>VYXC01010232.1:85236-158624 GCA_013397175.1 Platysteira castanea | reverse complement strand
TTTTTTTTTTTTTTTTTTTTCCTTCTTATCTTCCTTTAACCCACTTGTGAAGCTGACTTTCTGGCAAATAGCAAAAGTGATGAGCTCCTTCTAAATATCCTCTGACTGAGCCTGAAAGTCATCCTTGCTCTTGACTTACCTGGCTAGATGCTGATAAGGAGTAATGAATATGTATTGAAATCCCTGATAGCTTCCCAGTAGTCCTGAAAAGAAATGATGAATGAGGCCTTTGTGAAACGCTGGGAGCAAAACACTGGGTTCTGTTTCATCCCTGATGCAAAGTTTCCCGGAGACTTTTGGTTTGGGCTCAGATTCCTGATGAAAAGTTGCTCCCTGATGCCATGGTGTTCTGGGAAGTGCTTCCCAGGTACTTTTCCATTGTCCAAGGGGAACCTGGATCTTTCCTTTGGCGGCAAAAATTAGGGGGGGGATTCCTGAATTAGGGTTGCGTAACTCTTGCAGCACCCTTTGGAGGTGACATGTGTGTCCCCACACAGTGCCAGCATGGGACTGTCACAGCTGTCTGGAGCCACAGGGACATCAACAGTACCCAGCATTGTCCCTTTACTCTTGGAGTGCTATTTAATGGCCTCAAATCCTCTTGGCTCTGCTCTTTGAGATCCTTTGTCCACTGGCAGGTAGGGAGAGCTTCCTTATTCAGGTGTTGTTCCTTGCTCCTCCCTTTATCTAATACGTGTGTGGGTTTTGTGTGAAAACAGACTTTCACCCATAGCTTGGGTGAGGATGTGAGACTGCTAGAGGGAGGAAAGTATTTTCTGGGTATGTTGCACAGCTCCTTTGTACCCCAGCAGAGAAAATTGGCGCTTGCTGCCAAAACCGTTGGGAGCTGCCCTCGGGTTTTTAAATGCAGCACTGGGGAGGGCAGGTTGCACAAAGGGAATGAGTGTGAGGGCAGCTCCAGCCTGAGGAATGTGAAATTTATGGAAGAAAAAAGAGAAAATATATTTTAGGTAGTTTTTAATCTCTTGCCTGCCGAGTTTGCTTTGGTGAGAAACTTGGGAAGATGATGGGTGGCTCTTCTCTGCCATCTGGGTACCAGTGCCATAACTTTTCCTTGTGGACTTAATTTGGTTTCTTCAGCTGTTGGATTTATTTCTTTTCTTAGAAGGGGGAGGTAATCCCATGTAGTTGGGGCATGTTCTGTGGATACCTCTCTGTTTGTTTGTCCTTTCCAGATCCACACTGAGAGAAATCTACCCCAGCCCTGTCACCATCCCTGGTAGCCCCTGGCATCCCCTGGTCCCACCTTCAGGCAGCTGTGACAGGCAGGCAGAGCTCTCCACCCAGGCCATAATTAAGCTGGGTTTTATGGCTCTGCCACCAGCCACTCACTCCCTGCATTCCTTTCCTCTGAGGTCTCTGGGCTCACGAGTGGATGGAAGGGTGGGTGAGAAATCCCCTGCAGGGTCCCATCTGTCCTGCAAATGCTGCCTCTGGATTTTCTTTCCAGCTGTTTGACATGGACTCTCTTCACCATAACAACAACAAAAAAATCCCAACAACCCAGCTTGGGTTTATGAGGAAAAAGGGGATAAATCACTTGTATATCTGCTTTCAAATGCTGGTAGTTCTGTCATTCTCTTGCCTTGTTTGTCTTCAGAAAATACAGTTAGTTGGTTGTGTGTCAGCTAAAAATCTAGTCCAAGATTTTTGGAAGATGCTCTCAGTGAGTGAGCATCTTGGAGCAGAGCTGGTATTTCAGCAACAGTGCTGCAGGGACTGGTCCCAAGTCCTTGGCTATCCTTGAGCTTTTCATAGAATTGGCCAAGCCGTGGGAATGCAAAGCTGTGCTTGCCTGGATTTTTTTTATAATTTTTTAAAATAATTTTTTATTTTGGTTGCAAATGTGGACACCAAGGCACAGAGGCTCTCCAGGGAGCCTGGGCCAGCTGCTGGCTCCTTGCCTACTTTGCACCCTTCAAGATGTTCTTGCCGTGGCTTTCAGGTTTCTTCCAGCTGCTGAAGGACTTGGAAGGAGTCTGGATAAAAACAGGTGCCTTGTAGGGTTGATACAAGATGAGCTGGAGAGTTCACAGCTGCTCCTGTTCTTTTCCCTTGCAGCCTGTGGGCCTCAGCTTGCCAATTCCCCCACTGTGATAGTCATGGTTGGCCTCCCAGCCCGGGGCAAGACCTACATCTCCAAGAAGCTGACTCGCTACCTCAACTGGATTGGTGTCCCCACAAAAGGTAAGGCTTTTACTCGCTTCCAGGGAAAAAGAAGAGGTCTGGCCCTCAGGAATTCCTCTGGGATGTCAGTGCTTTGGGAGATGGTGGGGAGTGGGGGATGTTTCCGAGATCCCACAGGCCAAATATCCACGTTTCCACATCCTGCTGCAGCCCAGCTTCTCCTTCACGTTGAAGACCAGGGGATGCCCTGAGCCAGTTGCTCTAAGGATGTCATTTCTTGGCTTCAGCTTTCTTTGACTGCAGAAGCTGCACAGCTGAGTCAAACTCCTCATTTTGATGTTTTGTTTTTTTTCCCCCTTTCCCACCCAGTTTTCAATGTTGGGGAGTATCGCCGCGAGGCCGTGAAGCATTACAGCTCCTATGACTTCTTCCGTCCTGACAACGAGGAAGCCATGAAAGTCAGGAGGTGAGTGTGGGCACCAGCTCCCTGCACCCACGGGGGTGGTGAAGCCCATGGCTGGGAGCACAGTTACCCACTTCGGGCGTGATGAACAGAAAGGTTGGGCTCTGAATTTCCCCTGGATTTGAATTTCTGCTGCCTGCCCAAGGAGGGTTCTGGGAGCTCAAAACTGAATCTCTGCGGGATTGGTAACTTCAGGGTGACCAACACACACAGGGGACACCAGGGCCACATGTCTGTCCCCTCTTTTGCAGGCAATGTGCCATGGCTGCCCTGAGGGATGTGAAGCTGTACCTGACGGAGGAGGCCGGGCAGATTGCGGTGAGCTCCGAGATGTGCTCTGGGGTTTGGCAGCAGTGCTGGCCCCAAATGTCCTCTGCAGTCCCTTCTCTGAGGGGGGCTTGCTGGAAAACCAGGCCTTTGTGGTGCTGATTGAGATATTTTTGCTTTTAAAGGTTTTTGATGCCACCAATACCACACGGGAGAGGAGAGGGATGATCCTAAACTTTGCCAAAGAGAACGGATTCAAGGTTGGTGCCATGGGGTTGATGAAGACCACTCTAGTGTAGAGTTGGTCTATCTCCTTTTGCTCATGTGTTATCCTCATGCAGCTCCTGTGTGAGAGAGATTTCGCTGCTGGGTTTGATTAAAAGTATGAAACTCTTCCCTCATTCCCTGTACTAAGCTGCGGAGAAGGAAATGATGGGAGTGGAGCAGAGGGAGAATGTGGATACAAATAGGCTGTAGCAAGAACTTTTCTTGCTACAGCATATTTGTATCCACAGGAGAGCTCTCTGGTCAAGCAGGGAGGAGGTTGGGTTGTGCAAGGAGCTGGTTGGATGTTACAGACCTTGTTGGTGGCTTCCAGCTGAGCTTTGCTTTGCTTCCCAGGTGTTCTTCATCGAATCTGTCTGCAACGATCCCAATGTAGTTGCCACCAACGTTATGGTAAGTGTGGAACTTGTGGAAGTGTCCTGCTTTAGCTTTCCCTCCATAGAGAGGTAGCAATGGCATCACCTTCACCAGCCCTGGTCCTCCTGGTGGGCTTCAGCCACCCTGGTATCTGCTGGAGGGACAGCACAGCATGGCACAGGCAATCCAGGAGGTTCCTGGAATGTGTGGATGAGAACTTCCTTCTCCGAGTGATAGCACCTCTCCTCGTTTGCTCTCCTGCGTTGCATCTTATCATCAAGGAGGGGCTGGTGAGGACTGTAAAGCTCCAGGGCAGCCTGGGCTGCAGTGGCTGTAAAGTGAGATGTCAGAAGATCAGATTTTGGCCTGGAGTACTGTGGGATAAAATGCCCAGGAGGGAAGAGGGGCCTGAGAAAACTCGTTAATGTTCAAGGATCATCTTCTCCAAGCTCAGCTGTGATGCATTCCCAACAAAGGAGCAGGCATCAAAAATACCAGGAGGGCTGCATGGATGAGCAAGGAGCTCCTGGACAAACTCAAACACTTACAGGAGACCCACAGAGGATGGAAGCAAGGACAGGCAGCCCAGGAGGAATACAGAGATTGCCTGAGCAGCCAGGGACTGGGTTAGGAAAGACAAAGCCCTGGCAGAACTGGGGAACTACAGGCTCAGTCTTACTTCAGTGTTCTGCAAGATCATGGAGCAGATCATCCTGGAAACTCATCTAAAGTTTATGGAAAATGAAGAGGTGATTGGTGACAGCAAACTGTGCCTAACAACGAGGAGCTGGAGCATCTCTTGCTCCTGTTGGGAGCTGTTGTCCCATGTTGTCCCAGTGACCAACTTTCTGGGAGGTTGCACACAGCCTTTTCCACAACAGAATGCTCTGTTTGCTCCTTTTTTTTCTTCCCAAGCTGGATTTTATTTTTGAGGATTTTAATCCCTTTATTTGGAAACTAGTGCTTGAAGGGCGAGAAAATGAGCTCCTAGCTGAGCGTGGGATTTTGCTCCACGGGGAACTGCAGATGAATGGTGCTCTTAGTGCTGGGATCAGTGTGGAAAATACACCCCAGGCCTGGGGTGCTGCCACGTGTGTTGATCCACTGTGTTATCCTGTTGGTTTTAGGACTGCTTGTGAAGTTACCAATGTGTAACGCTGCTGCTCAAACCCAAATCTTCAGGAAAAACAGCCTGTTAGATTGGTTCAGGCAGGGCTTAGCCCATGAGGGTTGTGGATACTCACATTGCCCATTTCTAGTGTCTTTCAGCCCTAGAAAGCTTGCAGGAAACAATGCACAGAAGGGGGTTGAATGTTGCCATCCTACTGTCCTCCTGCTGCGCTGGGATAAGCATCTTGTCTAAGCTCATGCACTTTCCATTCTCAGCTTGAATTTGAACCTGATGGGGTTTTTTTAGCCATAAGGAAGCTCAGTTTTCCTGCTGTGCTGGGTGGTGAAGTGCTATCCCAACTCCTGGGAGAATGGGAGTGGACTGCTGAGCATCTGTACTAATCATGCAATGGTTTATGCTAAGTTCTCCTACCTTATGCTTGGTTTTGGGTCTCGTTTGCTTCTCTTCTGCCCTATGATGAGTGATGACTATAAAGAAGTCATCACTTAGGTTCAGCTAATCACTGGATCTTGGCAGGACTTTGAAATTCCAGATTAGCACTGTCTGGCTTGGAAAGCTTCCTAACCTCTCCTTGAGCATGGTTTCTTTCTTGTTGCAGGAAGTCAAATTGTCCAGCCCAGATTACCGGGACTGTAATTCCACCGATGCCATGGAGGATTTCATGAAGAGGATCAATTGTTACCAAGCCAGCTACCAGCCCCTCGACCCTGATGACTATGACAGGTGAGAGACCTTGACTTCTGAGCTTCCTTGAACACCTGCCTTTTCCCAGGAGAGGAGCAGTGAAGGGTGGAGCTGTAGTTCACTTTGTCTTTGAACACCTGACTGTGCTAGAATGAAGTGTGGCCAGGCTTCACCTTGAATTCAGGCTTTTTCTTCTTGAAAATGCTGGTTTCCACTGGTCCTGTGCCAGGGAAATGGGCACTGACGCCTTCCCAGGCTCTTCTGGGCTCAGATGAGTTGTTTTCAACCTTGTTCGGGTCTAAATACAAAGGCTTTGGGAAAGCATTTGAGTGGTTGAGGTGCTTTTGCCACTGTCCCAGTTAAAGGAAGGGACTGCTTGGCTCAAACCACAGGATTGAGCAAGCCCTGTGGTTTCTGCCTGGTTGCTGTGTGCCTTGGAAGAGCTTTGCTGTCCTGCCTGACTCTGCAGGCACCTCCCAGCCTTTCCACTGCTCCCAAACACGTCTGTGTGCCCTGCACGGATTATCCCAGTCCTGCTGATCCCTGTCCTGGGGAGGAGCATGTTCCTTGTTAGTCCTGTTTAATCCTCTTTACTGCTGCAAGAAGAGGGGGTGGCGATTACACTGGTGCTGTTCAGCTCTCCATGAATCCCCGTTACCTGTTGGCTCCCTGCTGGAAATAGCCCGCAGGAAATCCTTTGAGCTGGGTGATTACGTGGACAGAGATAACTCACAGGGCTGCCTTTTGAGAGTGACGTCTCTGTCTGTCCCTAGGGAACTTTCTCTCATCAAAGTCATCGACGTTGGCCGGCGGTTCCTGGTCAACAGGGTTCAGGATCACATCCAGAGCAGGATTGTTTATTACCTGATGAACATCCACGTCCAGCCCCGCACCATTTACCTCTGTCGGCATGGCGAGAGCGAGTTCAACCTCAAGGGGAGGATTGGAGGGGACTCTGGCCTCTCCAACAGGGGCAAGAAGGTGAGGGAGGAGGACAATGCTCCCCTGTGGCTTCCAGGAGTGATTTGGCTGTAGCGGATGCTGTGCCATGGGTTAAGTGCATGTTTGATGACAGCTGGGCTGCTGCAGATCCATCTGTAGCTCTTGGGGATCAATGAGTGTGTGGTTGCCCTTTCCCTCAGAGCAGAAGGCTGATCTGTTTGCCTATGGAAGGCAACACTTACTGGGAAGCAGGGAAGAAGGCCCATTGGGAAGCTATAGACCAGGAATCAACTTTTTATTTTTTATGTCCCACAGTTTGCAGTGGCACTGAACAAATTTGTGGAAGAGCAGAACCTGAAGGACCTCAAGGTTTGGACCAGCCAGCTGAAGAGGACAATCCAAACAGCAGAAGCTCTCCAGCTGCCCTATGAGCAGTGGAAGGCACTCAATGAAATCGATGCTGTGAGTATCTGTGCACCCAGAACAGCTCAGTGGGGCTGGTTGTTGCTTGACAGTGGAAAGTCAGGTTTTGCATGGTGGCTGTGCTGATGCTTTTTGACTGAGCATGTCCAGTGACCTCGTGGTTGTCCTGTCCTGGCAGGGTGTGTGTGAAGAAATGACCTATGAAGAAATCAGGGAGCAACATCCAGAGGAATTTGCTCTGCGTGATCAGGATAAATATTACTACCGCTACCCTTCTGGGGAGGTAGGTCTGCAGGGAGGCCCTCAGAGATGGGACTTTTACTTTAAGGGTGTCCTTTTTGTCTTCATTCTGTCCTCTGCTCTTGAGCAGGGGAGCAGTGAGAGCTCCAAGAAACTAGAATTAAAAGAGATCAGGGCTCACATTTACCTCTACCTTGAGCTCCTGTAAAATCTTGGTATATTAAGATCTCACTAAGAAATATGTCACTTAACAAACAGTCCCACTGACTTTAAAGCAAACTAGTAGGAGAAGGTCTCTGGGGGTTTCTAGTCCAACCTCCATCATTATATCCGCTCAAAGTGTTGTGCTGCCCCAATTTTCTTTCCTTTCATTTCCAAAAAAAGTAATTTTCACCTTGTTCTCAGTATCATTCCCTCAGGGTTGGTGGTTATATCTCTGTTCCTGGCAGTCTGCTTTCAGGGTGTGACACAATGAGGTGGGAATTGACATCAGTTCTCGATGATACTTTGGGCTGTGAATTGAGCTATTATCCCCAAATTGAAAGTCATGCCCATAAATATTTCAGAAAAATCTTTGGAGAAATCCTCATGACTGTGTTTCTAACAGAAGAATGTGTGGGGATATCAGCCACCAACTTTGGGTATCTGGGGCTCCTTCTGGCTGCCTCTCATGGTTTTTTATGAGGCCCTGGGGTTTCTCAGGTTCTTCCAGACTTCTCAGAAGTTAGAAATCCTGCACAAAATCAAATTTCAAGATGATAGAGAGGCTCTAACTTCAAAGCCCTTGTTGCTGACCTTAATAAACTCTCCAGGAGTGATTCACTGAGATGTGAATGGCTCCTTCTCTGACAGAAGTATAAGTTCTAGAGTAGCCTGAAGATGAGGATTTATTTGTTTTCAGCAGTTGGTTGGTTTACTCAGAGGTGTGAAACCAGGAGGTGTACCAAGACAAGGACTGTTGTTGCTTTTGGGTGCTCATTGCTGTGATTCCGTGCCTCATCTCCCTTCCCTTCTGTCCCAGTCCTACCAAGACCTGGTGCAGCGCCTGGAGCCGGTCATCATGGAGCTGGAGAGGCAAGAGAACGTCCTTGTCATCTGCCACCAGGCTGTCATGCGCTGTCTCCTGGCGTACTTCCTGGACAAGAGTGCAGGTGAGCTCCCTGAGGCTGGAAGGAGGATTGACCCTGCTGGAGGAGGGACGATGGATACAGCTCTGGGGAGGCTGTGTTCACATCCTGGAGCCTGCGTCTCTTTGGTGTGGGATGAAGGTGTGTGAGCCTGCCTTTGGAGAGGAGGTGGGATAACGCTCCTGCTGTGCTGTCTCTGCAGATGAAATGCCCTACCTGAAATGTCCCCTCCACACGGTGTTGAAGCTGACCCCGGTAGCCTATGGTAAGTGAGACCTCTCTAAACATGCTGCGGGGTTTGACTTGTGCCTCCTCCTAAATCCTGGCTGCCTCTGGGAGAAAAGCAGGGATCTATGATGGGGCACCTGGTAAGATCCTGTGCCTGCTGGGTTTGCTGATCTGTCTCTTTGTGCTCCTTTCTGCAGGCTGCCGGGTGGAATCCATCTCACTGAACATTGAAGCAGTCAACACCCACAGAGATCGGCCAGAGGTGAGTGTTGCTTTTCCCTGGAGCTGTCCTTTGGTGTCCCCCTCCTGTCCCCTGTGGTCAGCTGGCAGTGGGAATGCCTGGGGTGGGCTGTGGACAGATTGCTCAGCTGGGTGCTTGGAAAGGCTGCTGGAAGACTGGGAGCATCAGATGGGTTCTTGCTCTGCAAAGTCGTGGCCAGTTGAGGGTTTTCCAAGGGAAAAGGACTGTTGCATGTTCCTGCTTCCCAGTGTGTTAGCCCAGGGAAAACTCCTCCCTGGTCCTTGACTTTCACCTGCACGATCATGCACTCGCCCGAGCAGGGAATGGAGCCGTGGGTGGAGAAGGTGCCTTCTCCCAGGTCTCCCAGTTGGCTGGCAGAGCCTGGGCTCAGTGCTTGCCCTACATCTGCCTCTGAGGGTCTTTTTCCTGGTATGCCTGTGGCTCTGTCATTCTGCAGGGTGAGAGGTGGCAGTGCTGGGCTGGGGATCCTCTGTGGAGGAGACCCTTTGTGTGGAGAAAACTTCTTGTAAGGTTGGGTCTATCTGCCAAGTGCTCCACTGGAGCTCAGAGGCCAGAACAGGAGGATGCCACCTTGGTGTCAGGGCTGGGCAGCCACCCAGAGTGGGCCACGGGGACCCTGGCAGCTCCCACGTCCCAAGATGCTGGGACATGTCCAACTTGCGCTTAGTGATGGTGGAGCCCAAAGTGATGCTGAGCAGTCAGAGCTGTCCCCTTTTGGCCCATGTCTCCTTTCCTTTGCTTCCTGACCTTCTCAGGTGGCAGCACCTGAGCTGCCTGTCCCTCCCCACAGCTGTAGGGGGGAAGCCAACCCTTCCCCCTGCATGGGGCCATTGATGCCCTGCTTTGCCACCCTCTCTGGGGATGGCAGGAAGGCCTTGGGTAGGATGGGGTGAGACACGTGCCACGTCCTTGGGTGCCCCTGCTCGGCTTCGCCTCCATCCCTCCTCGCTTGAGTTGGAGCTTGGTGCGGTGCCAACCCTTGCTGGCTGCTCTGCTCCCACTTCCCAAATCTTCCTAATCAGCCTGGGCTGGCTCGTCTTCCCTCTTCTTGCTTTCACTCCTCTCTCTGGGTGGAGGGACCAGCTTTGAGGAGGAGACTGATGGGCACCTCTGTGGTGTGCAGAGTCATGGCTTGATTGCTGCTGGGTGTATTTAGCTACCTGTAGTTACCTTTTTTGTCAGCTGAGACTCAGATGAGGGGAAAATCTCTCGTGTCTGAGTGCAGAGCCTTTTTTTTTTCCCTCCCCTCCCCTTCTGCGCTTCTTGAACATTTTGCATCAGGGTCTTTTTTTTGGTGTCCAAAGCCTTTCAGTGCATCCTTTGCTCATTGACAGATTGTGGGAAAAAGCAGAGGCCACACTAAGAAAAAGAAAACCAAAGCAACCTGCTTCTTTTTTTTTTTTTCCTTTATAACTGTCGCCTTCTTCCTTTTTTTTATTTTGCTTTATTTTTTTATATTTACTTTTATTTTCTTTGTCTCACTTTAATTTAGGAAGCAAAGAAGGGACCTAACCCGCTCATGAGACGTAATAGCGTTACCCCTCTAGCAAGCCCAGAGCCCACCAAAAAACCTCGCATCAACAGCTTTGAGGAGCATGTGGCTGTTTCTTCTGCCCTGCCAGGCTGTGTTCCTCAGGAAGTGCCCACGCAGATGCCGGGACAAGTTAGTTGAACTCTTCTTTTCTTTTTTTTCATTTCTTTTTTTTTTGTTGTTCTTGTTGTTTTGTTGTTCGTTGTCCTCCTGTCACTCCTGAAGCTGAGGAACTGCTTGCACTTGTTGCAACCTGTGCCGCTGTCTTGAGATGCATCTTCCTCCCATGGCTGCTGTCCCCCTGCCTTGGGTCACTGTTGATCCTCTCTTGGATTTTGAGAACCCAAAGCTCTAGGCTGCATTAATTTAGTGCCTTCACCATCCAGCATCAACCTCCTGAGGAGTCTCCTTCCTGGAGTGAGCAGGAACAAAGGGCTCGTGCCTTCCCTCTGGGTGTGCTTGGCTCCGGTGTAGACCTGGGCATGGCAATAAATCAAATGTTCTTGTGTATCTCTTAAGGAGGAGCTGCCAAGACTCATCTTTGGCTGGAGAGGTCTCCTTCATCCTGGAGCCATAGGCAAAATGGGCCAAAACTGAGTAGAAGGCTCTTGGTGTGGTGAACCTGGGTGAAACCCTGTGGGTAGCTGCCACGGTGCTCATGTGTCCTCTCCTCTTTCACTCACCCCTAAAGGGACACAGGAAGAGAGGCCTTGCTTGCTGCTCACTTCTCCAGGCACAAACCCCCTCCTAAGCTCACCAAGGAGTCCTATATAATCTATAGAAGCCTTTGCCATGCTGCCCTTCCCACCAGCTGCCTGCTGGATCTCGCTGTCTTGCCCAGCCCCTCTCCCTGTTGTCTGTGTTGTGTGATGTCCTTTCTCCCCTCCTCACCCAGACCCCGGGCAGGTTAGGAATGGCTCCGTGGTCCCCCACTGCTCTGCTTGGTTGCTGCTTTGCATGAGCCTCCCAGGACAGCTGGGTCTGTCTCAGCTCCCAGGGCTCTGCTTGGGCTGGTTGAGCCTCACAAACCTTCTGCCAGCTCTGGCTGCCCCTTGCTGCTGTCCACTGTCCTCTGCCCAGTGTGGCACGGAGTTACTGACGCCTCTCTCTGTTCTCTCTGTCTCTCTGCAGCCTTTACTAGGGAAGGCATGCCTGTAAGTACCTTCTTGCGTCTTATTCCCCCTTCCAACCCTTTTTTCCATGTCTCTTGCCATCCTGCTGGGTTGTTTTGTTGTTGTGAAATCCAGATGGGGTGGGGACAACTTGGAGTTGATATTTTGCTGGTTTTGGGGGAGAATTTGTCTTAGGAAAAGTAGAGAGGAGACTGTGGGTGCTGTTTGTATCCTAGCTTGATGAAATGTCCCAATTCTGTTGTGAAATTAAGCAAATTCTCGCTTGCACTCTGATTATGTTGCCTATGGGCAGTGCTGTTGGGTTTTGCTGGAGCTGTCTCCTCTGAGACAGCACATTGTACTGTAGGTGAGAGACCTGGGCACTCTGCCCTGCCTGAGGGCTCTGGGTTGTGTCTGAGTGATGGCACCAGAGAGGTATCTGAGGAGCTTCTGACCTTCTCAGGAATGTGTTTTCTGGAGCTGGATGATCCTGGGATCAGCCATCTGCAGTTCTGCAAACCTGGATTTTGGGAACAGTCAGCCTAGATGTCATGGACAGATGCAAATTGTCCTCTTCTGTCTAGAGAATGCAAGACATCTTGAGCATTTAGTGCACTCATTATGAATAGTCAAGGCTCTGGCAGTTGGGCTTAGTGCTGTTAGATCCCTGAGTAACAGGAACAGGACACCTCCTGGATAAATTTGAAGCCTCTGGACTTAATGCATGCTACATCATTGACTTGAGAGCAGCAGTTGTTGAGCAGTGCTCAGATGTCTTCTCAAAGACTTGGAAGACTTTGGGGCTGAGCTGATACTGGGGTAGTGCCCAGGGATCTTTTTGCCTTCTGAGGGCCAGTTCAAATCAGCAGGGCCACTTCAAATCAGCCTGTGAGCATCCCTGGCTGGGAATGTTCTGTAGGCTGAAGATTGAGGGATCTGCTCTAACATGGCCAGGCCAGAGCTCAGCCCTGCCTGCATGTAGCAGCTGTTGAACCTCATATTTCTTCCCCTTTTAGAGTAAGCTTTCTTGAGAAAAGGGAAGTTAGGACTGTTGCACTTGGCTTTGCTGGTGGACAGGTTGGGTGAGATCACTGTGCTCCTGTGTCAGTGTAGAGGTTGAGTTGCCCAGCATGGCCTGCATGCCTGTGCTCCTTCCCTTGCTGCTCCTGGCCACTGAAAGCCCCTGATTAAATGCCTGATCCTCTTGGATTGCTCTGAAAGCATTTTAGTCTTTGTCCATCCCTCCCTCCACCTTTTTCCCATCTGTATTGTAATGAAGGGCACTGCATGCCTCGGTGCTGGCTGGGGCACTGAAAACACACTCTGGTGTTGAGTTTGGGAGTTGGATGTGTCAGATTTTGCTGGAGCAGGCAGTGGTGATCACCCACGCCAGGTGTAGGCTGGTAGCAGCAGGTTTAAAGTCTCCAGCTGCTGGGAGCCTGTCTCCACCTCCTAGTGTGGGACTTAAGGGCTGCCTTTGTGGGGCCCATGAGGACACGCCAAACTCAAGGCTTGGTGACATTCACCCCACTGTTAGCTCTGGGGGGCTGCTGCCTTGCATACTTGTTTGGTCCCTCACTGTCACCACCGGAATGGGGGTGGGGAGGTAGAAGGTGCCTCCTTCACAACTTGCACCATGGGCCTGGGTTGGTAGTGGGAGCTTTGCTGCATCAGCCCTCACTGTTGGGGTCTTGACCCCCACCCAGGAGGAGCAGGGGACACCTGGAGAGGCTGGGGACGTGGCTGAGTACCTCAGAGTCCTCCTGGCTGTGGGATTGAGCTGACTGGGGGTCGTGGGACTACCTGGCGTGATGGTTTCTTTTCCTTTTGCTTGGTTTGTGATCCAAAGTGCACTTTTGAACAGTCACCTGATCCCCTCCCTTCTTCTTCCCTTCACTTTTCATGCTCAAAAAGAAGACCCGTTTGTCACTTTCTCAAAGTTTTCTCTTTGCTAATATTTCCAAGGTAAATGGCTTTGGTGCATGTAGCTTTTCCTAACCCTCCTCCTGTCTCCTTAGATAACAGAGAACAGCTCAGCCTGCTCTGCCTCGTAGCCTGGCCATGATTCCTGGTGCTTGTAAGAGGCAGCTTAGGTAGTAAAAGCATTTTTTAAAAAAAGAAAACTCAAAAAAAAAAATTAGAATCCTTCCTAGCTGTTTCCTAGTCCTTTTTTCCCTACCTTGTTTGATGTAGTTCTGTGAGTTGGGAAATGTCCTTGTGGTCCCCTGGGCTTCTCCTGGAGCAGATGCTCTCCTTGGGGCTGGTCCTGCTTGTGTTTAGCTGGTTGTCTCTGGATTTGTGGTCCTCACCACATGCTGGTGGGTACCTGCTGTCGTCACCCTGCACCAGGGCTGTGTCTGCAGCGTCTCTTGTGCCCATGGAACCTCATGGGGTGTCATCAGGGGAGTTGTGCTGCTGCTCTACCATTGATGGTGGCTGGTCCTTGGCATGGCCAGTGGGAGCTGCCTGTCCTTGGCGTTGCCAAGGATGGACAAACAATGACCTTGTCCTTGGCAGGTGGGGGAACACTGCCCTCCCTCAAGGGAAGTAAGAGAGAGATGTTTAATTGGGCTGATTGAATGAGCACGGTTGTCTCCTGTCACCTTGCCTTGCGTGGACCAAAGAGCAGCTTCAGAAGTGCAGACAGGATGGGGTGGGAGGGTTGCCTTGGGTTCAGCTCAGTCTTTAGGGATATCTAAATTTTAACCCTGTAATTAAAGCCAGGCAATGCTTGAGGGGGTGAGCAGAGAGTCAATCACCTGCCTCTCTCCTCGGGTGGGCAGTGTCCTCCCCTCTGTGGTGGGTGCTTTGTAGTGACCCGTGTGTGGCTTTGTTCCTCCTCGTCCTCTCGTTCACGTGTTCCTAGAAGGTGCTGCTGGGCTGGGGCCTGTCCCCAGCACAGCCCCCAACGCCTCTCCTTCCCCTCTCGTTCCAGAACATGAACAACTCCCAGAAGCCGTCGTGACTCTGTGGGCACCGTCGTGAGGCCACCGGCGCTGTCGCCGGCACCGCCAGCTTCTCATCCCATCGCCATTCCCGAAGCTTGCTTACAAACTGGTCCCCTCTGGCTGCGGCGAGGCCGACCCTCGGCTGGCTCCACTCACGCTGCCCGTTCATCCGCAAAATCCCGCGCTGCTGAGTGGGGAGGGATGCAGGAGAGTGGAGGAGGAGCCCAGCTCCCCGACGGGGTCACCACCAGCTCTTCAGGCTGCAGCGTTTGCTCTCCTCTCCAGCATCCTGTTAGGTCGTAGTGAGCTGTAAAGTGCTTCTGTAGCGCACAGGAGTTTAATTTTCCTCTCTTTCAGTGGTTTTGATCTTCTGTATAGTTGATTGGTACCCATCCATCTCTGGGTGGGGTGTGTATATATGTGGATGGTGCGGGGTTAGCAGAGAAGTAGGGGGAAGGGGGGNGGTGGGGAAGGGGGTTTTGCATATTTTTAATTATTATTATTGTTAATTACTTTTGAATAAGCCCCTAACATGCTGTGCTGCAGTCCTTCACCCACACTACAGCCTGTCACACACGCCAGCCTGGCTCATGCAGATCTGTGAGCACCAGGAAAGCAGCTCTGTGAGCTCCTTCACTGCAAGAACTGCTGGGTTTAATAAAAAAACACCACCCATTCTTTCACTTTTTTTTTAGTCAACATACCTTAAAGGATTTTGCAGAGAATGTAGATCTGCTGCTAAAATTGGTTGAAAGCTGCCTGCAGTGCATGGGGAACCACACCAGCAGGGGTTCAGGTGCTGCTTTCATCTTGGGGAGCACCCAGGGATGGTCTGAGTTCAGGCATGGGTTGAATTTTGGGGAAGCTGAGCACTGTTTGAGGTGCTGTGCTGGTACTTCATCTCCCCTTTCCTCTTTTTTAGATGGAAGTGGAGATACTGGAAAGGGTTTGAATCCCTAGGCTTAGATGCATTGTGTAGACATGCAGGTCTCATGGAGTTGGCCACAGGTCTGGCCGGGTTGCAGGAGTCCCTGTCTGACTGCAAAAAGCCACAAGAAGGGACAGTTTTGTTTGTATTTTTTAAGTTTTATATATACACACACGTGTGTGTATATGTGTATACTTAGAAACTGCTTGGTTTTTGCACTTTATTTGTGGCAGAAGCATAACTACTTTAGTTTTTCCAAGTTGTACCCCTTCACAGGGGAAGCCTGAATACAGGCAACTTTTTCTGTTTGTTTTTAATTGTATTTTGCATGCTGGAAAGCTGGAACTACAAAATAATAGTAGTTACAGTGTTTGAGGTGGGGGGAACAGGGTGAGATCCTGACTGACTCCAGCAGTCAACTCCCAGTGGTTTGATCCATAAGATCCCTTGTTGGCAGCCTGTCCTGGGCTGGGAGACAGCAGTTAAAAATGGCAATTAACCACTATTGCAAAAGTCTGTGGATTTTTGTTTTAATTTTTTTTTCTGTTGGTTTTTGTTATTCTCCACCTATGTGCAGCATCTTCTCCATACCCATCTCATGTTTTTTTTGGCTGGAGGCAGGAGGTGACGGCAGCCACCCCTCCTGCAGCGCTGGGCTGGGGGACTGGAGGTGGGGCAACCCTTTGGATTCATCCTTCCCACAGGACCCTGGGCTTTCCCCAGTGTCCTGTGCAGGGAACACCACCCCCAGAGATGGGCTCGGAGAGGTTTGGGGGAGAAACGATGATTTTTTTTTTTTTTGGTGAGTGTGTGTATGTTTGGGGGGTGGGTTTGGTCTGTTTTTCCTTTGGGAAAAGGCGAACCACAGTGCCTCGCGCTTCGGCCTCGCGCCCGGAGCGGCACCGATGGCGGGAGGGAGCCGGGGCCACGCTCAGCCCGTGTCCCACGGGGGTGGCAGTCCCGGCAGTGCCCTGCCTGTGTGCGCTTGTGCATATGTGTATCATATTCCTGTACAGATAAAACAAAGAACACTTCCCCCCACCCGGCTTTATTTCTTTTTTAATAGCCTCATTAAAAGCAGACTTCTCCCTGCGCTTTCGATTTCTCTGCCTTTCAGATAAATGAATGTTTTGGGGAGGCCACTCACTTGGCTCTTTTCAGCCTCTTTACTGGGGAGTTTTATCTCTTTCCTCCTTCTGCTGTGAAAAGATAAGCCAGCAAATACAAACATGACGTCTGGCTGCCCTGAGATCAATCCTGTACACATGTAATTGCGTGGATGTTTTGGTGTGTATTTGTGTGTGTGTGTATATATATATATAAGTACATATATATAAAAAACCAGAAACAACCCCCCCATAATGGCCCTAAACTTTCTTCCTTTAGTAATAATAGAGGTCTCAGTAGGCCTACAAAAACCTGAAATTCTAACATGGCATTTTTTCCAGCAATGGGAAAACTGGTCTCTTGAGTTCCTCCTGTGCTGGAGGGGTTGGTGGGATGGTGTTAACCCTGTGCCGTCACACTGCCCCAAACACTCACTGCCCATCGTTTTTTGGTTAACAAAGCCAAGGACTGGGCAGTGATGCCACAGCCAGGGCAGGGTGGGAGAGAGGACATGTCAAACCACACCAATGATTTCTTCGCACCTCTTTTTTTTCCCCCCAGCTTGTTTTCCTTTGTGATACTTGAATTTATTTTTTTAATTTTTTTTTTGATAGCAAAGCGCTCTTTATTTATTTAATGTATACTGCAAAGCTTGGAGAGAAGGGTGTAGTTAATTGGGATTACTTTTTTTTTTGATTTGTGGTATGTTAACTGTTCTGTATATACGTCTGGAATAATTGCCTGAGATAAAGCTGTGCCAGCTTAAAAACAGGGTCTGCCTTTCAGAAATTTGTATATTTTGCAGTTGCTGGACCAATAAACTATCTTGTTGAAATACAGACGTGACCTGGTTCTTCCTTGTGTTAGAAGTTATGCTCTCAGGCCCTAAGGCTTGCCATGTGCTGCCTCACACGTGTTCCTATGCCTCATAAATAAAAATTCTCGTAAAAGAGAAACTGTGGATACTCCAGCCCTGGAAGTGTTTAAGGATAACCTGGACTAGTGGAAGGTGTTTTTCAAACCATTCTATGAATTCTACAAGTGTTAACACCTACTTAGGACAAGAAAATGCCCCCCAGGGTCAGCATCAACTCAATGAGTGCTACATCACTCTTGAACAGAAAGGTGATGTACACAGAGTTGTCCTGCCTAGATCTGAATCTAGGCTGCAAATAAAGCAAGACTAGGTAGGCATTTACTGAAACCTGGTCTAGTTCTTGAAATCAAATACCTGCTGAAAACAATTTGGTGCTGAATGAAGGGCTGGACAAGAGCTGTCCCCTGAGGTCAGGGCTTTTTGCCCTGAAGGCAGGACAACAGCAGCTGCCACCTGCAAGTGAAGTTCCCTGTAAAGTTGTGGGGGGTTTCTCCATTAATTAACTTAATTTATTGTTGCAGAAAAAAAGTGAAAGAAGGCAGGGAAAGGTGTAATTTGACATGATTTTCTGGAGCACACCTGGTGTGGCTGCTTCCAATGGGATTGGAGGCCTGTCCTGCCCCAGCAGTTGTATCTCTAAGAGCCTGTGAGGAGCAAAAGGGACTAAAAGGTGCAGAGTGCTGTGTGTCCCAGCTCAGCTCCGTGGTTTGGCTCCTGCTGGCTGATGTGCAGCCTTGCTCCGATCTCCCCATGGCTGGCAGAACTTGTCAGGCCTTGCTTTGGGCCAGAGCTGTTGGGGGTGCACAGGGATCATCTCCCTTCTCCCAACTGCTCTGTGCTCCAGGCCCTCTCACTGGGCAGGACGTTCTCTCATTTTAAGTGTGACTGAGGCAACTGCAATAATATTTTCTTAGGTGGATGTGCAGAGGTGTGAGATTGTGGTGATGCTCATCCCTCTGTGCATCCTGAGGGCAGGGAGGACCTGTGCTCTCTTGGAAATCCAAGCAGTGGATTTCTCAGTGGAAACCCAAGCAGCCACGGGATTTTAATTTTTTTTTTAGCTATTCTTTTTATCTCTGGCAACATGATCATCTCCTTGACCCAGGCAGAGACAAAACATTGGTTTTAGGGTAAAGAGCGTAGCCTTGCACCCACCTCACAGGGAGTCCTGCAGGGGTGCAGGGGCTCTGATAACACCTCCAGCCAGGGTGGGCTGAGGTCACACGAAGCCACAACATCAGTGCAGCTCCCCTGCCCTCCCCGGGGCAGGCAGGAGCTGTTTGGAAGCCGTGATAAAACCTTGACCTTGCAGGAGGAGCACAGGGGGAAGGTTTTGCCTCCCTGAGCATGGCTTTGGGCAGCACTTCCAAGGCTGCTCTGCAGGAAAATCCCACCCTCCAAAAAGTCTGCTCTCCTCTTCCTACGTACACGATTGGGTTTGTGTCACGCCACCCCCAAGTAAGGGAGGGGAATCGATGCCAATGCCATCCCAGGCAGCATCCTTTATTTTTCTTCCATGTGATGCATTTTGTAGCAGCATCCCAGACAGGAGAAGTTCCTCGAGGCAGTGCAGCTTTAAAGGTTACACTTGACAGCAGGAACATTTCTCTGCTCCCAGTCAAGCCCCATTTTTATTAAAAAAAAAAAATGGAATAAACCCCCAGCTCACTGCTGGCAAACAAGGCAAGAGAACTTGTGATGGCTAAAAAAAAAATAAAAAGGGCAGACCAGTCACGCTGGCTGAGTCAGCTCTGATTGATGGCTCAGGAATGTGTCTGGGATTAACTAAACCACAGGCAAACCTTTACAGTGCAACACGTTGGATGAAGCACAGCCGGCACCGGCTCACCTGCCTCTGGCTGGGGAGTGACTGCCCTCACGTCATGGGATTGGAGAGGATTTTTCCTCTTTTTCATCCATCTGTGAGAAAAAAAAAATAAAAAGAAGCTGCAATTTTAGGAAATTGCTTTGCAAGGGGCTCTAGTAGGAATTATTTGCAATATTTCCAGATGTCTAGGTGCATTTGTGCAGTTTTCCTGCCACCAAGACGTCCTGGGAAGAAATATATTTATGCTGAAATGTGGAAAATTTATTTTGTAGCTCTGTGTAAATCACAGTCTCGCTGCTCCATGCCTAACTCTGCCAAGTGTCAGGGTCCCTTCCCCATCCCCAGGGGACCCCCTGTTGCATTCACGGTTAGGGGAAAGATATAAAGATGTGAATGTTTGTCCCTCACATTTCCCTTGTTCGTGTGTCCTCTTTGAGGCTGAGTGCTGTGGTGGATAGAAAAAGTGCATCGAAACTGAATTTATTTGTCAGCAGTGCTGGAAGACACTACATTGTGTGGATGGACGAGTAGTGGCAAGAGTCAATACTGAAAGGGTTGACATAACCCCAAAATACCTGATCTAGCTGAAGATGCCCCTGCTTATTGCAGGGAGGTTGGACTAGATGAGCTTTAAAGGTCCCTTCCACCTTGGACTATCCTATGATTCTATTGTAGGTAATTAATTTACAGTGCCTACATCAAGCTTGGCTTCATCTCTCGTGTTCTGCCTGGAAGAACCCTGCTCTGTGGTCCACTCCCAGCACCTGGGTCTGCTCTGAGGAGGCCATGGCTGGACCCAGCAGCTCCAGCTCAGCTGACAGGGGGGCTAAATGCCTCGAGAGGTCTTCTCTGGATGTTATCTCCCACAGTCCCAAGGAAAATCTAATTTGCAACCTGATAAGACTGTGACAATGTTACTGAGCCTGGTGAGCTTCAGGGCAAGCCAGATAAAACCCAGCTGATGCATCTGTCCACCCAGCTTGTTCCACAGTGAGAACATTATTTCTTGCTGATCTAAGACTCAGATCTAACATGGTCTGAAGCGATGGTGATAAGACAACATTCAGGATCCCCCAGGCTTTGTGAATTGCTTCTCCCTCTAGCAGAAGGTGCAGACTGATATTGCACCCACTCCTGGCCAGGCACCAGCAAGCATTATTTCGTCTTTACCTTAAGAAGTATTGGAGTGCTCTTTGTGCTGAAGTTGGTGTTGGTGGCTCGGTGCAGAAGTTAGAGAAGTGGGTGGCAGCAGAGGTTGTGACCAAAAAATGCGGCTGAATTAGAGCTACAAAGAGAAACAGTAATTAAGACCTAACGAATAATTACCACGGAGGAAGGCAGCTCAAGAATGAGCACAGCCCCAAATTCAGATATTTCTAGCTGCAGCTCAAACCCCACAATTAAGCTGTGATTTTGGTCATCATATGGAGGTATTTCCAGAGCTGGGTCTTGCCATTCTCTGCCTTTATCCACGCAAATGACTGCCTGAGCATCAGCAGAAAGAAAACCCAGCATCTTGATAAATGTCACCCAAACCAGACTGGAGAGCCTGTGTTGGATGCCTCCATCGAATCTGGGTGCCAGCCTGTGGGCAGAGCTGGAGGTGAAGAGAGGAGAATGCTTTCTGGCTAGCAGGGACTGTGCTGGTTTAGAGGTTGGTGGCACCTAAAATTACCAGTGTCCTCCCTTGGGAGTCCCACCATGTGGCAGTAAACCTCACTGTGCATTTCTCTGGTTCTCAGTCCCTCTCTAGCCACTGATCACCCTGGGGCACTGACCCATCAGTGACAGAGGGGGAAGGAGGCTGAGGCTCTCACACGGGTACCTGGTCACCCCATCCCCACTGTGCTGCAGGCACGCTGTCCTTGCGTGTCCCTACAGGCAACTCCTGCGTGTCAGGGTGATGGCACCAGTGTTCACGGCTGATTTCCTTCCTGACCCTCCCGCTGGTGGTGCTGCAAGGACTGTGACTTACCCTGGCAGTCCAGGGCTGCCCTTTTCCCTTTCAGACAGTATTAATGTCACCCGCCCCAGTCGGTGGCACCACACTGATGCCCTGACTCGCTCACTCCTCCTCCTGCCAGCCTTGATTCACCTGTGACAAGTTCAGATGTGCTCTCCTGCCACATATCCCCCTTAGTCTCTCTGCCTGCCTCATCCTCAGCATTGTTTTAGTATTTTCTCCCAGTCGTTCCTATCATCCATTTGGGCACATCCTCAGTGACACTTTTACACCATCACATTGGTGTGGATGAGCCCACCTTTTTGAAGTCACCTGGGTCAGGGAGGTTATTATCTGGCTATAAATTACCCAGCAAGTCTTGGCTGCTGTATAAGAAAGGCATAAGAAAATAATAAAGCATCGATATTCACCATAATTAATTTGTAATCATGACTGAGATGCTTTTCCAGACTCTCTGACCGGTTTATAGTGAATATTTCTGAGCATGGCCACTGCACAGAGATAATTTAAGCCTCTTCTTATGGCACAGTTTTGCCTGTGATGGGGTCTGTTGCAGAGGGGAAGGAAGACCACCTGCATCCCTTAAATAAAATCACTTGCAGGAGTCAGCAAACCCTAGAGAGAGATGGGACTGGGAAGAAAGTGAATTAAGCCAGAAGAGCTGTAATAAAGGGTTTTCAAGACTCATGGTTACAGCTGGCTGAAAACCAAGGATCTTGGTTCACCAGAGATCTTCTTTTTAAAACGTAAATAAAAATAAAAATACCTTCCTGTCCAAATGGGATGCAAACTGATACTTTTCAAAATTGATGAAGCTCCTTTTGACATCATGAGCTGACATATCATTTTCCCTCTTTTGCTGAAGATGTTTTTAAAGAAGTGTTGGCCTTTTCTGAAAAAATATTCCCTTGCTGGAAAACACTGCACTGGAGTAACCAGTGCTAGGGGAAGAAGAACCACTGGTGGAAGAATGGGGGTGGTCTTTTATCCCTTATTAAAGATAAAATGGAGTTTTCACTGTCCTTATCTTGCACGGGGCTGGACGCCCACACTGTCCACACATCAGGTCACCCCCAGGCACCTCCTGGGAGACCCAGCAGAGAGGAGCAGCCTCAGGAATGCAGATGTGGCTCAGCGTGGTGACTCTGGCACCTCACTGTCATCCCTGGAAATGCTCCTGGCAGCTCTGTCGGCAGGGCCCCAGACAGGGAGAGAGGCTGGGAGGGGTAGGCTCAAGCACAAAGCCCACCCGTCTGCCCTTGGTGGTTTTATCACAGCTATTAATTACCTTCCTATCTGCTAAGCTGATCTGAGCCTGTCTGCACCTTCCTCCAGAAGTCTCTCCTAGCAAAGCCCTGCTGTCCCTGTGCCTGCACGGGGCCAGGAAGGATGGGCTGGGGGCTGATTAAGGGCTGTGAGGATGTCAGCCAGCCCGGGATGGCTTTTTGCCTCGGCTGAGAAGCTGATTTTCCTTCAGAAAGGCTGACTCGGCAGAGCTGGGAGGGTTAGGCTAAGCCAGGCAGTCGCAGGGCTGCCACGGGGTGAGCCCGTGCACGTGTTGGGTTTGGCTGATGGGCTGCCACTGCCTTCGTTTGGTTGTGTGTCTGAGACCATAATTTGAGTTTTGCAGCATCTTTAGGAGCCTCTTCAATTTTTTTTTTCCCCACAAATGCAACCTAGGAATCTGAAACCTATTTCCCGATGGCAGTGCAATGCACTGCAAAGTGTTTCTCTTTCAGAGTGCCCCAGAAGGTTTTTGTGCTAGCCTAGGGGTGAGGATTTGGCTTCATGGCTTGTCTTTGGCACAGCCAGGATTTTTGGAAAGCATGATGTTTGCCAAGAGCATGCAGGAACCCACACAGTCCCACTGTCCAGCCCATCCACCGGCTGTGGATGCAGCTCTCACATCTGTGCATCTCTTGCAGGTTATGGATCAAAGCTGTGGAAGTGTAGAACATCTCAGATTGGAAGGGACCCATATGAATTATTACATCCAACTCTTTGCTCCTCACAGAACCACCTAAAACTAAACCATCAGTGCTAAAAGAAGCACAAGCAACAACTAATAAACACAAATTGTGCGGAAAATCAGTGCTGAAGTGCGAACGAGCACAGGCGAACTGTCCCTGCTCTGAAAGGGACTGTGCTTGCCCCTGTGCCAAGGGAAGGGGAAATATTAAGCAGCTGCTGAACTCTGCTATTGTTTTGCAGAGCTGATTTGAGATAAACAGCTGTGGAATCCATCTCTGGAAGAGGTCTGTGTCCAGTTTTGAAGGGTGGAGTTCAAGGCCAGGCTGCGTGGGAGTTCCACTCTCACTCAACATCATCTCATGCTTCAGTAGGCAAATGCCAGAGATCAAGATACCTCTGGATGAGTAAACATTTACCGGGAGGGCTTAGGAATAAATCCACCCAAGGAAATGGACCTAATGGCTGTATCAGAATCAGGCTTGGTGTCCTTGGGTGAACTGGATGCGTTTCAGACAGATCCCATTAGCTGCAACCCTCTCGGGGTTGTCATCATCTCTGCTGAGACACAGCACAGTACTGAAGCCATCAAAAACTGATGTATTCCAGGGTGGAAATCCAGTAGCATCCTCTTCGAGGTAACTAACCAAAGGACCAAAGCAACTATGTGCAAAGAGCAAGTTAAATTACTGTGTACTGGTCATGCCTGCAGTAAATAAATCTGTCATGGAGGTCGTTCCTGATGCTGGCTGGGATTATTTATAGCCACTGTCTGTAGGAGCTCATCCGAGCAGGCAGAGATCATAGCAGGGCTGTGGCTGCTGGGAGAAATCATCTGTGTTTAAGTCAGGCTGGGAATGCAGGCAGAGCCACACAGGATTCTTCTGGGTGAGCTTTTTTCCTAGCTGAAAATGTTGGTTGGTCAAAAAATTGAAGTTCTCTGCATCAACATGCCAGGCTGTGTTTGTACTGGCAAAACAACAGGGTCAGGGCAGGGGTCATCAGTGGTGTTTTGGTGTATCCCTGGTGTGTGGCCTGGACTAACCAGGAGCAGTGCAGGGGTGGCCACGGCTCAGGGATGCAGCCACGCTGTTCCCCTCTCCCAGTTTGGGTACATGCATCGGCTGGGGGGGTCTATTGTCCAAAGATACACTCTCAAAATAATTCAGAGTGCTCAAATCACTCCTTATTTGAAGCACACTGAGAAGGATCTTGACCAGAGGTGCAGCCTGTGGGCCACAGGACTGTGTGGATTGTAACTACAGGGTCTGGGAACACAGCTGAGGGCAGCTTCCTGCTGTCAGGGGGACAATAACCATGAGGGATGAACTGGGTAGGACTGGGAGCAGCTGGGCCCACATGAGCATGATGCACACCATGGCCACACCACGCACAGCCCCAGGAAAGTCCCACTGCTCAGAGGGAAACTCCATCCTCACGGCTCCATCCCCACTGCTTGCACGTGGAAGGGGAGAGCTATGGGTAAACACCTGGTTTTACAGTTTTGGGGCAGAGGCACAAAAATTTTCCCCCTCAGCTCTGGTTGTTGAACCACGGAAAGTTGCCTGCTGCGCTGGTGTCTGAGCCTATGCATGTGTAAATCACCCCAAGGCAGGTCTGGCCTTGATGGACAGAAAATTGTATTTTTATTATTACTATTATCATTGTTGTCTTTGTTACTATCACTGTTAATATGTCTGGGAGAGGCATGAGCTCCTCTGTGCATCTTGGGAGCCAGGAGGTCAGAGGGGGATCCAGAGAGTGGATTCAGGATAGACCTGTTGGAGCCCAAAGCCCATGTTTGGGTTATTTGTGCAGGAAAGGTCTGACAGAAGTGGTGAACTGCCTCATTTCTTACTCTCTGTGATCCCTAGGGATATTTCACTGATTCCTGGAGGGATAAATTCCTGTTACAGCCTCTACGAAGAGTCACACACCCACCTGGATCTCCAGCAGTTTGAGTGATTAATGAACCTGTACGGGAAGAGATCAAAGCCAGGGCTCAGATGTGGAGCCCATTCTGCTTTCAAACATAGCCAGGGCATCTCTCAAAACAGAGACAAGGTGGAAACACATCCTCCTTGCTCTCCACAGCCAACATTCCCCTCCTTCCCCATGGTCCCAGTTATGGATTTTCTGCAATCCTGAGACCTGCTATTAGGCAATCCCAAGCAAGCAGTGTTCCCACAGGGCACATCAATCTCGTGCTCTCACCTCACTTTGGTCACTGCCTTCTAGTTTAGGGTCTGCTGGGCTTGGGGATTGCAGCAGAAGGGATGTTGTCTAATGGGGGCAGATGCTGACAGAATCACAGGGTGGTTTGGGCTGAAAGGGACCTTAAAGATCATCTTGTTCCAACCCCACTGCCTTGGACAGGGACACTTCCACTAAACCAGGTTACTCCAAGCCCCATCCAGCCTGGCCTTGGACACTTCCAGGGATGGGGCAGTCCCAGTTTCTCCAGACAACTTATTCCAGTGCCTTACTACTCTTTGAGTAAAGAATTTCTTTATAACATCTAATCCAAATCTCTCCTCTTTTAGTTTAAAACCATTCCTGCTTGTCCTATCACTATCTGCCGATGGAGCAGCAGAGTCACAAAGCACAGGAGAACTTCTAACTGGTGTCCAAACTGGATATTTACCCTTTCTTTAGCTTCTTGGCACTGCATTTATTAGTGCTGATTCTATGATTTACAACCTGTGCCTTGCCTGGTAGGTGCTGCCACTGGCAAAATTTGCAGCTCCTTTTGCGGCCGATGACCAGGCTTTAATTGTTGTATTCCTAACTCTCCACCAGGTTGGAAAAGCTTAACAGCAACCAGCTTAAGCCACAGAACTGCTGGACTTCAGGTGCTTTCTGCCCACCCATTTCTCCAAAGCCTAGAGAAGGCAGGCAGGTTTGGCTCCTCCCTGAAGCAGGAACCCTGGAGGCAGACAGGGGCTGTGAGTGCAGCGGTGTTTCAGGCTGTGGGTAGTTATATCCCCGGCAGCCCTGTCACACGTGGTGAATGGAAGAAGTGGCAGATTTGCATCTTTGCCTGGCGCTGGCTCAGCCGCTCAAAACCGGAGTCACAGCTGCGTTCACACGGGGGAGAGGGGAAGCGAGGGGGTGGAAGTCACCACATGTCACAGTCAGCCTTTTCCAGTAATTGGTGTGTGCTTAGGCAAAGCTCATGTTTAATTTACCAGCAGGCAGATGGTGGAGAGCTCTCCCACTGCCTGGTCACAGGGCTTGAAGCCTCCTTTTACTTCTCTGCTCTGCAACAGAGACAAGCAGCAGCACTGATCTTGTGATCCGTGCCTGCATGTGGCCTCCTGGTGAGAGGGTTTCTTCCAGTTAATTCACTGGAGTTGTCCCTGAAGGGCATCCTGGGCTGCGTCACAAAGAGTGTGGGCAGCAGGTCAGGGAAGGGGGTTCTCCCTCTCTGCTCTGCCCAGGTGAGACCCCACCTGCAGAGCTGCCTCCAGCTCTGGGGTCCCCAGCAGCAGAAGGACGTGGGGATGCTGGAGTGAGTCCAGAGGAGACCATGGACCTGCTAAGAGGGCTGGAGCCCCTCTGCTCTGGAGCCAGGCTGGGAGAGCTGGGGATGATCACCTGGAGAAGAGAAGGATCCAGGGAGACCCTAAAACACCTCCCGGTACCTGAAGGGAGCTTATAAAAAGAAGAATGATTTTTCACACAGGCAGATGGTGATAGGACAAGGAGGAGGGTTTTAAACTAAAAGAGGGGAGATTTAGGTTAGATAAAGTGAAGGAATTCTTGGCTGGGAAGGTAGTGAGGCCCTGGCACAGTTGCCCAGAGAAGCTGTGGCTGCCTCGTCCCTGGAAGTGATGGCCCTACCACCGCCCCACATCTAAATTGCACGAGATGGGGTCGGGTGCTTTGGGTTACCTGGAGTGGGGCTCCTGGCACAGCTCCTTCTGGCTCTGCTCAGCAGATGGATGTCAGAGGTCCCAAACTGACTCCCTGGCTCCAAGGACAGTGGTGCCTTTGGAAACTCGGGTCCTCAAGTCAGTAAATCACAGGACAATTAGGTCAGGAGCGCAATACCCAGAGGCTGACCAAGATTCCACCCTTAGTGCACGGGGACTTCCATGCGTGTGGAGCTGCAGAGAAGTCTTTGCCACGCTGAATTACCAATCCACATGGTTCTATGCAGAGCCCAGAGGCTCACTGGAAGGGCAGTGTGGGTAGGTGGGAGGGAAGGAGATGAGGAAGAAAACCGTACCTATTGTTTAGGTGCATAAATCTAGCAAATTCCTTGCCAGCCGGTATTTGCTTTACAGAACAAGCTGGGAACAGAGTTCATTAGTTATGAAAAGCTGCTTGATTATGAAAATAAAATCTCAGATAAGCCAAACTTACCTGTCATGAAGTCCACAACAACAAAAACAACAACAACAACAGAAAAGAAGGTTTTAGACAGAAGCAAAACCAGCTCTCTGCTGGGAGAAATGGCCTGGTTACTAGATCCAGGACTGTGCATCAAGTCCTATCTCATCTCCCAGACAATGCACCGAGTCCTTGTCTCCTCCTCCTCTTGCCCACGGGATGTTTTGACTTCAGCACTGAGCAAAGAGAAAGGCATATGTGACCTAAATCAGGTTTTACTTCTGCTCACATCCCTGCAGCCTGAGTAAACAGCAGAGGATGTGACTGAGAGCACATACGGTGCCTTGTCAACGCCTCCTCTGCTCCAGGTCTTCTCCCTTCGCCAGAGGTGAGTTTGACTCACTCTGTATTTAGGGAGATGCTTCTCCTTTCCCCACACTGCTCATTAAACCTCCCTGATGAGCCAGTCCCCAGCTCACCTCTGCAGCTTTTCCTGTTACACCGAGCAGCGTTGTCCGACCCTGCCTCCCAAACCCCACCGGAGGGCTGGGAAAGGACGGGACCACCCCCCGCCTCCCCGAGACCGACAAAACAAACACAAAAGGGACTCATTTAATCAGCCTGAGTGCCAGCCCCACCCTGGGGTGTGGAATAAACACTGGCAGGTATTTATTTATTGCCAGTCAGCATCCAAATATTTGTTTCTCTGTGTCACTCATTCATGGATGATGGATGCCTTTGATCCCAGCAAACCTGGGCACACTTTCATCTGCTAAGGCAGGGGAGGAAAGGAGTCTACATGATTTGTTATAAGTGGGGATTGTTATAAGCTGTGATTTCTAGCAATTTGACATCTAGGTGCACAAGGAGATTTCTTTTGGAATATCTGATCTCCTCTTCCGCACCACACATTTGTCTATCCATTTCTAATCTTGCACTCAGAAATTTTTACATATTCATGTGTGTGTGCTAAGGTATTTAACACACACATATATCTATCCACCCACGTTCACCTATGTATGATACACAGTGCTGGAAATTATAATCTGGGTGCCTTGGCATTAATAACGCATAAATCAGATGTTTGCAGGAGTGAGAGCATGACAGATGATGCCATTTCAGTCTTGGCACACAGACATGTGCATCTTTTCTCCATCTGTCTAGTTATGAACATTTAGGTGTGCTTAACACCAGCATGGGCTTTTATGGGAATGTTTCTGGGATGAATTAAGTTAGCACACAGCACTGGTTATCCCAGCCAGAGTAAACCTCAGCAGGGATAATTAATTAAAAGTCACAGAATAGTTTGAGTTGGAAAGGGACCTTAAATTCCATCTCATTCCAACCCCTGCCATGGGCAGGGACACCTTCCACTATCCCGGGTTGCTCTAAGCCCCATCCAACCTGGCCTTGGACACTTCCAGGGATGGGGCAGCCACAGCTTCTCTGGGCAACCTGTGCCAGGTCCTATCAACCCTCACAGTGAAGAATTTCTCTGTAATATCTAATCTAAACCTACTCTCTTTCAGTTAAAAGCCATTTCCCCTTGTCCTGTCACCACATGCCCTTGTTCCTGTTCGTAAAAAAACCCATACTCCCGTTATACTTGGCAGAATCAATATGAATCCAGTGCAGGCATTAATGTCCTGAGCATCTCGATGGAACTGCCATGAGAAGAATGAAATGTCCTTATGTGACTAAAAAGGGTAAGTTCCTGGCTTGACCCCATGACCACTGAAGAGTTCCATCCAAGGTCTGATTTAATGAGGCTGCAGGTAAAACATAGAGGTGTTGCAGCTGTGAGCAAAGCTTCCCCTCACTGTGAGCACACACAACCACGTGATAACCATCTTTTCATCTGTCCCAGCTTTACTGATGTTAAGGGAAATGTCTTTAGGGCAAGCAAGGTGGAGATACTGACCATGGAGATTAGATAAGGGGTGTTTATCGGGAAACTTAGTTTCTTGTCTAAAATGGTCACAATGACCTGCGATGTGATGAGTAACCATGGGCTGCTGGAGGTCAGGGAACTGGCCCCAGGGGAAGGTTTTATCCAATGTCTACAAGGGTGTGAAAGGGAGGGGATTTCTCAGCTATCCTGAGTACTTTATGGAGCTGGGGTTTATTCTGATAGGATCCTCGGGGTATTTCTCCACTGCCCTGGTGAGACTCCTGAATTTGAACAGGCAACTCAAAGAAGCATTAAGGATAATGTGGAGATTCTTGTGTGGCCCAAGTCTGGCTGCTCCTGTCCTCACAGGCAATTAAGGACGTATTTTATCCTTATCTACTTTTATAGCCTTTATGACACCAATTTGCCGGGAACACACAGTGCTTAACTGAGGTGCCCCAGCACCTGTAGTGCCCACATTGCAGTTTAACTTCAAGGGAGGAAAGGTAGGTGATGCCCAGCTCCCAGAGAAAGCAGCGAGTGTGACGCCCAGTTTAGACTTAGCTGGCAAAATGCCCATGTGCCTTAGACTCAGTAGATTGGACAGGGAGCCAGGATCAGGCAGATCTGGCCATCTCCTCTGCTCTCTCTGTTTGAGGTGCAGAAGGCCAGAAAGTGCTTCAGTAAGACACATGCTCCACCTGAAGTCATCCTTCCACTGCTCCTTGCTGTGGGCACCCAGAAATATGCATTTCTTCCACCCACCAGTGGAATAGACACAAATTTGCATTTTTTCAGCTAAGAGACCTTTGTGGTCCCGGACCTGAGTCACTTTAAGGTATAGCCTCCTCCAGCCACACCACCACATGTGTCTCACCTACAGAACAGGCAAAAGGAGTATCTTCCTCTGCTTTTTTCTTGAAACCATCAGAAGAACAGGCAGGGAAGCCTGGGAGGTCACAGCAGTGTTTCTTCAGTCAGATGTGTCATGTTCCACCTAAGATACAGCGTGTTCTAGCAGATAAGAGGAAGTAGGATGGCTCCTGACCTGGGAGCTCTCACAAGTCCCCAGAGGTCTCACAGTGACAGTGGCAGGCAGTGCCTTGGAGCTGCCTTGCAGCACTTCTATAATTGGAGACACACTTCTGAGGCTATAAATGTAAATTGCCTCTGGAGAGATTGCTGAGATCAGAGCAAGGAGCCATCAGCTGCTTTGTGGCTGTGTGGAACCCTCCAAATAGACTGGTAGTGGAAAAGGCATTACACAGGGCTGCTGTCCAAAACCAGGGATCTTCTGTGGTCCCTGGCTTGTTGCCATTTTCATACTCCCAGTTAGACCCTCTAACCATCATCCACAGCATGTGGTCCCAAAATGTCCCAGGGTTCAGTGACAAGGTCTCCCTGTGTTCTGCTGTAAGAGGGGAAGGTAGTGGGGGAAGGTTTTTTGGGAAGCCCCACAAGGTGGGAGTGGGTTGATCAGGGCTCCCTGATGGGCTCCAAGGTCTTCAGCGCCATCTACTGCCACGCCACGTCTTGGCTCCCTTGTGATCCCTCCAGGAGTGGGGTTAGAGGATACTTTCAGATCATTGGATTGAATAATTAGTAGCTAGATCCTGTGTTTATGGGCTGACTGCAAATTAAAACAAAACTAAACCAAAACCCAGTGTCTGGAGATAAAAACTTGGTGCCATTTCCCTTACAAATCCATAGAAAAGGAAAAAGAAAACACCTAAGGACTGTTATCTGAGCAGCAGCAAGCTCCAGGCAAAAGTTAATGACTGGGAGCTATGGTGCTGATCTTTCTGATCTGTGTCTGCCCATAGGATGTTCTCCACTGTCAGCATAAAATTTTGAAGTGAAGATTGAGCTGATCATTCAGTGAAGGTCAGAGGGAAACAAAGATATGTTTCCCAGAGAAGATGTGGCTGCCCCTGCATCCCTGGAAGTGTCCAAGGACAGGTTGGATGGGGCTTGGAGCAACCCAGTCCAATGGAAGGTGTCCCTGTCCATGGCAGAGGGTTGGAACTGGATGATCTTAAAAGTCCCTTCCAGCCCAAACCCTTCTGTGATTCTGTAATAGAGAGGTTATCAAATATGGGTTCATTGAGTTACCTGTGAGGGTAACAAAGCATCCCTCCCATTAAACAGTGAAGAAATGTTAGAGGGACACCTGATAGGACAGGTGTGGCTGAAGCAATGGGTCTGTCTCTATGTCGTGTTCCAATCCCAGCCAACTTGAAGCAAATCAGTTGAACTCAGTGAAGAATTTCCAGTCCCTGTATTGAGCACAGAACTTGATTGTCTGTGCTCTTCCCAAGAGAAAAAACCTAGAGGTTCAAAACTGTACCAGGCCCAGGCAAGATCGAATTTATGGAGCCAGGCAGCAAGTCATTTCTGATGTGTCCTAGGATTTCATCCTTGAGAGCAGAGCCTTGACAGCCAGCTCCCAAATCCATCTCTTCAGCCATTTAGGAGCTGGAGTTCTAAGGCATTTTGTGGGTGCACTCCTGCCCTTCACTCTCAGGTGTAGCAGGGGTTCAAAATACAGTTCTCTCTACCTGCTCAAGAATGTGGTTATTAATTTTATAAAATGAAGACTCAAAATTGACCCTGCTCAACTCTTCTCCTGTAGATGAAGCCAAAAGCCAGTAGGTTTGGCATCTGCCAGTCCTCAGCAGTCCACACTCGAGGCAAAGGAGAAGATGAATCACAAAGTGTGGGTGTTTTACATCATCTATAAAACCATCAGAGAGCATTAAACAGGTTTCAACATAATGGAAATGAGCAGCACTCAGGTCTCCTCTGGTGTGAGCAAAGGGGCTCCAGAAAAAAAATCAATCATTTTTAGTTGAACTTGCCCTTATTTATGGAGTACAAAGCCTTTCAGATGTAAAAATGACTGATTTCAACTCATCTACTCAATCAATGACTGATTTTATGCTCTTGTGTTTGCCAATAGCCAAGATCAGAGAATCCTAAGATGGCTTGGGTTGGAAGGGACATGAAAGATCATGCAGTTCCAAACCTCTGCCATGGGCAGGGAACCTAGACCAGGTAGCTTAAAGTCCCATACAGTTGTTTGCACTTAATTCTTCTGGTTAGTGAAACCATTATCAGGAAATTGGATCAGTTTGACCAAATGAGAGGGGCTGTGGGATGGCTTCAAGTCACAGTTTTGACAAAATCTGCACATTGAACTTTATATTCCTCTCCTGTGATCCATAAGCAGGGCAGGGAATCCTACAGGTGGCCTGGACATCCTCTAACATCTTGGTTGAGAGAGCTGGGAACTGATCTGAGCACGCTCCCACACCAAACAAACAAACACTTTGCTTTCCCCAAGGTCTTATATGCTATCAGATTCTCTGGGTCCTGGAAAACTGCAGGAAGCAGATTTAGAGGAACTTGTAGCCCAAAAGGAGGGTAGATTTTGGAGGATGAACTGAAAATTTGAGATGGAGATAATTAAAACCAGTTTGCTTAGTGGCTACAACAGTCATCCAGGGGTGCTTGTGGACTGGGAGTTAAATACAAAGTCAGGACCTCTTGCTTGCTCTTCTGGTGAGGATCTGATCACTCAGGACGTTGGTAGATATTAGAAACAGTTGGGAGGCTCCCATTAATGAAGGTTCAGAACATGGCATAATTGCAACCTAAAAGCTTCTGCTGAGCTCCAGCTGGTGTTGATTCACCACCAGCCTTCTGCTGCAGATGGTTGGGTAAATTAGGAATGCTGTGCATAGCAACCTGTAGGCTTCTTCCAAGGAAAACAAACAAAAAACCTCGGTGTGGTTTCTGCAGGGATGAAACTCCAGTTGAAACATTGGCTTTGTCCCTCTTCCAAGACCAGTCCTGGAGACCAAGCCTAAAAAGGCATGAGAAATGCAGACTCCTCTCAACCATGCATAACGTCCTGAAAAAGCATGGTTTTTACCAAATCCTGAGTAGCATCTCTTCTAGCTAACATGCTTGTGCTGCTCCTCCTGGCATGCTGGAGGTCTGGATAAAGGTACACTTATGCAAACACACCCAAATTCCTCATGGGCATTGCCCAGGTCTCCAGCTGGGAAATTTGACATGCAAAATGTGACCTTGATCACATGCTGGATGCTCCAGGGATGAGGTGTTGCAAGCAGCCTTTCTGGGATGGCTTGTAGGCATGTGATAAGATTAACTTGTGTTCTCACCCACCTTTGGTGCCCCAGTGTACATCCCCATTCAGCATTCCAGCACCTTGGCATGGACACAGCTGGGTTTCAGGAGTTCACAGCGACCTCTCTGATCCCAGACATGCCTGTGACTGAAAAGGACAGACCTGGGGTTGAGTGATTTGACTTTCCAGTGCTTCCATTTATGTAGATATGAGTTACTGATAAGGAGTCTTTGGAAATCTTTGCAGACTGCATCATGCCTTGCTTATGTAGGAGTTAATTATTCTAATTATTATATTCTTTTTACTACCAGTGATTCAGCACAAAGAAATCTACCTGAGGTGATGGGACAAGGAGCTTTTTACAATGCTCCATCAGCAGGATTTGGAGAGGAGACATCTGAGCTCTGCTTCTGAATCTGTGGCTGAGGCTCCTCCAAGACCTTGGCCAGGACGTTTAAACATCTCTGTGGCTCACGTTACCTGTGTCTAAAACAGGAGGAACACTGAGAACGCTGCAGGAGGGATGAACTCCTCACTGTCTGCAGCATGACTGGAAAAGCCTTGAGTGCCAGGGAGTGCAAGGATCCTTACCATTTTCTGTTTGTGGCTTCAGTTTGTGACCTCAGCATCCACGCCGTGCTCTGGAGCGGCCGGTGATGGCAAGTTTGGGTTTGGCTTATGACAACCAACAGGAACAAAGGGATCCACGCCTTTGGTAGAAAATGCTCCAAAATCAGGGGGATAAAGTAAAAGATTGGACTTCTCTGCCCTATTCAAGGCCAGGCTGGATGGGGCTTTCCACCTGGTCTAGTGGAAGGCATTCCTGCCCATGGCAAGGGGCTTGGACTAAGTGACCATTCTAAGGTCCCTTCCAACTCAAACCATTCTGTGATTGTGTTCCAAACACACAATAACAGAGATTTTTAAAGCTTTTTATATTAATAGGCTCTAGCTTGATGAACAAGTGACCCTTCCTGAGTAGCCACAGCAACCAAATTCTGCTGATGTGGTCTCTGGTCTGAGCTAAGGCTGCCTGTCATGTTCACTCTACCCGTGGGTGGTTTCCACAGCAAATTTTTCTACTGAGAAGTTGCTTCTCTTTTACTCCAGCACAGTTTAAATTAGTCTGATGACAGCTTCGGGCCACCTTCCCAGAGATGCGGCTATTTCCAGACTTAAGGAGATAAACATTTCCAAGCAAAGAGTTAAAAGCAGCTCAAATTTCCTCTGTGGAAGAAAAGGGACATGTTTAATCTGTTCTTATCCACCACGGGATCATCTCTTACACCTGCTCTTCATCCTTTGCTGTCAGTAGTGCTTTAGCAACTTCTTTTTCTTTATTTTCTTTTCGTTTTGTTTTTCCATGTTCTTGTCTATTCTGAGTTATCTGTGGAAGAACTGTAAGGATAACAAAAGATCCCGAAGGACACAGTTTGCCATGTCTTTCAGGACTGTTGTGGTTTGACACTGGCCCAACTCCAGGCACCCACGAGAGTCGCTTGCTTACCCTCCCCTTCCACAGCTGGGCAAAAGGAGGGAAAAGAGGAAAGGGTTAACAGAGGCTTCATGAGTGAGATAAGGAGAGCAGGAGAAATATTTCAAGGGCAAAACAGGCTCAAGCCTAGCTGCTAAGTAAAATTTATTACTAACAGAATCAGAGGAGAGTAATGAGAAGTAAAATAAGCCCTTAAAACACCTTCCCCTCTCCAGGCCCTCCCTTCCCACGGACAACACATGGAGGCAGGCCAGGGGGTTTTGGTCAGTCCATCACCAGGATTTTCTTCTGCTGCTCTGGGAGAGGAGTCCTTCCCTGTGAGGCCCTGGGGTCCCTCCCACAGGAGCCAGTTCTCTGTGAACTTCTCCAGCACTGGTCCCCTCTCACAAGCAGCAGCCAAACTGCACCGGCTGCAGCGTGAGTCCCTCCCATGGGCACACAGTCCTCCCAAAACTGCTGCAATGTGAGTCCCTCCCACGGGCACACAGCCCTCCCAAAACTGCTGCAATGTGAGTCCCTCCCATGGGCACACAGTCCTCCCAAAACTGCTGCATGGGTCTCTCCCCACGGGGTGCATCCTCCAAGGCCAGGCTGCTCCAGCCTGGGAGCAGGGCCCTCTCTCTCCACCGGGTCTCCCACTGGAACACAGCCTCCTCCAGGCACCCACCCACTCTGGTTTGACCACCTCCCAAGTGGGCTGCAGGTGGATCTCTGCATCCCCTCTGGATCCCCATGGGCTGCAGGGACACAGCTGCTTCACCATGGTCCTCACCACGGCCTCCAGAGGAATCTCAGCTCCGGCGCCTGGAGTACCTCCTGCCCCTCCTTCTCCACTGACCTTGGTGTGTCCATGTTGTTCTCCCTCACATGTTCTCACCTCCTCCTCTGCTCTGACTAGAAGCAGAAGCCCCCCACCCGTGACTTTATTTTGATTTTCTTCTTAAATATGTCATCACAGAGGCGTTACCAGCCTCCCTCATTGGCCCAGTTCTGGCCAGCAGCATGTCCATCTCCAGAGCCACCAGCCACTGGCTCTGCTGGACATGGTGGGAAGCTTCCAGCAGCATCTCACAGGAGCCGTCTTTGCAGCCCCCTGCTACCCAAAAACCAGGCCGTGCCAAACCAATACAACCCCTCTTCAAGGATGACTTGGGGCAGAATTGCCTTTCCAGTGCCACTTTACACATGGACTGAATGAAATTGTGGTAACTTGCAGTTGGAAATCCCACCAAAATCACAGGGAATAAAGATGAGTCACACATGTGGAACAAAGTTATCCAACACGAAGAGTTTCCATTATTCTCACCACTCCCTCATGTTTAGAGCCTGCTAACATGGTGATGCTTGAAACAATAGCGAACAAAAACAATTCAGGGAGAGGTGGGATGTTGAACTTGGCCAGAGCTTCCCGGGAGTTCTAAAGCACCTGAAGATTCTTGGAAGAAAAACAGATTGTAAGGGCAAGAATATCATTGTTATCAGTTTAAAGTCTGCTTTCCAGGCACATGATTTAGCAAGATCCCAAGGTCAGGGCAAAAGAGAGCTGCACACCACATGCAGCAGTGGAACTTGATCCTTGCTGCAGGGTGAGCTGCTATTTGGACTTTGTACCACCTCAGACAACATTTCCAGTCATAAGTTGCTTATAAGAGTTGAAAATGGAGTTTCAAAGCAAGTAGATAATTTGTCAGCCCAGGACAAAACCCCTGAGATTTAATTCCAGGAAGTTCTCAAAGACACAAGGCAGAATAGCACTGTTCTTAGCAAATTAATCTCTTGGTGTGGGAACTGACCTGGGCTTAGACAGCTCCTGGAATATGGGAAAATTTTATCCTCACCTCTCAAGCATTATTAGCAAAATAATGTATTTTGAATGCCTTTTTGTTTGCTTGCTGCTTTTGCTTTCTTTTCCTTCCACATTAGAAATTTGAAGAAATAAACCCAAAAGTAGAACTATATTTGGCAAATGAGGAATTACGTGTACGCATTCCTGACTCATGGTCATGGAGCAAGGAAGGGCTTGATATGGGCTACATTTTGGAGCTCATTGCTCGGACCCGAGGACTACTGGAGGAACAATTTAGTCATGCCCTTGGCCATGAAGTGCTCCAATCCCACACTGCAATTGCCTTTGGCTGCAAAATTAACTAACAAAATAATATAAAAAAGCCTTATTTGACTCATTGACCAGAAATGCTTTATCTTCAGCAGGAATGGTGATGTCAAATGGAATGGCTTTTGTCTCTGGCTCTTACCTCTTGAGCACTGCATGAGCCCCTACAGGTGAAAGTCAGGTTATTTGGTTCCAAGCACCACTGTGGTGAATGCACCGACAGCCTGAGCTGAGAAGTGATAGTTCGCAAAGCCCAAAGCTCCTTTCTTCTCTGTGTTGTCCCCGCTTGGATCTCTGGAGCTGGCCCAGCTCCCCAGGCTCTGTGAGATCTCCTGGACCTAATGTTCAGGATAGAGGAAGAGTCAGCTCCTCCCCTGGAGAGAACCAACACGTGGAAGGGTGACACCTCTACCTGGACCATGTGCCTGCCAAAAGGAGTCTTCTCAGAACTCCTGAGGTAAAACCCAGCTGTGACTGTGCAGCAACAGCAGGGTGATCTCCCTATGGACCTGCCATTCCCTTCAGCTCAGCCAAGCCCAGGAGGGAGAATTTTCCTTCCCCCACTCTCTTGGTGAGAACAGCACCGGGAATAGAGCTGGTCCTTCCCTGGTGAAACCTTTCAATCCGCCACCCCAAGACCTCCAGAGAAGCCCCTCCAGGTGAACACGTGGCTGGATGAAGCCCATGTTCCTCCTGAGGAGTATCAAACCTGTCACCTAGAGAAATCCAGTGGGAGATCTCTTCAAGGATCTGCCATGCTGGGTCTTAGGATTTACAGCCCTGCAGAACAAGGGGAAGGCTGGAGAAAGCAAGCGAGACATGGATTCAAGGTGGATCCTGCAGTCTGGTTATCTTAAGTTATGCTACATGGCTGCTTCAGTTTGTGCAGGGGCTGAAGATTATTTTGCATGAGAAAATGAGACAACATAAATGAGAATTAGTCCCCAAGCTTTTGTTTTTGGATTAGTGTCACCCAAAAAGCAAGGCTGGATTCTGCTTGGCTGGCCCTGAAGGCTGGAGAGGACATGCAGGCATGAGGGATGGCTTTAAACGGATTAAATAAGTTTGAATTGGATATTAGGAATAAATTCTTCACCTTGAGGGCACAAGTTGCCCAAAGAAGTTGTGGATACCCCATCCCTGGAAGCATCCAAGGCCAGGCTGGACGGGGCTTGGAGCAACCTGGTCCAGTGGAAGGTGTCCCTGCCCATGGCAGGGGGTTGGAACTGGATGATCTTTAAAGTCCCTTTCCAACAAAAGCATTCTGCGATTCTATAATGACATTTCTGTCACATAAATTCTTTTGGGACCATGTTGCCACTGGAGCAGCTGGCAAGGACAACATGATTCAAGACAAGGACAAGACTCATTTTCTCATGTACTTGAGAGCTATTTCCACCCAAAAGGAGGGGGACACAATAACAAACTTGCTGCAGTCCAAGTCTTTGTGAGGCCTGGGAGGAGGTGTTGATAATTAGGCTCGTGACTCATGCCTTAGGTGCGAATTTCTGCTCTAACTCTCTGCTAATTAGCGCACACTTCCTGATCAGTGGCGGGGTAATTACGGGATTAGGGTTAACGGGTCAGACTCATTGAAGGCTTCCTCCTCTGTGTCAGATTAGCCCTGCTGTCATTAGAGTTACCTTTCCAGGTTGCTGGATACAGACAGAGGGAAGCACCCACAGGGACAGAGATGAGACTCCAGGGACCAAGTCACTGTCAAGGGAGTTTTGCTTCCATGACTGTGCCAAAAATCAAACTTTAAACATACTGAGGTCTTCCAAGTGATGCTCTTCATATATCCACGGAATCTTTTACTTCTCTGCTGCATGGCAGGCAAAAATGGTTCCTCTGCAGGATTACTCCAGTGAAGTGGTGTGAGGGGACCTATTTTGCTACAACAGGCTCTGTTCAAGTAGCAGCTGTCTGAGAAACAGATAATCACCACACAGGTTGGCAGTGTTCCTATTTCCCTTGCAACAGGATCTGAACCAAATCTTGACATTGCCCTCACAGTCATTTAAAGTAATTTTTCCTGTAATTTTTAAGGTTTGAAGAAGAGTTATTTGATTCTGTACTATCATAGAATCACAGTATCATTAAGGTTGGAAAAGACCTGCAAGATCATTAAGTCCAACCTTCAACCAAATACTACCAGGACCACTAAACCATATTGAGAAGTGCCACATCTGCAGAGTTTTTTGAACACGGACAGAGATGGTGACTCCATCACCTCCCTGGGGAGCCTGTTCCAGATTCCTTTTCACAGTTCCTCAAGATTTTTTTCCACACCATTTAAATTCCAAAATGATTCTTCTTTAAAGTCTCAGGTTTTTGTTGTTGTTCTTGTTGTTTCCAGGAGCCACAGCCGTGTTGTAGTCTCTCTTCTGGGTTATTTGCAGCCAAACACTAAAACAACCAACATACCTGGCAGCAAAATCTCAGGTCTGTCCATGAGGATGTACAACACAGATGTGACTACTTTTGGGGACACAAAGAGTTTTTTATCCAGCACATCAAACAGCTGGACTCACCCTCTGCTGCTCATGCAGCAGGACTGTCCTTCAGAGTTATTTTAGTAACATAGCTCAGGCAAAATCCTATTTATTTGATAGTAGCAGTCCCATTAGACATCCCCAAATAACCCAAATCTGACCAAAGAAGAGGAACAGTGTTAGTATCTGAGGCTGTTCTATGTTGTATGCTGCTCTTGTCTTTCCCTGGGACCTTCGCCCCTATCCTGGTGCTGCTCTTGGAGCTGCAGCACCTTCACCTCAGTCTTTTTAAAGCACAGGGAATGAAAAAGCAAAGCTCTGTGTATCCACGGGTGTTCTCCATTGCCAAGGACATATTTTCCATCACCAAATATGCCATGGACAGAGTCCTGCTGCTTTCAGGGTTTTGAAAGTTATTTGCACAAATTCACTGGGACGGCATTCAGGAAAAATGTGACCATATGTTTATCTTGTCATATTTTCCCTTAGGTCACTGCTGTCAACCAAACTACTGGGCTAGATGGCCCTTGAGTAGTCATTTTTATGTTGTTTCCTACAAGTACAACACTTGTGTTTGTACTCTGGTTCCAGGCCGCAGTGCACAGGATGAGCACAAGAGTGGGATCAGAGAGGATCAGCCCAATGTCATCCCTGAAATTAAAGGAAACAAACATGTAAGAACAGGATGAGCATGAAAGCAGCTGTACAGGATCATACCGATGGTCCACGTGAGCCACTGCCAGCTGTGACTGAGCAGAATATGGGAGCCTTCTGCTAGGACAGCCTTCCAGTCACCTGTGGCTGTGAGTCACAGAATACTCAGGGAAGGGCCGAGGTTGGAGGGAAAGTCTTGGTCTGAGCTGCTTGGAAAGTGAGGTTCATCAGCTCTGGACACAGTTGCTGGCTGTTTTGAATCCTGTTTCTTCCACACTGGAAGGTCTGACCTTAAGCATCAGCAAGGAAACTGTGCAGAAATTAATAGGGGCTTGTAGGACCATGAGCAACTGGTGTCGGGGTGGTTGTGTCCACATTAGACACTGGAGAGGATAAACTGGGAGAGCTGAGAGGGCTCAGGGCAGAGGACAGGTTCACTTCTGCAAGCACTGCAGAGATGTTTTGTCACCTTCAAGCCCAGTCCCAGAAATGTGGGAAGTATCTGGGAGAGATGCTTCAACCTGCATCCATGGCAGAGGGGCAGAGGTGCTGCTGACCCATTTTTGCCATACCTGGCCAAAAACTCACCAGCCCTGGAGGAAAAGCCAGCCCAAAACCCCTGCCCTGAAAGTTTAGTATCAGCCAAAATCTCCCATTCAAACACTAGGCAAGATTTCCTCACCTGGACATGTCTGCTCTGATCCCTCAACCGCAAATTCCCCAAATAGTTTAGACAGTGAAAAAGTGCCTGTTTGCATACGCTTAGAACATTATTTCTACCTTTTATGAGCAGGGTGGCAGTTTTCACAGAGAAATAATTCCAGACAGAGTTATTAAAAGATTAAAAACACACCCAAAAAGAAAAAAAAAAAAAAAAGAAAAAAAAAAAAGAAATCCAGGCTGAAAAAACAAATATCTCTACCAGAACTCTGGGGCGTTTCTCATAACATCTTGCTTAGGTTATGAAGTTGGATTTCTTTTTTTTTTTTTTTTTTTTTTTTTTTTTTTTTTTTTGTTTGCTTTTTATTTTTTTTTAATGGGGTGAGGTAGATTCAATTACTTTGCTGAAATTCTTATGACCTGCTGATAAACGAGATTAAAAGTCACCTGTTGCAGCCTTGAAGTGCTGCAAGAACCTCCCCAGCTCTGTAATCTTGTTGGTTCCTGTGCTGACAGGAGATGCCTGGCTGGCATTTCCAGCAGGGTTATGCCTTGTTCTCGTGACAGCTCATAACTCACCCCCTGTGTGGACACGTGTCACCTGGGGCCCGGCAGGTCCCTGGGACTCGTGACTCCTGGCAGAGCTGAGTCACGGCCCCAGGTAGTGCTCACAGGTGTGTCACCTTGTCCTGGAAAGAAAAGGTGACGTGGTTGCAAGTGGCTCTGTTTGCACTCTGGCTGAGGAATTCAGATATCAGGGAAGTGAACTTGAAAACCCTGCAAAGAAAAAAAATTATACATGCAAAAATAATTTTTAAAAAATACAGAAAAGTTGCGCTTTCAAGTAAATCTTGGTGGAAACTGAGAATCTGCAAAACGATGAAGAATTTTAGGTGACTTGTGGTTAAAGTGGTGCAAAATTTGCTGTGCTGAAACCCACTATAAACAGTATCAACACTGCGACTTTCCATGGAATTGTTGAAGACCAGGATGGACAGGGCCCTGAGCAAGCTGATCTGGTGGGTGACATCCATGGCAGGGGGTTGCAACTGGATGATCTTTAAGGTCCCTTCCAACCCAAACCTTTCTGTGGTTCTCTGAGAGTCACATGCTGCCCCAGCACTGCTTCACCTTGCCCGTGTAGGATGAGATATTTGCTTTTTTTAAAAGGAAAAAGTGAATATACAACATCAAGCAGGGAAAGCGGATGTATTTATAGAGTCACTAATGTTTGCTTGAGCCGGCAGATGCTGGGCATGTCTGAAATATCTTCACTGTTTTGTTTTTTTTTTTTTTAAGTCGCCGAGTCTCCTGGAGATGAAGTCACTCTCAGAGGTGACTTCAGGACACGGAAATCACCTCGAAGCTCTGCTGGACTTTTGCCTTATGTCTATACCAGGTGCTCTGCAGCACAGTTTGCTGTACACATACTTCTGTCTCTTGAGACACCCGGGACCAAAACAAAGCCCGGTGCTCCCCTTCCTCTCCCTTGGTCATTAAAATCACAGAGATTCCTTACAGCAGGCGTGCTGCAGCTCAGGTCTAAATATGGTTTTAGAGGAAACTCAACATCCTCACTCGAAAGAAAAGCCAAACAACCTCCCCCCTGCCTCCCTCGTAATTACAGTTTGACATAACGAGTGGTGTTTATCAACTTCAGCTCTCAGAGCTGATGTCACCACTGAGTCGGGGTCCGGGAAATCTCTGAGTCATGTGGAAGGTGCAGAGCCAGGAAATGTCAGCAGAAGGAAAAGGAGTAAGTAACTATTAAGGTGTAAGATGCAAGAAGCTGGTGGCTGCTTCCTGTAGGAAGCTGTGGGAAGCTGGTCAGTGCTCGGAGCAAATCCTGGCCTTGGCTTAAATGTCAATATTCAGTTGACAAATTAAGGCAGAATATTTCCCTGTGATGATTCCCTAAGGATGTAAAGGAAAAGGGAGGCAACATGCTTGAGTATGACCCGAGGTCCTGGATTGTAAACTGTCCTTTTTCTTCACCACTTCAGACACCTGAGAAAGCAATCAGTGCCTCCGTGGGGGGATGGGGAACCCATTTCCATCTCTGTTCACTTTCCTATCAGATCCAGCCTTGCAGTATGTGGGTAAGGACTGGATGATGCTGAGGGCTTTGCTCCCAGTGACTTTAAAGGCTCAGGACTTGGGCTGAGAGGGTGGTCTTGGCATGAAGCAGAGCTTCAGATGGCCAGAAGCTCGCCGTGGATTCTGCATGAATTCAGCAAATGATCACAGATGAAGAAGAATTTGGAAACATTTTTTTTAAAGCTGGGGTGCAGGCATCTTTTAATAGTCACTGCCTGCTAAAATCCATGCAGTTTTAACTTTTTATCCTCATTTTTACCCACTGTATTGGTGGGAGGTGTTTTGTCACTAGATAAATAGAAGAGAAATCAAGGACCCAGGACACCCTGATTCTCTGCACTGAGTATAAATTCAGACTGAGCTGCCCCTGTTCCAGGTGGCTTGGTGGGGTGTTTGAAACCACATGGGACTAAGGCAGACTGTGGTTTCTGAAAAAGTTGAAGGAAGCCCACAGAACTAAACCACGAACAAAACCCCACGGCTGTTTTTTTTTTAAACTTTTCTCTTATTTTAATTTCTGTTTTCCCTCATGAGGTCATCTTAGTTACAGGGGTGCAGGGCTTTGTATAGACAAGCAGAGGACCAGGGAAGCAGAGGAGATTCAACCTCTCCTGCGTCAGTGAAGAGAAAATGACTGTCTGACCACTTCGGGTGAAGCTGGTGTGTTTCTGCTTAATCTGGTGGAGAAATTCGAGTTTCACTTCACTGTGGGAACTTTGCCTGTGGTCTGAGTTTGCCATCACTTGCAGCATCACGTAGTTTTTGATACAAAGCTTTCGTTCGCCTGTGCTGACGCATGGCAGAGTTTAATTTGATTTCACTTCTGCAGCTGCAGCCCGGACTGGGGAAATGGTCTGGGAGCACAGGGAGAGCCCAGGACTTTGGTTCCAACACTGGATGCGCCTGGCCATGGAGCAGAAAGGACACGTTCACACTTTCCTCTCAACCCCTCGTATGTGGCAGCACGCTGCAGCCTGTGACAAGCAGGAAGCTGCTGGTTTGAGTTTCCTTTCAGATACATCCTTCTACAGCATGACTCATTTTGTGTCCATCTTTGCCACGTAATTTTTAACATATTTTTTGTCAAAAATAAAATACCCTTTAGCCATGGAGAGCATGTCTTGCCTCTGAGGGATGTGTGTGTACAATACAGAGGTGATGGAGTGGTGTGTGAACAAATTTAAGGGGGATTTCCCAACGATATGGGCCTGCACCAGAAATCATGAACCTTTTCTCCAGCTTCTCAAAGTTACCGAGAGAAGCTTTTTATAATCTCCAGCCTCTCAGAAATCCCAGAGCTGATGCTGTGTCTTGGCTGCACCTCATTTAAATGGAAGCCTCTGGACGTAAATGGATTGAGGCAGGTGGGAATTGCAGGGGCTGCTATCAGACCATGCTTCCCCCTGCTCTCCTGCTGCCTCCCTCCATCACATGTGGCTCCATCCCTCACTGAGTGCTGCAGCTGCACTGTCTAGACAACCTGCCCTTCCACGAGGTTCAGAGTGAGCGGATACAGCTGCACTTCATGTCCCTCTCTGCTCAGTCTCATGCATTTGCATTTTTTTATCGTGAATCCTTCTTGCTTTTTGTCCTCGTTCTGCTCTTCTGAACTCTTGCTGACCTCCTGCAAGGCTTATCTCTGCCTCATGCCAACTTGTGATATGCTCTGGGAAGCTGGAACAGCTGACTCTGGATAAGGCAGTGGAGGTTGGCATAATCTCTTGTAAGTACATCTGGAAATAAAAACATAGAATAAAATCAGGAGAATTCAGGTGTTTGCAATTTCCCTCTCTTTGTCTAACTCTGAAGAAATCTTTGTCATATTTCAAAGCATGATGAAAACAAGTGAAGGTGCTGGTTCTCTTCAATTCATCATATTTGATAGAATGAAACTGCTGGTAAGATCACTCCCAAAGAGTCTTATTCCCCAAAAGGCTGGGATCAAAGCCTTCTGCAGAGTAAATAATTCGAAACTCAGATTAATGCTATCTACAAGATGATTAATGATTAAAGGACAAGTTTGGCATTAAGCTCTCTGGTGCATTAATGCCACACGACTTCATGTAGTTCCATTATTTTGGCCACCCTGCAGTTCCAGTTTTATTTCTCATTGAAAAAAAAGAGCCATGGGAGACAGCAACAGCATTTCTGGTTGTTCTATCTCTAGTAAAGAGCCTAAAAATGTGGCACAGCAAATATTGATACGTGGTGTAAAGGTGAAACCAGGACCTGGCTGATCACAACTGCTCATCTGCACTTCTAAAAGGATCAGTCACACACAGGGGGGTTCTCAGTGCTTTTATTTAACCTGCAGGACACATGCATTTTTTACCACGTGATTTTTGAAGTAAAATCAGCACCCATAAAACTTTGCTCTCTGCAAAAACAGAGAAAAAAAACCCCACTGAAGGCTGAGCTCTCCTTCAGCCCCACCAGGTCTTCATGTCTTTAAGTGGTGGCACAATGTGCACTGATCCAAATTTAGTTTCTGTTGAACTTTTCCCTCTTGTTTGTTTCCATTATGGGATGTGTCATCCTAAAACAGACTCTCCAGTGTCTGTTTTAAGGAGGTGTTTGAGTGAAGACCTGCCAGGCAGGGAACAGGGTGTCCTGAAGGAGGAATTGGGGTGTGGATGGAGGCATGGAGTGGCTTTATTCCTGAAGCAAAGGCTGCGTGGATGGGAAAGGGTAGGAAAAGAGAGCAGATGTGTACCCCTGTCCTGACTGGAAGGGATACGTGAATGTGATGCAGAAGGTGAATGGAAGCTTAAAAGTCAGGGGAAAATGGATTCCATCTGAAGTGTTTTGGGTGGAGAAATATGGGGGAACAGGCAGGAAGAGCAATAGGGACTCACACTATTTTCATTCTGATGTCTAGGACTTACGTGTCCACTACAGAACTATTTATATATTTTAGTGTAGGGCTCTGAACTTTTACAGATATTTGCTCCAAAGTTGGACTTCTCACCTTCTTCATCTGCTCCCGACCTCGCACAGATGATGTGCCACATCTGCAGGTCCTCTGCAGGTGTTCCAAGGGTGTCTCAAATGGCACTGTGCTGTCTCAAATCTCCTCTGTGCTGTTGCAACAACCAACTGCATCAAGCTCCTGGATTTGGCCCCAGCCAACCCAACAAGGCAGAAGGGATCACAAGTGGGATTTTTGTGGCTGCTTGGAAGAGCTGATTAGTGGGATCTGGATGTGTCAAGACAGGGAGCCTCAAGGCAGTGAGGCCACACAGCTGTGAGTGAGAGCAGAAATGAGGGGCGGAAGGGAAGTGCTTTGGCAGCTAAACCAGTTCTCTACACTCGTTCTGTCTTTCCTTCCTCATTTCACTTGCTTCCTGTTTCAGGCACTGGTGCTGGTACCATGGTGGACCATGCAGAAAACTGTGTGTTTTGAGCACAGAGTTTGTGTTGGAATGACAAACTTCCTTCCTGCCAGTCTGAAAAAGTCAAAGGAGGACACAGTGCAGAAAATACCGTCACTGCACGGACAACTTTTCTGCTTTCCAAAGAGTCATCCCTGCTATTTAGTGGTTCCATAAAACCCTGGAGGGATGCATTAAAGTGTAAATTATAGCTGTGACACTTAGAGACCCATATGTTGTGCTGTGGCTGTTGTTTGAAGGCTGGGAAATGGAGCCTGCAGGGCAGAAAAGTTGAAATCTCACATTTGGAGGGCACAGGAAGGTGAAGCAGAGATGAGTCTGGGTCAGTTTATAGCTTATTCCTGCCCTGGCTGGGAATTGGGCTTTTCCATCACTGAGATGCATTATGAAGAATTAAAATTAAATGAGTATCACACCTTTTTGAGGACCTGCAGGTGAAGATGCCAGCACAGCTTGTGGCGATTGCTGCTGGCAAGGCTTTCTGCCTTACTTCTGCACTCACCAACTCCAGGTGAATTGCCCAAAGATGTTTAGGGGTGGGGTTGGCAGTATTCTCGCCCAACTTCAGGACTTTGATTCGTGAGCTCAAACTCACCCCAAGTATGAGGGATCCACGTGGAGCTGGCAGATACAACCCAGGGTCTACAGGACCACAAGGCTGCCTTTGGGATTGGCAGCTGGAGGTTGTGTTGGTTGACACTGGGTGTCTCCTTCAAGGGACTTCCCCACCGTAAGGGTGGTAAGAGTGGAATTCTAAGGGCTGGATCCACAGGGATAACGAGGTGTGGTGCCTCCTTTAGCACTCAGCCACCCAGAGGTCTTCATGGAGGCTTTATCTGACTCATCTGCACCCAGGGAAAGTGGCTGCTCCAGCTAAAGCTGAGAGAATCGGTCAGAAAATTCTTAGGAAGCTGCCCAGGAAGCCCCAGGGATGTCTGGCACATTAGGAACACAGTGTGAAAAGGCAGCCTCTGCTCTGAACTGCTCTGCGTGGGGCTTGAACATCAGCTTTGAAGAATGAGGCTCCTGACCTTTGTCTCAACCATCCCACAAATTTTAAAAAAAAGGAAAGCTACAGTTGTAATTTAATAAAATAAAATCTCCTTGTTCTTTTTTTTCCCCTCCTAGCTAAAATGCTCTCCTTATTCATCTGAATTTTCCGAGACTTTTCAGTGCAGCAGCCGAGAGTAGTTTTTATACTGAACCATTTCCACTGACAGTACCTTTCTTCCAGTAAAATCACAGCGCATTCCCTTTGTTTTCAGACTCGTAGACAATCACATTTATCTGCTCACTGCCCTTCAATAGCAAGCAGCTTCTAATGGATTTCTGCATGAGGACTGTACCCCCTACCCACTAATTGAAATTCAGTGCACAGAGTCACATCAGTGCACTGGGGTGGTGGAGAATATCAATGCACACAGCCAGGACGGGGAACGGGCAGAGGGAATGTTCAAATTTTCAGTGCCCAGCAACAAATGGGAGTGGGAATTCCAGGTGAATCAAAGCAGCGGGATATAGTCACGTGCTTCAAACCTTCCTCTGAGGGTCCCAAAATGTAAATGAGATGGACATCTGTCCTCCAGTTACTTCAGGAGTGAGGCTTAGAGGCTTAGATAAACTGAATGTTGGAAACTTCACTACTTTTCAAACTCTTGTTGTGGGGAAAAAGGCAACCTTCAGCCAGCAGCTGGCGTGCACTAACTCCTGTGCTGGGTCTGAGGATCAGAGGCTGGGATACAGAGCTACACCTCGCGGTTAGAGGGCCTGGATTGATGGTCAAGAGAACTGGGCTTTGTTCCCAGCTCTGCCTTCTGGATGGCCACAGGCATCTCAGCTCACCTCCCTGTGCCACACCTCCCTCACCCATGAAACAGATACTTTTCCTTTGGAAAGTCAGTTGGGATGCTGCTGGAAAACAGTCACAGGAGCAGATGAGCTCATAAGAAAGATGATGAGAGATTTTTATGACCCAGCAGGGAAGCAAGCACTGGATGGATGGGATTTCTCTCAGAGGTTAGGGGCACCATTCAGCTTCCCAGCAGAAGTGTCCTGTGCCATATGTGAAGCCCTACAGTACCTCCCACCTGCCAGCTGCCACTCCAAGAGGGAATAATTTTCCTGAAGGTCTTGTGTCTTATGTATTTGTGCTGCTTCAGGTGAGTCAGAACATCTCACCTGACTCTTGGCAGCTCCGAATACTTGGTGGAGCCCTGGGTCTCTGTTGGCTGTACCAGGAGGTTGGGAGACTCCTGCACTTAGAGAAGGAGCTGCTGCTTAAACAGAGGTGTCTCTTGTCACTTGAGATGTCCCCACATGGGGCAGGCAGATATGACAGAGGTCCATGAGAGATCCATGCCTTGGGGAGCAGCAACTGGAACCTTCTGGGAAAGTGTGGGGTGGAAAGAACGACACACAATGCTTATCTCTACTCGACTGAGTCCTGTCCCTGTGTCACCTTGGGCACTGCAGGTCTCCCATACACCCCAATACTCTGGTGCCTTAGAAAACAAATGCTTATTTAAAAGTAAACCCTAAAAACACCAACTGGGCTGTGATTGGCATGGAATCCTTAAGGAGACCAGCCCAACCAGATTCCCTTCGTGAGTCTCCTTGGAAGCCTGACTTTAAGAGGTGGGCTCTCCTGTGTCAGGTGGTCCAGGCAGAGACATTTGTAATCCAAACCTCCTGTGCCCAAACTCCAGTTTAGAAGAAACCAGGTTTCTGCAGCCTCTGAACTAGGAAGGCTGAGCTTAGGGAGATCTTCTGGTGGGTTTTGGGGTGAGTTGCTTCATCTCCCTGTGCCTCAGAAGGAGATGGCAATACTTCACTCTTTCTTATCTACTAGGAGATAAAACTCATTGATAAGAGGAGCTATCTCTCAGATAGATAATTTGGGCTGCACTTATCAGAACTTTCTTGCATTTCCTGAAGTCCCCTCTTCTTGTACACACAGGGTGACTTTGCTGTCACTGAAAAGGAACAGTTTTTAACATTTTTGTTTATTTTTGCCCTGGGAGAAGGGACCATCTCTCACAGTAGTTGCAGACAGCCCTCGCTAAAAAGAGATCTGATCTCAAGCATGGTCTCCAACTAGAACTATGATTCGAGTGGTGATAATAATAATAACAAACACAGCAATAATCACGCCCAAATATAGCACTTGGCACAGTTTTTCCCGTTCAAATCCCAGTTCCTGTGACTGTCATTCTTTGCACGCTTCCAAATGCTGGCATTTGGAAATGGCAGCCGCTTCCAACAACGCCTTTTTGTCCCAAAGAGATTATTTCCAGTCGAGTGCACTGCAAACTGCGATGCTGCACTTCATCCCTCCAAGGTAGGGATGGGGACAGCGTGTGACTCATGCCTCTCATATGATCCTGGACAGGGAACGTGTCGTTGGTGCGGGCTTCAGCTGAGCACTCTGATTTCAACTTGTGCCTTCCCCTTTTAGACAAGAGAAGTTCACTCTCGTGATTTCCTCTTTTGGCCCTACAAGCTCTCCACAGACTCTCTTTCCCCATTTTTCTTGCTGTGCTTTCCTCAAACTTTCTCCATCTCTTGCACCCACCAGGACAGGAGCCAACCTCCAAGGAGCCTGGGCAAGCTGTGTTTCTCATGAAAGATGTGGATTGCCCAGCTCCCAGAAGGTCTGGAGGTGCTGGATGTGGGGCTGCATTACAGCCAGTTGAAATGAGCTGTGGGCACAGAAAAATGCCATTATTTTCTTCCCAAATTAGTCAAAACCAGTCTGAAATATTCTCATTTCCAGAACAGCTGTCCCTCCCTTTAAACATGTCTCTGGAAAGACCTTATTTTGGTATTTCTAGTCCAAAGGAAACATTTTCAAATGCCTGGATTTAATAATGTTTCTGTTTGTTTGGATTTGGTTTGTTTTTTGATTTTTTTTTAATTATTATTTTTTGTTGTGGGTTGTTGGTTTTGGTTGTTTGGTTTTTTTTTTTTTTTTGTTTTTTGGGGTTTTTTTTGTATTTTTCCATAACAATTAACCTGATTCTTTCTGAGCTGTCAGAGACCATCTGTGTTTGGGTTTAATGGTATCAGGCTCCCCTCTACCCCCAGCCAGACACTGCATTCCTCTCTTTTACTGGATGAACATGGACACGGTGCAAGTCAAGGTCTAGGGTGTACCAAGGAAAAAGTTGTCCATCCTGGAATGTTGCCTCCCAGCTGACAAAAAAGGTCTAAGACACTGGAAGGCACTTTTATGGAGTCCCTGTGTAATGAAAATAGGCAGAGCATGGGGTCAGCGTGACCCAAGCAAAATGCTTGGTTTCTTCTTAACAAAACAAAACAAATGGGTTCAAGTGATCTTAAGCAGAAATGAAGTGGTTTGTTTTCATTTTCCCTAAGGGAAAAGAGTAAAACTGTGCGTACATGTGGGAATTCAAATTCGCAGGCAAATTATATAAACCTCCAGCTATACAGAGACTGTATTTTCCATTAACCTAATGCACAGAAATGGGTAGAAAATCCTCAGGCTCATGGAGTGATGGGATTTCTCAGCCATGCTTGGTTTCATGAGCATTCAAGAGAAATTAATGAAAATTTAAAAAAAAAAAATTAAAAAGCCTCTTTATCCAGGAGGAAGAGTGGATTGCTAGCCTCACTCAGAACCTGGATTGCAATTAGGAGAAATAAAATCACATCATCAACAACCTCCTAGACGGGTGGGAATGTGGAGGGCCAAGCACAGCAGTGAGGAGGGAGAGGAGAGTCTGAGAGATTGAAGGAAGAAATAGACAAAGCAACTTCTCTCCCTACACTGTTTTGGACAGGATTTACTGGACAGATGAAGAGGGATGGGCAATGCCAATGAAGTTTCCATCTCTCCTGCCCTACTGTGGCAGATGTAGCTCACACTGATGGCACGGAGTGGTCACACAGACCCTGCTCTGGGCTGGGTGGAGGGGACAGATGCCTTCCCAGGACTCACAGACCTGAATTCCCTGTGGTATTCGGCACTGGAGTGCCTTGGCCTTGCTGCGAGGCAAATTGGATGACAGAATCACAGAATAGTTTGGGTTGGAAGGGACCTTAAAAATCACCTCATTCCACCCTCTGCCATGGGCAGGGACACCTTTCACTATCCCAGGTTGCTCCAAGCCCTGTCCAACCTGACCTCGAACACTTCCAGGGTTGAGGCAAGCACAGGTTCTCTGGAAAACCTGTGCCAGGCCCTCACCACCCTTACACTGTAGAATTTCTTCCTCATACCTAATCCAAACCTGCCCTCTGTCAGTGTATTGGCCACATCCAACACACCTCTGACTGCCAGGATTTATTGTCTCCCTTATCAATCCAAGCATTTTCAGTGCCTAAAACCACTGAGCAGGTTCTGGGCACGATGCTGTGAATACAGTCCCCTCAGCTGGATCAAGGGAAAGCAATGGCTTGTTCTTCATTGCTGTAACTGATATTCTGGGTGTCAGGTGAGATAGCTCAGGCTCAGAAGTGTCTTTACACTTCAGCGCTGAAAGACCAACCCGTCAGTGTGGGCTCTCTGATCCCTTCTGGATGCTGGTTTTTAAACAGTCACAACTTCTTAAACCAGAAAGGAGCATCATGATAATCTAATCTGGCCTTCACACCTGTCAGAAACCAAGTGATTTCATCCTGGGTTTTCAGTCCTGCAGCAAGGTCTTAGATCAGCATTCCTTGGCATTGCATTTGAACCTGTGGCCTAGAAGAGGAAAGTTCTTCTCTCTCCCCAGGCATGGAAGGACCAGAGAAGAGATTTGAAGGTATCTCCTGACCCCTAGCCTGCTATGTTTCCCTTTCCAGGAGGTGAGGAGGAATTCTGGACTACAAAAACTGAAGTAAAGGGACAGATGTTTTCTCTTCCTTCTCTCCTAATCCCACTGCATCCATGCAGCTCACGTCCCATCCCAAGAAGAGGGATCTCCACTGAGAAGCCAGTGCTGACCACGCCTGTTGGTTTTACTCACACTGGGGAGGCTGTGTCCTTACCTGCTGTCCTGGGTGAGGGAAGCCAAGGGATGTGAGGAGCTGGCCAGAGGCAAGGGGAAGTTGAACCTGCCTTCCAAAATCTGTAGAGCTGTGGGAATCCAAGAGGACAGTGCCTGAAACCCAGATGTCCAGGTCCCACCTGTGCTTCCTTCCAGGGGTTCACTCGTGGTGGACACTTGACTCCCCTGCAACCCCAGGAAACCACACACATCCAGGAATGACGTGTGAAACTGGAAGGGGACAACATTTACTTGACTTGTTCTCTCCAGACAACAGTGTTTAGTGTTAAATTGCACTTTCTGCTGTGCAGACATCACCTCGAGCTAACCACTGACAGCTTCCTTCTTCATCCCTGGAAGACATCAGGCACTTGGGAGTGTGATTCATTTGCCCTATTTAGATTAAGTGACCCTCAGTCCAGAGAGTTTCTCTTCATTGACATTGCAAACAACTGGCTCAGATGTTGATAGAGTTGACTGTGTTTGAGCTGTTGAGCCCCATCCCTATACCTTAAACCAAGCAGGATGTTTTCCTACAAAGTGTCCAGCTCGATCAGGACAGCAGAGCTGAGTCACCATCAGGCTGATGAGCTGGTCACAACGACTCCCTGCAGGCTCCAACCTTTGTGTCTGGGAATAATCACTGCTGAGTGGCAAACTCAGGGTTTTAATGAGATCCAGGGTTCTTTTCTTGGATCTCAAAGGTCAGTTGTCGTTCTGCATCTCATCTACCTTGAGTTCAAGTTAAACTCAGTAACTGAGAGCTGAGTGATCAGACCAGCAGCTGCAAGATCCTTCCTCATGCATCCCTGCTCTGTTAGATTTACTGTAAATATTTATACAGGGAGGGGGGGAAACATCAAATTCTAAGATTTTTACCTTTTTGTGGGTGTGTGCTTATTTGTGATTATTTTATTCTTGCTGTCAGTTTTTCTGCATTAGGAAATTCCTTCAAAAAACCTCTTTTTCTTGTCTTGTCTGTGCTGTGATGTGTTTGGTGGTACTGACTGTGCTCATAACCACCATCAGTGCAGGCCCCATCTAAGGCTGCTGGATTTATCTTCCTCTTGCATCTTACCCTGGATCTGACAGGGCCTGATGTTATATACTTTAGCATAAGGTCAAACAAAAACCTATCATCATCTCCCTTCCTCACTCATCCCTCTTTCCCCTTTTCCTGGCCACTCCAGATGAGTTCAGCTCCATGCTTTGGCACAGGTGTGACTCTACCACTTGCCTTGCCTTTCATTCCCCCAATAAAACACAAAATTTTAAATTGTCCCAGCTCGAATCTTGTTTGTCACCACTGCTGACAAGTTTCCTGTTACCACAAGCTGCAATTCCCACATATTCTGTTGCATTTCCATTGTTTTTTCCACAACAACCCAATCAGATGGGGATGGTTATTGCTCTGCATACGGAGGCAGTGTCAGGAGTGGCAGGGAAGCTCAGGGGGTATCCAGGTGAATTTTTTTCCTGGATTTAGCGAGGAAAGCTAGAAGACCTTTCTGGTAGCTGGAAGTTCTGGATGACTGTTTTGCTGAGACTTAAAAAAAATCTCTCTCAGGGCAAGATGGGAAGTGGTTACAATGACAGAAGGGAAGGCAGTGATAGAGAAAATGACATTAAGAGTGGCAGAAAAGCCAAGGTTTTTGCCTGCTACTTTTACTTTCCAGGCTGCTAAAGCTCCGCTTTAAATTAAGCTTAACCTTTACTTTCAGAGACAGCTGAGGAAATATATTTTCAGCTGAAAAACAGGCGGTTGCTCTCTGAGACAGACTTCCCCTTTGGGGCTGCCAAATCTCAATGCGGCTCTCAGCACTGTCCTCACTTAACCTCTCCCAGAGCCAAAAAATATCCGAATAACTGGCTGCCTCCTGCCCTGGCCATTAACACAGCTCACACCGATCAGACGAATTAATTCCAGTGCGTTCAAACTAAACCCTCCTGCGGCTGTCAGACAGCCAGCGGAGTCTCCCCGTTTTACTGGAAAGAAAGTGGCAAAGGTAAATAATTCCAATCAAAAGCCCTCTCCAAGTGTGTGAGTGTGGCTGTCCCGGGAGTCTGGAGGTGGAGATCCCACAAGCAGGGGGGACCTTGCTGTCCTTGAGGGACACATCCATGCTGACCTTTCCGTGCCAAAATGACCCAGGGCGTACCTGGATTTCTGTGATATGGCCAGGGGTTCTCTCCTGGAATTATAGAATCACTAAGGTTGGAAAAGGCCTCTAAGAGCATCTAGTTTTCTTTGTAATTATCAGTGTTCATACACCTGAGATCACAGTGTGAGCTTTTCAGAAAATTGCTTTTCAGCACGTGGCATCTCTTAGGTAGAGATACAAGTACTAAAACCCATTTTTTTTTGTATCTACATGTTGTGCAGGAATGGGAAGATGATTGTAGAAATCCCCTAAAGACTTCTAGGCAAAGTGTTAGGGTAAATCCCAGTCAGAATCTCCTTGGTATAAATAAGTCAAATCTCCTGAAAAACAGCAATGGACACACACACATATATAGGTAGATAAATAGATATATAAATGGATAGATAGATAGATAGATAGATAGATAGATAGATAGATAGATAGATAGATATTTACACACACACACTCTGCATGGGTGTATATATATAAATGTATCTGATAGTAGTTAAAGATCTGGTGATATATTTAACTTCTGATCAGTCCATAAAGTCAGAACAATATTTTAAGCCCCTGATGCAGTAGACTTAGTTCAAAGAACTGGATTTCTAATCAAACTCATGTTCTACATAAATGGTTCCTGCAGACTGATGTCTGGTGTGACCCCAGAAAGCATCATCCACATCTCATCTCATCTCATCTCATCTCATCTCATCTCATCTCATCTCATCTCATCTCATCTCATCTCATCTCATCTCATCTCATCTCATGCCTTTTTAAGGAAGAGGAGGCACTGAACTGAAAGTTAAAATGAGGACCTGCCACAGAGGAGCATCAGTTCTACATCTTTCAGCAGATGCTGAAATATGGACAACCTTCCCTCAGCAGAGCACAGACTGTGTGCTCTTTTAGTGGCCCTAATGGCAAAAAGCTACTTCAGGCGTAATAGAATGGGGGAAATAAACTATAACCAACATAGATAAGGTGGGAGAACATTCCCAGGCCCTTGGCACTGCTCAGGCAAATATCCATGTGCAAAATTGTGTTTGGGATCTCTCAGAAGGACTGAGGGAAACAACACAGGCACTGTTGTCCTCAGGGTTATGTTGTCCTCCACCATCTCACTGTGATTGCGTTGGCCAGTCCCACCACACTCCTCTCCTGGTTTTGCTTGGTTTGCTGCCTGCTCAGAGGTTGCTGCCTGCTCAGAGGTCACCACTTGCCCACGGGACAGGAACCCTGGCAGGGCTGAGCGAGCTGCTGCCCCAATCCAGCGTCCCTTGGCGAGATGAAGCTGTGAAGTGGCACGGTGCCATCTGCAGCAGATGGGTACAAACATGTTGTCACCCCAGTGCAGGCCCATGTCCCTCCCAGGGGGGCTCAGAGGGAGTGCCAGGCTTTGTCTGGGATGTCACCTTCTGTCCACCCATATGCTGGTTCTGCACGCACTGAGTTACCCCAGCTCAGAATAAACTGTGTCATGTTTTGTCCTCCTGAGAGCCAATATTTACATCCATAGCACTGTGGAAGAAGTTAAAGGTCCAAGCAGATGGTCTCCAAGGCTGAAGGCAGCTCCGTCTCTTCCCTCAGCTCTGCTCTGGTTTAATTTCCTACTCTCTTCTCTGATCCTTCTGACTCACTGATATCACCTGCAGCTGGGGCCACCCCAGCTCATGGTTTCTGTAGCCACCATGGCTTGAAGAAAACAAGCAAATTTTGTCCCTTTGTTCTCCCAGGTGCTCTTTTATCCATAATAAAAGAGGGAGAACTTGTCTTTAGGGCCAGGGACGTGTTCTATTCACCAGGACAGGGAGTTCTGTGACAGCTCTCAGCTAACCTGGGGAATGGGGAAATTGATCCTGGCACACACCAGCTTTTAAAAAGATGCTCTAGAAACTTGAGGTGGGGATTGGATTATGGGATGACTGTGGGATGGATCCTGGAAATGTTTTGTGGCTTTGTGTTTCTGTAGACATTGAGTTTATGGGTTTAACTGAACCAAGGCAAGAAGTGGGCAGGTGCCAAGCAGGAAAGCTGGTGGTTTGGGAATGCCGAACGGGTTAAATTTGTCCAGCAGGAACTGGCGGTTACTGGATGTCTTTGATTCTCTTTCCCAGCTGCTTTCATAGAGGGTTTGTTGCTGTCTGAGTCTGCCCCAGCCTGACTGTCTGCAGCAGAGTCAACAACCCCGAGCGTGCTGCGGTGGGAGCGTCTCTGCCCGCAGGGGTGGTGGCTCTGCAGTACCTGCCCGGGGCTGCACGGGGGGACATCCCCTCCTGCCTTTGCCCTCCAGCTCTGCTCTCTGGCAGTGACCTGGAGTGGCTGTCACACAGCTGTGCTGAAGTCCCCTGGCTGGGTCAGGCTGCAGGGATAGATTCTTTTAGTGAATGAGGGTGCTATGAATGATCTCACAGTGTTTTGTTAATTTATTCCCCCTCTTGCAGGCTGATAACACACACACACACACACAAAAAGGGATGAATTGTGTATTGTTGCCTAATTCTGAATAACACCGCTGCGACTTTCACAAGATGTGCATAGCATAGACTCAAGGGGTCCTTTCTAGCAGATGCCTGAAGCCAAAAGCAGATAAAAATTTTTAGCAGGGTCTGATTTATGGTCTGGTTTGACAAATATTCATATGGGTGTGAAAAAGTGCCACGGAGCATTGCATCCCCTGTCATCTTCCTCGCTGCCTGCTCCCCCTCAAATTAGATTTGGTGATTCAAGTGGTTTCAGCTTCAGGCTGATTTTTCTTGCTTCGGTTAAATCTCAGGTTTCAAGCTGATGATGTTTCACACATGGCAGACTGGCACCTGTTATCTAAAGGTCCAGCAACGCTGACCATGATTGAGTTTGGCCTAGACAACACGCTGGAATAAATCAACATGATGGGTTGGAAAGGTGGTTGCTGGGCTGTTTTACACCAGGCTGGTTTTAGTCCCAGCTGGATTAATAATGGGCAATTTTCTAATGAGCCCATAAAGCTCTGCCTTGGTGTAACGTGAGATCTTTGCCCTTTGATTTCTTGAAATCCTGAAGCTCAGTTCTGTGGCTCCAAATGCCACGGGTGGTAGAAGACAATCTCAGTTTAATTGCCCAGTTGTGCAGGCAGGAGCCACGCAGAAGGTGCTGTCAGAGACTGAAATGTTACAGTTTATGACTTAAACTTTGAGCCTTCTCAAAGTTCCATCTGGTTTATACGCAGAGACTTAGTTTTCTTTGCTCTTCTGGGTTTAAACCAGATCATAACAGGTTCATACCCAGCACAGGCATCCAAGGACACAGCAAGAGGAGAAGGCAAAGGAAATGTGTGGTTATAAAGCAACAGAAAAAAAGTAATGCAAAGATAAACATTTCATGCACACACAAGGCACCTTTGCTGCCTCGAGTAATATCCACAAGGATGTCAGTTATTTCTGAGTATTTTCTGGAGTGTTTTCCTTTTTTCTTTTTGGCCTGAAACAATGAGCATTGGAAACTCAATTTCATTATGTTTTGAAACAAAAGCAAGGCGGCTCTCACAGTCTCTCACGCATTGTGTAGAGCTCTTTCCCAACGTTAATGATTCCATGATTCTCTAACAGCAGCAATAGTGGCTGACAATGTTTCCCTAAGAGAAACACCTGAAGGCTGGGTAGCAGGTGGAGATAAAAAAAAGCAAAACTCGCCCAACAGCTTGGTTTCCTTGTGTGACTAGTTCTGTGCCTGTTCACAGACTGTTTTCCTGAAGAGCTGAGGAATGACTTAAAACCAAATGATGTCTTTGCAAGACCAAGTTCCCTTGTTTGTGCAGGTAAATAATAAGGTTGTCAAGGTTTTATGCAGAATTTTCAGCCCCTGAGCTCAAAGATCTTTACAAAACAAGGGGTGAAAAACCAGGTCCTCATTTTACAGAGGGCAAAACAGAAGCACAGACAAGTAAAATGTCTTCTCAAGTTCACCCTGAAGGTCTCCTGCAGCCCAAGCTCTGGCTGTGCTGCTTCTATCAAAGACCTATTTCTTCAAAACCTGAGGAGAGGAGGTTATCCAAATCCCCCCTGACCTGACTGAACTCCTTGAATCTCACTTCCAGCCTAAATATCTGAGTTTATTTATGTGAGAAAAAAAAAATTATGCCTACTGTAGGAGCAAAGACCCGATGAAAGACATGGACTCATTTGGAAGTCTCATCTTAAAGACATTTAGTGACACACACATTTTACCAGAAATGTTTAATGAAGTCTTTCAGATGGACAATTGCCCTGAGCATGTGACAGCTCACACTGAGTTGTTTTTGGAAATGAATACAAGCAGCAAGCCAAGACGGGCAGTCTGCAAGAGGCAGGGCCAGGAGTGGGTCACTGGGACACCCGGAGCTGGAGCACAAAGGAGATCTATGAAAATCAGCTCTGGACTTGCAGGAGGATGTGTGGATACAGCCTCTCTTTTTAACCACTACCCTCTGTGTCCTACCTGAGAGGATCAAGAGAAACTCCCTACCCAAAAGCCCCAGAGCACAAAAACCTTCACCGAAGCCACTGTCACCTATTTTTTTTTTTTTCCCTGTTTGGTTGTGTTACAACTTTGCTCAAGTTTCTGAGAAATACTGGCTCTGTTTGAGTTTGTCTCCGGGCACAGTTACCAACCTCCTTTGTGGTTTGGGATAGGAAACGTTTAAAATGGACAAAGTGGAGCATCCCTGGTTTTGAAAACTTTGACTTTGTCAAATGTATCTGTTGGGTGCAGGAAACAAGGAAATCAGGATGGAAACAAAAGGAGAAATAAGTGGCAGAAGTGTAGCCAGGATACCCCTCGTGCATTTTTCCCGTTGATATTTTTACCCCGTGCCTGCTGAATCAGCATTTTCCGTCTGCCAGCCTGTCAGTAAACAGGAGAATAAAGAGGCTGGTGACCTTGGCCAAACAAGCCCATTCCACTCTCTTGGAAGTCCTTGGATCAAGGAGAAAAGCTTTGTCCATCTGAGGGCACAAAGCCCAGCCAGCCCCCCTGGAGTGCCCAGCTATCGGTAAAAGGCTTTCCAAGCATGCAGAGCTAAGACCTTTGAATCCCTCAAGAAGGGGAGTGAAGCCAAAATTTCAACAGAAGCTGCCATCCTCAGCTGTCATTGCCACAGTAAAGATTGTGTCTCAATACAAAAGAGAAAAAAAAACCAGGACAAAGAGAAAAGGGTGTTTCAAGGCGAGAGAAGGTCTTGGAGGAGAAGTTGCTTCTAAGTTCATCCCAGAGTAAAATGCAACACGTTGCAGAACTGAGACTCCTTGGTGCTTTGCCATGTAGGGCTGAAAACAGCTTTTTTCTCTGAATTCAGATGCTAAGTAGACCCAGAGCTGCTCAGTGCTTGCACGTGATGACACTACAAGCATAACTGAAGAAGTCGGGGTCAGGTGCCCTACTCCAGAAAATGCTGAGATAAAAAAACCTCAAATCCACCCAATAACATCATCATTATCATCATCATCAAAAACAACAACAACAACAACAACATTGTCCCAGCAGCTTTGGGCTGGCAGAGCAGGAATGAGGAGAACTTTGCCATGCTGACTCATGGGGTACAGCCTGCGTGTCACTGACTTTGCTCTCTGTTTCCAGGGATTTCCCTTCTACCAGCAAAGGAGGAGCTGGGCCTTAGTAAAAAAGGAGAAACTGATATTTTGGTCACATGCCGGTGGCAAAGACAGTCTTGACAATGAGCTATTTTCTTCTTGCATTGAACAAGGAGGCTCAGTTACAGGGAGAAAACAATATCATCTGAAAAACTCTCTGTTTCCTCGGCTGGCAGAGGCTGCCAAGGGTCAGGCTGGCTGGGAAGTGTCTGGACAGAATTATTTGCAACTCCCAAATCTCTGATCAAGTGCTCTTAAACTGTGGTGACCATGAGGTGCTGGAGGATGAAAAGGGATGTGGATTTATTGCAACCTCTGTGTGACATATGATCTTGCCATATACTACTAAATTCCCAGAGGTTTTCCCAGTGAATGGCGGGGATTCTCTTCCTCAGAGCAGAGGGAAAACCTGCTGGACCAGTGTCAGTCAGCAGGGATGTAAGAAATGTTGGGGACCTTTCCATTTTGAGGGTGAGAAAAGTTATGTCAGGACACAGGCTGGCTGTGTAGGCTCCCATCTGAGGGCTCCTGGAAAAACTGCTATAGGCATCCATGAAAACACAAGGAAGGAAGCTGCTCTCCACTGTTGTGCCTTGTCGTTGGGTCAAGAAGCCAAGGGGCTTCCAGTTTCACTGCCTTGTTCATCATCTGAAGGATGGGTATGAAGTGGTGTCTGCTCAAGGAGCCTTTCCATGGATGTGTCATCAGGACTGTGCATTAGCTAATGCATAAAACTGCTCAAAATTGCATAAAACCCCTTAATTGATGACACATCATTAGTGGAAATTGTTTAGGCCTCTTTATGTTTCTGCAAAGCTGCTCAGACAAACAGGGCTTAGCATTCCCAGAAGGAAAAGAGTTCCCCCTCCCTCCGTGGCTCCTTTTGGAGGAGGGAATATATCTGTGAGTGTATAAGCTGCAGTTCACGACAGATCTGCTCAGGCTCCAGGGCTGATGTGTTTGGCAGCCTCGTGCACTTGGTCCTTCACCAAGAGCACAAGTCGGATGTGTCGGGGTCGGGAGAAGGTTTCTCATGCTCTGATCCCTCCAGGCTCCGTGAAAGCAGCACTGTCCTCAGTCAGAGCCAATTCGTGGGACACCTCGTCAAAAGGCAGGCAGCAGAGAGCGCCCACAGGCTGTTTCCAGCCATGGTCTGGAAGAGCTGAGGTCTCCAGAGAAGCGGGCAGGCACCTTTTTGTAGTGCGAGGGAGAATCGGCTGGCTGGAAGTACTGAACAAATACTGGCTGGAAGTACCGAACAAATACCTTTGGAGCAGATTCTGAGGCTACAGTTCTGTGGCTCCAAAACGATCTCGAGTGGAAGCCACACGGGCTGTCCAGCTGGTGTTCGTGGCCCAGCCTGAGCTCCCCAAAGCCATCACACAGCCAGGTCTCACTACCCCAGCGGAGGGGCTGTGAGGGGGTGTGTGCTCGGCTCCCTCCGGGGAGTTGGGTGGGTAGCAGATCCACTTCCCTGGACACTCCTGGTGCGTGCCCAGGGGCAGGGACGGTCGGTGGTGTGTCACCTCCTGGTGCTCGTGCTCCGGGGTTCAGCTGGGGGCCTGTGGACCTGTGTGTTCGTGCCCCCATCTAGTGGCTGTCCCCAAGGCTGCACCGTCCTCTCCTCTTCCTCAGGTGACATGCAGCTCCGGGGGCAGCACTGTGACTCTGCTGTTGATGTTTTTGGGGTTCTATCCGATTCTATCTGGCTCGGGACTGTGCCCTTTTGTGACTGCTCTTTGTGGCACATTCCCTCGTGGTAAATTACTCGTGCACAGAATTCCTTGGGGGCGAAAAAATCAAATTCTGATGAGATGAAATGCCTGTAAGTGCAACAGGACTGTGTCTCTTGCTCCTTTCCATGTTCCCAGCACATGATCTGGCACCGAGGAATGTGTCCTTGCATGGAGCCCATCACCTCAGAGAGAGCTTGAAAGAGGGGAAGAAAATATTTTGGTGATGATAAATCAGGTTTTCCCTCACCCTCATGCTTATGACTTGCTTTTGTGTAAGCAAAATTCACTTCGCAACAAGGTTACCTAAAAGAAGAAAAGTAATAAAATCATTGAATGGTTTGGGCTGGAGGAGACCTTAAAGACCACCAAGTTCCAACCCTCCTGCCATGGCTGGATAGCTTCAAACCCTGTCCAGCCTGGCCTTGGACACTTCCAGGGATGGGGAAGCCACAGCTTCTCTGGGCAACCTGTGCCAGGGCCTCAGCACCCTCACAGGGAAAAATTTCTTTGTAATTTCTAACCTAAATCTCTTTAAGTTCAAAATTTTTCCCCTCTTTCATATCACTGCCTCTATAAGAAGACTCTTTCCCTCTTTCCCTTTTATGTGTAACCCCCAAAAGTCCCCTAAAATCAAACAAAACAAAGGACTGTGTGTTCAGATGTGAGCTGCTTCCCAGGCATGGCGTGAGCTTTCAGACGGTGTCTGAAGTGAAAGTGGAAGTTGTGTGTAAACATTTGGCTGCTCTGTCAGAGGCTGGGACACAACACGATGTGATTTTGCTGCTGAGTGTAACTGGAGTCTCCCAGTGAGCCCGAGACACTCCAGCAGCCATGTGTCTGTCCCACAAGCTGCATCACACATCAGCTCCAGTGGTGATAGAAAGGGATCTCTATTTTCCATAGGTATTTTACAGCTCCTTTTACAACATTATCTCAGCTCTTTACAGCCTTTATTGTGTCTCCCCCAACTCTTCAGGCAGGTAGTTAGAGTTATTTCTGGGAAAACTGAAGTGCACGGAGAGATGTAATGAAGATCCCAGAGGAAATAACCAGCAAAGAATGCGGGGAATTGAACTTAGCTCTCTGCTTGCCACTGAGCTGCCTTATCTTAAATAAACCCTAAACAAAAGCCACAGAACTTCTATAGCAAGATCAAGTTTCTATAAATTTTAAATTTGTGAATTTAAGTGCATCCTTAGGGCTTTCTGGTTGCTTTTCCATAGCGTGCCTGGGCTGCTCTTGCAGGCATATAATAATTTTCAACAGGAAAAAACCATTATCTTTCAGCTATACCTGTCTGACTTAGCAAGTGCAATCCCTTGGGAAGAAAAACCACTTGTCAGGACACATGGATGGGGGACTGACAACTCAGTCAGAGTGTCACAGCCAGGGCTCAGGAGCTGTAGATGGTTTAGATAAACCCTCTGAGGTTTTATCTAACAGCTCTTTCATGCCACTCATGATCTTCTAGGCATTTTATTCCACTTGCAACAACCCATTTCTAGCTGAAATGCTTTATTTCTTGAAATGCAAGGCCAGATCTGTGTCTCAGCCCTCCTATTGCTCCTCTCTGTATCTCTTCCAGTTTTGCTTGTCTTTTGTTTGGAGAACAAGAATTGTGCTTCATATTCCAAATGTGGAGAAGAGCCTGGATGTCTGTGGTACCCTGATCTTTTCAGTTACATGCTGACTTTCATTCCCATTCTTCCAATGTCCTTCTTCTCCACCCACCTTGAGCTGTCCCCAGACTTCTCCCCCATCTCTCTGGGTTTTCACACAGCAAAGTGGAGAGGTGAGTAGTTTCTGATATACAACCTTCTCAGGCCTTTTTCTGCCCAAAAGAACAGCAGCACTGAGTAAAGTCTTCCAGAATTAAGTTATTTAGTCAACACCTTCCTGGAGGCATCGAGGGGAGCAGGATGATCTCATGAATCTCTTTTGCTCTGCTCTCAACCAAAAGTCATTGGCTGGGGAGCTGTCTTGGTGAACACTCTCCAATCCAAGGGCTAATAAACAAGCCCTCTTGGATGCAGGATGGTTTACAGTTGGGCTGGAAGAGAGAGGAAGAAAGTTTTCTTTCCAAGCCCTGCAGCGATCCCAGATTTGATAAAGCCACTCTTTTCCTTCCCTCTTCTTCCCTCGCCTCCCAGGGGTACAGCTCCAGTATTTATGATTGCAAATGCTTCTTGGGTCAAAAGCAGGTCAGAAGATGCTGTACAAGCAGGATAAAATGTCCTCTGTTCCACCAGGGCACATGCTGCAACACAGAAAATGCTGCCCGTAAGTGCTCTATTCTCACTCGCTTGCCCTGTCCTGCCCTGTGGAGGGTTTGGCTTTCTGAACTCATGAAGGCTGAAACAATCAATATTATCCTGATCTGCTGAGCCCTGGGTCTGCGTTTCTAAAAATGGATGGGGTTATATAATTTTTTTGGCGGGGAGGAAAGTAAGGGATGGAAAATCACCATCAAAAGCTAAGGCTGTTCTCATTGGCTGCAGATCACTGCTAAGGCAGAGAGGTTTCTCAGGAAATGCACAAACTTGAGACCTCTGTGGCAACTTCGTTGCCCGTGGGTTTTGGAAGAGAAAAACATGATCCTTGGCTTCCCAAGGCACAGCACCTGTGCAGACTGTGGGCTAGGCTGAGCTCCTTGGCACCCTGTTCACCTGCCTAAAAGCCTCTTGAAGCCACTAGGGAGAGTTTTGACCTTTATTCCCTGCCTTTGCCAACTGAGTGTAGAGGAGCAAGGTCTGCTCCTTGGCAGGTAGCAGCCTGAGCCTCCCCTTCCATCTCTCTTGATCTCCTCAGCAGTGCCAGTTACTCAAGAAGGTTCCTGTGCAGTGTGAGTGGTTCTGTGAACTCTAGAAGACACTTCAGTTTGGCTTTCATTGAAGCATGAACCCAGAGAAAACCCTCCAGGCCTATGCCAGCATTCCTGCCTTCATAGACAGCGCATCCCTGTGTCCTTCCGTGTTTCTGCCTGCCTGGGGACATCAGCATCTTATTAATTAATTGGTCCTCATGACAGTCCTGTGCTGCGTCTGTTCCAGGTCAGGGGGAGGGGAAAGCTGATTTCCATCATTGCCTGGGGAGCTGATGGGGAGCACAGATCCACTCTGCCCAGCTGGCAGGCGCCCAGCCCTCTCCTGTCTGCCCGTGGTGCCTTCAGAGATCCCCCGGTGCTCGTCACAAGGTTGTTTATGAATGCCTGTCATGCTCAGCCCCCTGCGCAGGAAATACAGGCAGAATCTGAGCATGACCACAGTATATTTATACACTAGTTATTCCTTTAACCTTGGTCAGCATCTGTAACTCCTGATCCTATTTATACACTGGCTGGCATGCTAAGTAGAGTTGTAGTGACCCAGCTGGCCTCCTTCCTGCAGATAATGATGAGATAATCTAACTTATCATCCTGCTTCCTGCTTGTAAGACTAAGAAATGAATTTAAACACTGGCAGCTTGGAGGGTAGGGTTAATTGTCACCCTCACTGATGCTCTAAGAACCAGCTTGTAGGTAACCGAAGAAATCTAAATCATTCCTTGTCTGTTTGTTTTCTGCTGAGCAATAGCTGACATGGGTCACACTGCTCAGTGAACAATGGAGGCCACGTTCAGTGGAGAAGAGAGATGACTCCTGAGATTGTAAAGTCACCTCTGGACTGAATTCAACTCTTGATGTCAGTGGAAAAGCATTTCCATCCTGGGCTGCACATGACACTGCCCTGCACTCAAGTGATCTGTGTGTAAATGAGCCTGGAGTTGCACTGGTTGCTTAGAAAAAGGGGATATGGAAATAATACATATGACCTTGTAGAACTGATTAGATCATCCTCCTCAAAAGTAAGGCTAGCAGGGGAAGGTCACCCTCCAAAGCAAGTAGTTGTTCCTGTCACTTTTACTCATCAGAGATCTTCGTTCCCCAGCGGAACACCAACCCATCCTTGAAGAGCTCTTCATCCTGTGTGCGGAGAAGAAAGACATTTTGGGGGAGAAGAAGCTGAAGACCTAGTCCTGGTGTGTGAGGAGGCCAAACTGCAGTTTCCCAAGCACCAATCATCTGTCAGCTTCCAACAGTTTGCCACCACAGCCTGACAGCTCCCTTATCTGATGGAACGCATCAGAATGTAATCCACAGTTGCGCAGGCACAGATTAACTTCACTAAGAGCACTCACGGCCTTCACAAAGAAAAGGACAGCCAAACGAAATTCAGTGGATGCGTTTCTACTAAAACCCATGTGCCTGCAACTGTCTGGGTTAGAGCACGCACAGCCTGGCTGCAATTCCCCTCCAGATGAGGTCATTTGAAACGCTACAGCAAACATTGCTAATGCTGCTGCATCATGCTGGGCTGTCAGACAGATCCCAGGGCTTTAATGCAATGCTATATATATATTTATACAGTTGCCCCTACTTATTTAATTAGGAGATGCAAATGCTGGTGAGAGACAAAGCAGAAAATGCCAACAAAGGCAGACCATGGTTCCGTTCACATGGAGGCGTTGGCTGCTGGCAGGATACAGCTGCATCAGCGGCTTCTTTCGGGGCTGTATCTGCCTCTGCTAAACCCTACTGATTAGCAGCAAATTGTCTGGAGTGATGTCATTTTCCAGGGGAGGCAGAGGGGTAAGGATGGACGGGTGGGGTTGTTCCCAAGCTGACAGCTCTGTAGGGGGATGTACTCATAGAATCATGGAATAATTAAGATTAGGGAACACCTCTTATATCGTCGAGACCAACCATTAACCCAGCAGTAAACCATGCCCCCAAGTGCCACATCTACAAGTCTCCTAAATACCTCTAGAATTGCTGACTCCACCACTTCCCTGGGAAACTTGTTCCAGTGCTTGACAACCCTTTGGGTCAAGAAGCTTTCCCTAATATCCAGTACAAACCCCACCTGGCACAGCTTGAGGCTGTTTCCTCCTGACCTGTCATTTGTTACTTGTGAAAAAGCCTGACCCCCACCTGTCTACAACCTCCTTTCAAGTACTTGTAGAGAGTGACAGGGTCCCTCCTCCTGAGCCTCCTTTTCTTCAGACTAAACAACCTCAGCTCCCTCAGCTGCTCCTCATAAGACATATGTTCCAGACCCTCAAGGCATGAGACAGCACTGCCTGGTCTGGAAAAGCTCATGATCTCAGAAAAAATGTGAGAAAGGTTGGGAAAGGCTGCCTGGCACAGTACAACATGGAGGTGACTGTCCTTCCTTGGTCTGGTCCAAAATTTCGTGGTGCTGCAGCTGTGGGTGGGCAGGGGCATGAAGGGGAGGAATGAAGTGTCCTTTGCAAAGCAGAGTGGGTGTGTGGGACGGGGCTGCAAGGGGCAGCTTGGATGAAACGAGCTTCAGAACAGCTGACCCTGATCATAGAATCATAGAATCAAAGTGTCATAGAACCATAGAACGGTTTGGGTTGGAAAGGACTCTAAAGATCATTTAGTTCCAACCCCCTACCATGGGCAGGGACACCTTCCTCTAGGCCAGGTTGCTCCCTGTCTTCTCTTGTCTGGGTGTGCCCAGTCACCTGGAACATGTAGTGATAGGAAATGTCCAAAATTTGGATAAGGAGGGGTTGATATTTTTGCTGTTTGCTGTGAAAATGGGAAAGAAAGGAAGAACTGCAACACCTTGTCAGGATGTCCAGACCCCATCACACACCGTGTTCCATAGCAGCTTACCTCTGTCCCTGTCCATACTGGGAGGTGTCACTGCCCCAGCAGTGGTGTAGAGACAGATCCTCCAGGCACAGTGCCCGATGTGCAACAGGGACTTGGAGGACAAGATGGAGGTTGACACAAAACAACCGGACACCTCTTTAGGACATTCCCAGTGCTCCCATTTGCCATAGCTTTCCTCAGAAAATTGCTCTCAGGCCATTAGGAGCAGAGTGCTTGAGGGATGGGACCAGCTGCAAGGCTGTGCACATGCTTCAGACTGTGGAAAGGGGTTTGGGATAGATGAACTTTAAGATCCTTTCCCACCCGGGCCATTCTGTGTTTCTATGAATTTCATAATAGGAAAAAAAAAAAACCAAAACCAAAAAACCTAACTTGGAAACAACCTGAAAGCTCAGCTGAGTTAACTTTCATCTTGAACAAAAAATAAAACTACTGCCTGTCACCATGTTCATTTGAGTCTGAAGAAGAATCTGGAGTGAAACCTTCAAATTAAAAATATCATCCCTCTCTCTATTGATCTTGAAGGCAAACCTGTCCCACAGGTGTAGGATGTTCTTATTCTGCTGAATGGTGCAGTTCAAAGTGGAAAGAGTAAATACTCACGATTCTGCTATCTCAGGGACATGTCCTCATGGCATCTAGAATAAATGTTGCTGACTTTATACAGAAGTAAATCAGTGTGGCTCCAGCAGAATGATATTTCAACTAGAATTCTACTGTAGACAAGTCCTTGGTGCACAAGCTTAAACTAAGATTCAGCTCTGGCTAAATTTCCAGCCAGGCTGACATTTTTCACTCCTTTATTTTTCTCGTAAAATGTGTAAACCCTGAGGTTAATACGTTTGCTTCTCCAGTCTCAGTGAACTTGATGTTATTCTCTTGAAACTGTCAGATCCTGAAGTGTTCATGTTTACTAAATCCCCAGAGAGTTTTACTTTGAAGCAATGGTGCTGGGATAATATTTGGTACCCAAGAGAAGATTAGGAGAAGACACATTCTTCTGCCAAAATTAAAGTTTATCAGAATTGCTACAACACAGACTAAGAACAGAGTGAAACTTCTTGGAAGATTTTCTTAGCTTTGGCTTTGGCAAACCCTGCTGTTTTGAGCTGCCTCCTATTCCCCAAAGAACCCTGAAAGTAAAAGAGAAAATTGTTTCCAAATAAGAATAATTAAAGCTTGCATAACACAGTCTTGCATTCAGTTACAAAGTCAAAGAAATCAATCAGGGCATCTTGCTTGTACAAACAATGTCTTAAATTGCACGAAGGAATGTTTCGTGATACCCCCAATTTCAAAAAATATCCGGCTACACTTTGTTCCAAGTTTGAAAGTTCAAAAGATTCACAAAACCTAAACAATATTCATACTTTGCCCCACTCCCTTTTGCTAAAGACCTGCCCTGAAAACCAATTCCTAAAGTTTTGGGTTGAGAAAATGCAGCTAAAACCATCAGTTTTGCCCTTGAATTTCTCTGTGCTTGCCCTGCACTGGTTTCTTTTCTCTCTTTATTAATTTCATCTTTTTCAGGCTGTACATGTTTTAGGTGAGAGATATATGTGTTTCAAGTGTTTTCTTTCTAGTTCACTAGCACGTAGGGAGACAGGGATCTCTGACTGCAATACTCTCAGTAAACAAATCATGAACAATTCAGTGGTGGTTAATTCTTTGGGGCAGGACAGTGTTATACAGCCCACCCTAAATAATTCTGTCTAGACAAGTTTTGGGAATAGGGGCTCATATAATAATTCTGGGGAATTTTTTTAATGAAAGCAAAGGCATGCAGAGCAATGCCCTCCTACACTGAAGAGCATCTGCCAACACCCTCGGACGCTGCACGGTCATGGCAATTATTGAAAAGATGGAACAGGCTGGCAGGAGTGCCAGCAAATTCCATCCTGTTGAGAAGGAGGGGTTGCAGTCTTGGTAAGAGCTGGATCAGATAAACAGAAGGGCTGCTTTTCAATAGCTGGTGCCCAAGGGCTGGTGCACTGTAACTCTTCCACTTGAACATATCGAAACCCAGCAGCCCGCAAACATTTTTCTGGTGGAGATCAGCCCAGGGCAGGGTGTGCAGCTAGGAATGAAATGCAGGTCCTTGCTCTTCGGATACAAATTATGGTGTGATGTGCCAGCAGATCTGACAGCAGTTTCCATGGTTATCCACAATCTGGGATGCCTGGAGCACCTGCCTTGTCCTCACTGCCTGTTTAGAAACCAAGTGGCCATTTCCAGCTAACTGGATGTCCCTTGGGAAGAGTGTAGCTCTGTTCTCAGGCACAGGGNGGGGCTGTCCTGTGCAGGGCCAGGAGCTGGACTCAATGATCCTTGTGGGTCCCTTCCAGCTCAGGACATCCAGTGATTCTATGTGGTTCCACCTCTCCAGACTTCACCTCCACTCGTTTCCAAGTAGGAGAATATCAAGGTATTTTCCTTGGTGTTGCCATTTCAAGGAAGGAGGAGCACTGGGTACTTGCACAGTCATGTTGGAATTGTGTAACACAACCTACCATAAAGATAATCTAATCTGGTTTAAAAATAGCTTCTATTTTTGCAGTGGTGATGAACCCACCCGTTGTGGGTTCACAGAACACTGAGGCATCTGCAAGTCCCAGGGCCAATGGCAAGGCAGGAGAAATTTCCATTTACCTTTTCTTCCCTCCTTTCTGTGGGGGTCAGAGACCACAGGGGTATTTCATGCTGTTCTTTCCAAATCACAAAGCCAACACAGGGATCAGATTCTTGTTAGTGATACAGGCACCCAGTGCAGGCACCCAGAGGTGTCTCCTTGTGATTTAGGAGCCCAAAGGAGATTTAGTTAAAATAGCCTACAGAATCTGGGCAGGGATCCAACCAGTCACATGCAGGTGCCTGACACAGAGTGAGTCACGTCACTGCCCAGGTTATTGACCGCGATGTTCGATTCAGCTTTCCAAACGCAGATGTGTCACAGATGAATTGTGTGCTAGAGGTGTTTCACTGGCTGTGGAGAGAGTCTAACCCCGGTGGCTTTTTTGCAGAAGACATCTGTGAGGGGTTGGTTTGATGAGCTCATCACAGTAAGGAGGTGATAGGAGCAAACAATCTCCATTGCATTACTTTGACACATGTAAGGGACAGACAGATTCTTGCCCCTCTCTTCAGATGATGGCAGCAAGAGGTTCATCTTCATTCTGCTGCTTAGATAATTAGGGATAAATATCTCCAGTTCTCTTGCCTGTTCCCTCTTCCTCTAAATCCAAGGGGAAAAAAATGGATTTTGAATATCCCCAGGGAATATTTTCAAGAGACAAAGTGAGTTTGAGTGGGGAAATCTTCTCTGCCAGGGCTCCATTTTCAATTAGTTTTGTGAATTTCCGTGGTTTTGTGGTTTTATTTCCAGAAGATATTAAGGCACTGACTTGATCCAACATGAGTAGGACCCAGGTCCCGTAGACACAGGATGGTGTTCATTACCATTCATGGTTTACTTGAAGCCCTGGTCACCACCAACACACCTTTGTTTCCTGCTGGGACATGGGGTTCAATGTGACACCAAAAGCATGAGACTTAGGCCTGGGCAACAGGGGAATCAGGACTATAAGGCACAGCCCATCCCCACAGCCAGGGATCCTTCCCACTCCTTCTCATGACCTTCTTAAACTATCCAGAATCCTTCCAGAACAGAGGGAGCTTTGTGGGCACAAGTTGGATAGGTGGGGAAACCCAACAGGGAGAGCTGAAGGTAAGACAAGAGTGTGAACCCTATAGAAACCCTTCCTAAGGGCAGAAGAAACCCTCTGCTACAGCCAGGAGTGCCAATAATGTGGGACAAGCCCTTGTCCATCGTTTTCCATCAACATTTCCTGTATGGGAAGCATTTTACACTGAAGGTTTCCTTAGTTGCAGTGCACTCTGTGTTTGGAGCAGAACACAGGAATTTATTTTGTTTTGGGGCCTTGGCTCAGCTTGAGAATAAATTGCCTTTGGGTGGACACAGGAAGGGGCAGGGTACACTGTGTCCTCCTGAGCTCCCCCTTGCCTTCCAGGCTGGGCTCAGGCAAGAACAATAAACAAGGTCCAGCCCCAGTGTCCCTCCTCCCTGAATTCCCACGGCACGTGTTGCCCTCACGTGGCTCCTACCTGAGACCGAGGAGTTACAATAGTTCCAGTCAGTGCCTCCCCTCTGCCCCTGCACCCTGTGATCTTATCTGAGTGCGAGAACCACAACTGAGAGCTCTTTCTTGCAGAGGGGAAAACACCAGAGATGTTATGAAACGTGTTCCTGGCGCTCGCCTCACTCCGCGGTGGCTGGAACGATTGAAAAACACCAGCGCCTTCCCTCTCTTACCTGGCTCCTCTCTCCACCAGCATCCGAAACCTCACTGGAAGGCACTGAAAAGCCTCCCAGCTGGAAATGTGGAGTGTTTTGAGGACTTGTAGCTCTTTCAAAATCGTCCCCGTGCTTGGGCCCTGGCCCTGCTCATCTGCCAGCGGGGCAAAGCCCACGTCTGCCAGCTTTCCCCACGCAGCAGTGAGGCTCAGTTCCCTCTGCCCGGTCCCAACATGTTGCAGGTCAGATTAAAAGCTGCAGACGCCTGATGCTGCCTTTTTAATGCAGAGATGTGGGTTGATTACCAGGGAGTGGTCACTTCACTCCTGCTTTCTTGGCAGGGGTGAGGGAAGAGAGGGAGGAATACACGAGAGAACAGCAATTCACTCTGCCAGCGTCTCCCTGTCCACAACTCAGAAGCATCTCAGGTATGCAAGCTGAAGCAGACACTCAGGCAACAGTTAAAGCTCTCATCCCAGGAAATCTAATTTTTTTTTTCCCTGGAATTTGTGAGGCTGGTGACACTGACACATTCATGGGAAATGCCTCGTTTTTGGGGCCTGTCAAAATCCCACATTTTTCCAGCTGCATCCCCCATTTCTAGCTGTGAGGGTGCTGGACAGCTGAGGTGAGTCCTTCCTCCCCAGTAGCTTTGGGATGCTACAGACTGCTTAAACCAAACCTGGCAGAGAGAAAAAGGCTGCAAAAGTACTGATTTCAATGAGTTTAATGAAAATAGGTAGCCTGAAGGAAGACAGAGAATGTAGCAATTCCCCCACTGAAGGAAGGTCTGTGCCATGAAATCATTCCTTACAAGGCACCAAAGAATTAAAATTAAAACCTGAGGTAGAGGGAAAGCCCCACTGGAAGCTCACAGGTATTGAAAATCCAACCACGAGCTTCCAAACAACAAATCCAGGCAGGCTCTGCCATCCAGGAACAGCTTGTTTACCCCTGGTTAGAATAAAATGGATTTAGAAATAATAAATAAACTTTCCCTCCTGCCCCACCCAGCTTAGGCTCCGCTAGAGGCTGAGATGGTTTTATATTTTTGTGGATGCCTTTCACAATAACCTGAAGGCCCTGGACTGCAGCTGCTCAGTCTTGTGGAAACATTGCCAAGGTTTTTGTGATGATAAACACAGTATTATTAAAATGTCTTTATGTGATTTGCCTGCCCATAAATAATAATGTGTTGTGCTTACACAATGATTCACTTTTCAACCACTTCAAGGAAATAATATTCAAAATGATGGCTTCTCTCAGTGTGGGGGGATGAAGAAACCTCTCTCTGTTCCTCTTTTGGAGAGAATACATGAAAGCTTGGGAGGAGCAGGTCCAGAGGAGAATGCTAAAGGAATTTATGGAGTCCTGAAGATGAAGCATGAACATATGCCAGAGGAGGTTTTAACCCATATAAACAACAAAGGTCTGCAGGACTTAAACTGTTGCATGGGAAAGGAGAAGAAGCCAAGAGCTCGGGGTCCCTGGCAGGAGAAGGGTTGGTCTTCCAGATGTGGGCACTGAAGACACAGGCTAATAAAGTAATTTAATAGGCAATTAAATGGTGAATCCCTGGAATTTAATGAAGAACCTCAACTCTTCCACTGAGGCAGTAAAACAACTCAGGGAGAAGATTGGTGGTCTGAGGGTTGACTGCAGCCAGGCTGTGGAGAAATTCAAACACTCGGATGTGCAACACACAAGTTCTTTGGCCTTGGTTTTTGTTTCTTTTTTGTTTGTTTGGGTTTATTATTATTATTATTATTATTATTATTATTATTATTATTATTATTATTATTATTATTATTATTATTATTA
>VYXC01010232.1:24382-83149 GCA_013397175.1 Platysteira castanea | reverse complement strand
AAAAGCCATTTTACCTGCAATAATTATTCAAAATTAAAGAAAGTTCTGAAAAATTGGGCCTGAAACACTGTGGCTTAACCCTGTGTTGGCCATAGTCAGTGGGATGGGTTTGCTTTCAGTGGGTCAGTTTTCCTCCGGGTTCTGTCAGTGAAAGGGCAAGGCCTTAGTGCAAAATGCTGGTTTGGTTCTCCTTGTGGTCAATATGGAGAAGGTGACAATTCCAGAGGGCAACTCATCCTTCTCTTGGATCCCTGACTCAGGATTTCATGGCTTCATTTTTAAATTATTATTATTTTTTTCCAAATCTGAGAATCATTCTAATCTTTATCAAGGACCAATTAATACCAGTGATGTTATTAATGACACAAAGACAGTGAGAGCAGAGCAGATCCCAGCAGTCCAGGAGGAGCCTTGCTCAAGGATATAACCCCGGGATTTTGCTTCTAACATGAAAACAGATTCTTGGATGGTTTCAAACAATTAGCTGATGTTTATTTGCCTGGTCCTCCATTTCCCAGCTCAGTTTTTCACTAGAAAAGGTGTTGCTATACCCGGATAGTGGTTTCACATCTCACCAGAGGAGCTTTCTAGGAGATGTAAGGCTTTCAAAAAGGGTTATATGGGAGTAGGACAAAGGAGTACACGATCCAAGTGTGCTTGTAAGAAGTCCTGCCGGGAATAAAAGGCACCTAAAAATATTAAAAACCTGCTGAAAATCTAAGCCTTTATCCTGCATTCTCTGAAATATTCAGAAAAAGGCGACTGTGGATTTCAGGCTCCTGAGGGACACGCGCCGCGGCCCCGTTCAGATTCAGCAGTGGCCACTGGTAATACTTGCATTGATTTCAACAAAAGCAGGAGCCAGTCTCGTTTTGCAGAATCCAGGGACAGTGCATTGGTCACCAGAGACAATGACAGCCTTTCTATTGACTTCACTGGGCTCAGGCGAGGGCTGTGAAAGCTGGTCTTGTGTTGCACAGAAAGGGAATGGCTTTGGGACTGCATAGCTCCAGGGATTAGGGATAAACAAAGAGCCTTTAACTTCTAGGTCAGTGCTCTGAAGCCCTGCCAAGCTTCTGGCCAGTGAATGCTGCTGCCATTTGTACAGAGGCAGCTGATGAATGAGTTTGACAGTTCTTGGCGTGGTCCTGAACAGAAAATGTCCATATCAATGCAAGGTCAGCATTCTGTGCCTTCCTTTAGGAATCAAGGGGACTTGTGAGGTGCATCATTTCGCTGCTGGCAGTGTTCCCAGGTGTGTGGTACCTGCTGACAGGGAGCACAGAAGTGCTTGGCCTCTGAAGAAAGATGCCCCCACTCATTTGTTTGGCCACTGATGTGGTCTGGACAACGTGTTCCTGCTTAGCCTCTGGTGATAAACAGAATAAATGAGCATCTGTAAGCACGTGCATTTTTGATCAGCCTGTGTTGTCTCCTCCTGGACAATCCCCGTTGCTGTCTGTGTTGCTGTCTGTCTCCACTCCAACAGGTAGAACCTGAGCTGTGTGGACATCCTTGCAGGCCTAGGTGTGTCCTGGATCCCTGAGCTGATGCTCTTTGAGTTGATACTCACTTTTCCCTGCTCAGATATATTGTGTACTTCCCTGATTAACTCTATTTCATAGAATCCTTGGATAATTCTGTTGGGCTTGTAGCCTGCTCATCCTCCTCACAGGGAAGGGTTGGACACAGAGGTAGGGCATGAGAGGAATCACAACCAGGCTGTTTGCCTGCAATGGCTTTTTGGCACCTAAAAGTTCACATGAGTACTTTTCCCACTTATTTTGCACTGTTTTCCATGCCATCCAGTATTTACCCTTGCTGGCATCATCTATCTGTCTTGAAAACAATCCAGAGTTTTGGGCTAGTGAGCTGTATATGAGTCTGCCTATGAGTGACTTTCCCCACCCCATCCCCATTCATACCCTGTTTATTTCAGAAGTATAGGATGTCACAGAAATAGGGACAGAAAGGAGGATGCTCGTGTGACATCTGCCTGGAAAGGCCTTTCCAGAAGGGGCAGTGCTCTCCAAACAAATGATCCTGAAGATAAATCAGCACAAAGAAACAGACTGGCTACTACAAAGATCAAGGTAATTGCACGGAAGGGATGGCTGAGTGGGGATGTGAAGAAGGATGAGGATGTGACCACAGGATTCAAGGCAAACCCACCGAACTGGTGAACATCTGAGCCATCCTGCAATTTTCTACTGCTTGGTTTATTCACCTCCGACCACCCAGCTATCAATGCTGTCAAATTGCAGGCAGATCTCAAAGCCCAGACTGAAAAATTACAACCTGAAAATTTACAGGCAGTTCCAGGGGAGGATTGGCTTTTGGTAGTGTGTGTCTATGCCTTGTAGAAGAAAACTGAGAGTGGAGACTGGAAGGAATGGCTTCCAACCAGTTTGAGGGGTCTGAGAGGAGAAGGTTGGTTTGGTTCAGGGTTAGAAATATCAATAACAGCTTGTGGGTTGTGTCTCTGAGACCTACATGAGCTGCAATTTGGATGCTACCAGGATGGCAGCTTGAGACACCTCTGCTGGAGCTGGACTTTGGTGGTCCTTGTGGATCCCTTCCAACTCAGGATATTCAGAATTTTCTAAGATCCAGTGGCATGGCTGTGTGAGGGGGAAAGCATTCAGATTTTGTTGGGAAAAGAAAAACACCTGAGAAAATGTTAAAGCTACATCTGTACAAACCACAGCCCCTGGTCCTGCCACAGCACCATGAAAATGGGAAAGACAGAGATCTAAATAACCTAATCTGGACTGGGAAGCCAAGAAATGAGGGGTGGGACAGGGCTAAAGCAGCACAAGTCACTCAGAGTCCAAAATCACAGAGCTGCTCTCACCTGCCTCCTGGAAGGAACACTTGCATTATGTTTTCTAATGTGTGGGAAAGTCTTCCCAAAAAGGAAAGAAATCTCCCTTTAGACTCATTTCCTTTGGAAAGAGACTTACCCGGTGCTGTGGGTCCCACCACGAACCACTGAACCACTTGGCCAGTTCCAATCACAGCCAGCAGCAAGGGAGATGTCTCCCAGGAGCTGACATGCCCATGGATTTTGCAAGCAAGGGGCTGGCTGGAAAGAAGAATCTCTATGGGAGCCTCTAATGAAGGGGAGACAAAGTCACTGGGCACAAAGAAGCCTCGTGCAAGGGCAATGAACATAAACAAGTGGTTCATAAGTGTCTCAGTCATGTGCATACAGGGTTCAGCCACAGAAGCCAAGTGAGGAAGGATTTTGACTTCATGAGGAATTGGTTTCCCCATTTTCATTAAAATTTGTTAGTCTGGCACATCTTTTTCAGAGTGAGCCTCACATAATCACACGGCTCTGGGATCAGTGAGCTGCCATCTGCTCCATCTCCCTGGTAGATGATGCCTCTTTTCCCCGAGTTCTTTTTGATGTTGGCTCAGTCTTGTCCAGTGGCTCAAGTCTCACATACATCAGTCAGAGCTCTTCCTTAGAGAGGGGCGAAGAGCTGGGAATTTGCAATGTATCTGCAGTGGACTGAGAAGTCTTTCCCAAATGCTGACTGGGGTGGGAACACTGCCGACACAGCAGCTCTGAATTTGGTTACAGTATAATCCCGGATAGTGCATTTTTTGTTGCTAGTTTTTGCTCAGCTTGTGTTGCATTTGCCATCTGGCACTTTCTGCCTGGACTAATGAGGATTTTCACACAATCAGAGCAACATTTAGTTTGGAAAAGATCTCTAATGTCGTCGAATCCAACCATTAACCCAGCACTGCCAAGTCTGACATCAATCCGTGTCCCTAAGTGCTACATCTACACGTCTTTTAAATCCTTCAGGGATGGTGACTCCACCACTGCCCTGAGCAACTCATTCCAATGCTTGGCAAGCCTTTCAGTGAGGGAATTTTTTCTAATATTCAATCTTAACCTCCTCTGGTGCAATTTGGGGCACGTGCTGGGTCTAGATGCACTTCATTTGGATTATTGATCCCACCACATTTTTTGGGGGGAAAAGCCCAAATTTCTACATAACCATTCTCAGGCATTTCTAATAACTCTAATTTTAAACACCCCAAGAGTTAGAAGCAGTGTGAGGCTCCAAGCAAGGCTGGCAGTTGGTGGGTGGCAGCACCATCTTGTGTTCACTTCTGGAGAAGGGACAGAAGCTTTTTTCTTCACTGAACAGACTACATATTCTCAATCTCTTTGGCAACTTTCTGGAGAAAAATAATAACTATTGGCAAACCCTGGATCAACACAAGAGAGAGGCAAAAAGTCTAGGCCAGGCTTGATCTCCATCCCACCCAGGGTCTCTCGGTAGTATTTTTATATTTTTTTGCACATTAAAGTTGTGTGCCACTCGTATCCCAGGAGGTGCTCCAGCTTTATGCTCATTCCTATCATAAACAGTCTGGCAAGTCGCTACAGCCACCCTTTAAAACCAAATATCTATTTTTCCTGCCCTGTAAAGTTTCAATGCATAGAGACTTTGCATTACCTAGTCTGATGGGCTATATTTGGGCTTGATTATCATGTTATTACATCCAACCAGCAATTCCCTCCCAGAAAGAACTCTTGAAACTATTAAAGACAGTTTCAGCCTGTTTTCAAAAAGCTGGGCACTGCCAGGTTAAACCTTGCCCAGTCATGTTTGACTACATGTACAAAAAAGGAGCTCACAGCACCATTTGTATTTGTCATTCTGTGCAATTCCTACCATGCTGGCACCTCAATGCCCAGCTCATGACCCAGACTTGCACTAGGCATTTTCAAGAGAAACCAGGTGACATTTGGCCAGATTTGAAGCAGTGACAGATTTGCTGCTGATTGCAAAATACGTGTGTGTCATAACTGCCCTTGTGAAAACTGTGAGATCAGAGACCAGGGTTTTGAAGCAGGGGTGAGATTAACCATGATTCACTAATTTATGTGGTCTGCTTTGAGGGATAATTAGGAATTCCCACTGTGGACCAGGTCTCCCTGGGTGTAACTACACCAGTACAGGTATACACCCTATGTACAACTGTGCAGATAAAACTGGTCAAGGGTGCTGGAAATGTTTTTGTCCACTGCCAATGTTTGTGAGATATTAGAACATCCTCTGGCAGAAATTTGGCTTATTTCTACTAAGTTACCTCCAAACCATTCCCACATCTGGCAATCAGTCCAGTCCAGGGACTATTCCCAGCTGGCAGCTTGTTCACAGCACCACAGAGTCAAGGGTGGTGATATGCAGGGTGGTCCCAGTATGTGGGAGCATCCCCTGGCACAATTGCTTCACTCATTAGTGTGAATGTTCTTAACCCCAGAGTTAAAGTTTTATGATCCAGATGGAAAACAGGGGAGGAGAGGTTGATACAGAGGCAGGGAAAATGCAAATAAATACCATGAGTGGGAAAAAGTTTTTGCTCTGGCATTTCCTGCCCTGTTGCCCACCAGGCCATACCAGTGTGGGAAAAGATAATACAGCTGGAGAACTTTTGGAAAAGCCTCCCCTTTCCTTTCCAGCCACAGGGTTTGGGCACTGTGTTTAATGACATCCCTCAAGGAGAGGGATAAAGGAGTTTAGAAAGATAGGTTCAGGGAGAAAAAAGTCAATTGTGTCTCTCCCTGAGTGCATCATCATAGAATCATAGAATTATTTAGGCTGAACAAGACCTCATTTAGTCAGAAAACAGTTCAGAGGGGTGTGAGTGCCCTGTTCTGCTGCCCTGAGCAGGGGTGGCAGCTTTTGCTCCCTCTGAGCCCAGAGGGGGCCTGGGATGGTGCACGATTCCCACCCTGTGGATCCGAGATGAGACCAACCTCGCTCACCCAGCCTCAGGCTTCTCTGCAGGGAATCATGAGAGGGTTGAGAATTATTGGTGAGGCCTCTCAGCAGCAGGAAATGAGCCGTGATTGCCAGCTGATTTTATTGTTACCAACAAATGGCTGTCAGATAAAAATGACTTCCTTCCATACCCGACCTCAACTGGATTCAGCAGCTGTGTAAGTGAAGTGGATGTATAGAACAGACTCAGACAACTTCAGCACTCAGGAATCATGGTTCCAGGCATAAAAATGCCCCAGATTTACTACATCATAGCAATTACTGTCAAATCAGTGCAGTGGATATTCACTCTAATTTCCAGACACGCTCACAACTGATAGATATTCTTCTGCATTTACCTCCTATGCATATTTTAGCAAACGAGTTTGCTGGCAGAAAACTCCACTCAAACAGCTAATTAAAGCAACTCATTTGGAGAGCAGACTTCAAATTTACAAGAGTCAAACAGGCACGCTGGAAATGTGCTCTAAGTGCAACACTCACCCAGGTGGGCACAGTAAAAGTGGTGTGAGTGACCTGGATGGGGCTCACAGTCTCACAAGGATGGGGACAAATCAGCAGGTTTGGTCACCCAGAGCTACAAAATATCTTCTTTAATTCCTTGTTTTCTCAGGAAAAAGCTTTGCTAAAAAGCTCCAGCAGAAGGTCATGATCTTAGAGCTATTTTCAACTCAAGGGCATCAGATCCCAGTTAATGTAGTCCACACTTAGACTGAGATTGTGACAGCGAAGTGTTGCTTGTGGAAGAAGTACAAATAGTTCTAGGGAATTGGGCAATAACTGACCATCAGCTGGGATTTGAGTCTGAAGAAAAATCCCCATCTGCTGATTCCAAGAAAAAGGGAAAAGAGGGAAAGAAGCTATTTGAGATTACTGGTCATGTGCTGTCTGTGTAGCTCGTGCTGTCCTCCACTTCAGAGCAGTTTGGAAAGGATCAGCTTCTTTCAGAGAAGCTCTTCTCTTTCCCCTTCAGGATTCTGTGAACCTTTGAGGCTCTGATGGGTCAAAAGCAGAGATATGGAGTAATCTGGCAGTACAAACATGGTTCTTGACTTGCCATGAGCAGGCGCATTTCAATCACGTCTGTCTGGTTGTGTCCATAGCAAGAAATTGCACAAGACCTGGATTGCAATGGTTCAGTTACCAAAATGATTAAAAAAACCCCAAACAAACAAAACTCTTGCTGGCTGAGGTTCCTCCAGACAACTTCCACCATCCAAAAATTAGCATGGGTCAAAGGGCAATTCAAAAGCCAGTTTTGATGGGACCTTTCTTGGAGGAGAAAGAGTTGCACTTGATGGAGATGAACAGGTTGTTTTCCGGGACCTCAGGGCCATAGGAAGAGCCCTGAACGTCACCAAATGTGACTTTCCTTGTAGGCTCTCTCCTTTTTCTGTTTATTAATTTTGTTTTCAGTAGATCCAGAAGTTGAATGGAGCACAGCGAAAAAAGATAAGAATAAATCAGAGAACAGGATTGTTAAGTCTTATTTAACTAGAAAAGGAAGAGGAAGAAAATGAAGACTGAAATTCTACCTTTACTCAAATTGGTTTCAATGCAGTGTCTGGTGTGGTAATTCTATTGGTGCATTGAATTATGTTAAGTCTGATGAGTTCTTAAGTCTGGGTTATGTCCTAAATTCAGCTCAGGTGCCTGAACTTTAATTGTTTTTTCCTCTTAACTGTACAGGATGGCAGAATTTGTTGGACTCGTGTTTTAGGTGGCCATAATCACTTACTGGAAGTATTAAATAGCCATGCTGATTGAGTTAGTGTTTACCTTTAGGAGAAAGGTAATTATCCAGGTGACTGACATTAGGCTCAGGATCAGGCTGCTGTCCTGAACTGGAGCCAGAGCTCCACCCCTCTCCTAGCTGCTCTCTGTTATTCCTTCTTTCCTGAGTCAGGAAAGCACTGACACAAGAGTCTTTCGAAGAGAAAAAGGCAACTACAGATGGGTATTGCTGGATCTGTCCTTTTCTATGCAAAGGGTTTCAGTAGAGAACATTTAGAGCCAGTACAGTAGCACCAAATATGGTTGACAGTAGTCCCCTTGAAGCCTTTCTCTGAAATTTTACTGGAAATTGGTTGATTATGAGCCAGCTCTTTCTTGGAGAACCTTCTTTCATGCCATTGTTTGGGTTTGAACTTGTCTGTTCTTTATTTTTGAATCTGACTCAAGTATACACAAGGCTGATCAACTTGCAGTGTGGTTTTCTGTTTCAGAGAAAAAAAAAATTCTGTGAATGATGAAAAAAAGAAAAGGGTGGTGCCACTGCCATGGGAATAAGTTGTAGTTACAAGGAAGAGGGATTCTGAAAAATAGGACATTTCTCTGGCACACAAGAACTAAAAAGTTCATAAGAAGTTTTCTGCAAGGCCTTCCTTTGCTAACAAGCTCAGACTGGCAATGAGATAATCTCTGCAGTTTCAGCTTGTTTTATACTTTTAAAAAATTTATTTCACCCTGTTCTCAATCTGAGGAGAACAAATTCAGGAGAGACAAAATCCATGGATCAAAGTACCGAGCCTAAATCACTGTCTACCAGGAGAAGCTTACAGTGGACATGAGTCTTGGATTTAGATTTCTCTCTGTGCTTAGGCAGGGCTGCAAATAAAACCAAAGGGCTTTGGTAACTAAACACCAGGAATTCATTAGATGAAAACAAAGCATGTAGTTATTCCTGGAAATAGATTGTTCCCTTTAACAAGAAGAGATGTTAGTTCCAGGTTTTGGCTAAATAGGGTGGCCTAAAAGTGAAGAGTGTTATGGACTCATAACCAGGAAACAAAGGGAAGATTTACAGTGACACTATTGCCCAACCAGGCTAATTAAATGCAAATAAAGACAGATGTTGCAAAAGAATAAGCTACAAAGATCAGTGATGGGATGGCTGCTCAAAGCACTCCTCAAATAACTGACTGACAAATGAGTTGGTGAAAATTAAAAGTCTGTGCACAGACAATTCTTGATCAGAAGATGCTGTGATCTTTTTTTTTTCCTTTCCACTATTTTGATTTTTTAGCTGGCTCCAGAGCTCCAGCATCCAGATGCTGGATGTACAGCTCTGGAGCTTCTCTGCTTGCATATATTAATTACTACATATGGAAAAGTGAAAAACATTATTTCTTAAGTTCCAGTTATGTCTAGAGAGTCCATCCAAGTCTATTCTGAATTTTATAGATGTACAGAGAGAAAGAGAGTAGATCTGTGCCAGAGAGTTTGGTGTAATTGCATCCTGCCACGTCATCTACAGTGAGTTCAGGTTTCCAGTTTCTTAAAGTAATTTAGCATTTCAGTATTCTGAAAATATAAAGCAGTAAGTCACAGTTGATATAGAAATTATACTTAATCACATGAAACCAGTATTTCTAGGCAGACAGCATCTCTGAAGGCTTTGAAACAACACTGGGAAGCACAGAACACATGGGCTGAGGAGAACATGGGCTGTCTCATCCTCTCTTGAGGGAATTTGATCCTATTTTCACCTGGTGGCCTGGATATCTGGAGGGTTCAGTGATGGGTTTTGTGCTTCCATTCTCTCAGCACTGCTGGAAACACATCTGCAACAAGCCAGCCATGCATGGGGAAGGCAAGGCACATATGAGAAGGGTTGAAGAAGTCAGATGGCATTTTGAGCTCTCAAGTGTGATTCCTTCCTTGAGCTCAAATCTGGCTGTGCTCCTTGTGCACCCAAAAGTTGTCAGTTCTGTTTCTTTTCCAACACTGCACATGCTTTTTGCTAGTCTGATTTTCTCTGCATCTTCAGAATTTGTTTGCAGACATCCACACTTAACGAGATTAAAAGGAAATACTGAATAATTCATTTGAACGAAGAATTGAACTGCAGTGACCTTTATGTTAATAAAAGTGCCCCTTTCCTCTGTGCAAACACTTCAGCCTTTGCAAAGCAGGGAATTCACTGCATCTGTTGAATTCACAAGTGGCTTTTTTTTTTTGTTTCTGTTTGTTTTGTTTTAAATAACTGCCTAATAGCTGGAACCAGCATTGTGTTCCTCCTGCTGACTCACTGGTTTGCAAAAGCTCTGCGATGAGTGTGACATCTTTAAACACCACAGAATATACTGTTTCCTTTCAGCCAGGCATAATCTGCAACGATTCAACTCCTGTAAAAGAACCATGTAGGGAAAAGTATCCCAGCTGAATACGTCACCCTCCATACCTCCAGCCCCTGTGCCTTGCACCCGACGTGCTGCTGTGCCACTGAAATGCTGCTCACTATGGCAATCCATGAAAAGATTCTGCCTTTGTTTCAAAAATAGTGCAATGGATGCAGAATTTGGCCGAGGCAAAAGAGTCCGTGCTCATTAAAGTGAATAATTCCAGTTCTTGCCTCTGCTAGGATGTGGAGTGTGCTACACTAACTTCAGAGTCCTTCTACAGGGGATGTGATCCAGGGAGACCTGGACAGGCTGGAGAGGTGGGTCTGTGCAAACCTTGTGAAGCTCAAAGTGGCCAAGTGCAAGGTCCTGCACCTGGGCTGAGGCAATCCCAAGCACAAACACAGGCTGGGGGCAGAATGGATTGGGAGCAGCCCCGAGGAGAAGGACTTGGGGTGTTGGTGGACGAGAGGTTCAGAATGTCTGGGCAGCATGCACTCATGGCCTGCAAGCTCAGCCACATCCTGGCCTGCATCTCCAGTGTGACCAGCAGGTCAAGGGAGGGGATTCTGTCCCTCTGCTCTGCCCTGGTGGCACCCCAGCCTCAGTGCTGCTTCCAGCTCTGAAGCCTCTAGCAGAGGAAAGATGTGAAGAGAGTCCAGAGAGGGTCATGAAGATGCTCGAAGGGCTGGAGCTGCTGTGGAGAGAGGCTGGGAGAGCTGTGGGTGTTCACCTGGAGAAGAAAAGGCTCCAGGGAAACCTCAGAGCCCCTGCCAAGGCCTAAAGGGGCTCCAGGAGAGCTGGAGAGGGACTTGGGGCAAGGGATTGGAGTGACAGAACAGGAGAGAATGGCTTTAAACTGAAAGAGAGCAAGTTTACATTAGATATTAGAAAGAAGTTCTACCCTGTGAGGATGCTGACACCGTGGCACAGGCTGCCCAGAGAAGCTGTGGCTGCCCCATCCCTGGAAGTGTTCCAGGCCAGGTTGGACGGGGCTTGGAGCAGCCTGGACTGGTGGAAGGTGTCCCTGCCCACTGCAGAGAGTGGAACAAAATGGTCTTTAAGGTCCTTTCCAACACGACTCTAAGATTTTACATAGGGAACTCTATATAGGGTAGCACATTATTTGGAGTTATCAGAGAGTGAAAGGCCAAAAATCCATACACTGAAAAATCCCTAAATCACTGCCTGGCAAAAAGCACTGAGATCTAAACCCTGTGCAAGGCTGTGTATTCAGGGAGAGCAGAGGCTAATTTTGTGATTCTTCTATTTGCTGTCCAATTTAGAGCAAGTCTCCTCTGTGGTCAGCATCAGCTCCCTGTCTGGAAAATGAGGACAGTATTGGATCATTATTTTCTCCTTTGTGCACTTAGACCAAACTCTCCACTAAGGAGGTAATTTCTCATCTCTGCATCTACAGAACTGAACACAAGAGGGCTTTTCTTCTGGGTGGGATTTCAAGATACCGCTGCAAAATAAAGAATCTCTGAGTTTTCTTGTGTTTATGTGCAAAAGCTTTTTATTTGCTTTTTGGAGACTGTTTGAATGTTTACTTGTAAGAATGTCTGCAGAAAGTTAAGTTGTCAGGAGAACTGGTGAGAATATTCATGAGAATACTCTCTGTTTCAAACACTTCTGTGGCCATCTGTAAAAGCTTTTTTATTATTCAAACAATGCTGAGCTTTTTGCAGATAATCTGCCAACAAAAAAAAAAAAAGGGGAAAGTACTTTTTTTTCCTTTTTTTTTTTTTTTTTTTTTGTTTTTTTTTTTTTGAGAGGCAGCTGATGCTGTAGTGGCAAAATCATAATTTCTGATGTGTGATTTAATATCCAACAGTGACACAAATAGCCAGGAAGGAATAATGAGAACACTACTGATGCGCTATCAGAGAGATAAAAATATGTTTAAATGAACTATTTTGAACAGAGAACAAATTGGTAAAAATACCACCTGTTTGTGAATAATTAAGGCAAACAAACAAAATATTCTCAATATATCAAATAACTTGTTTATAGCAGCAATTATCTTTAATGTTGCTGTGATGCCTTAATGTTGTTACACAGCAACCTTCTGCTCATAAGGAAAACTCTTCACTGTGGGAGTTTTCTTCTTTTTTTGATGTGAATCAGGAGTAACACAACTTAAACAACTTCTCCTTTATTGGTCTTTTTGTCTAATGTCTGTGTTTTTCATAATCATGTCAGCAGATAATCTCCAAAGTGCTCTGGCTCACCATATCTGCTTTTTAAGGAAGAGTGGTAGTCTCTTTTTCATAGGAAAAGAAGTGTGCAGAGGTAAAAATTGCCCTTTGCTAAAGGCAAATCTGGAAAATGGGATTATACCCAAATCTCTTCTGTATTGCCATTGCCACAAAATTATATTTTCTGTTGATATTCTATTCCTTTTCTACATGAAGTTTGGAGCTGAAAGAGAGGGAAAATTAGGAGGATCCCTCTTTTCTTAGATTTTCCCTGCACAAGGACTTCTCACCATGGCTGGGGAGATGATGGTGCACCGTGAGTTCTGTTTATCTGGCCCAGCTATGAGTTTTCTCATCATATATTTTCCCACTCCACAAATGTTTTTGCTAAAAATGACTAAACCATTTGGTGTGCTGTTAAACTCCACATTATCCTTCAGCAGCGATTTCCACAAATTAATTATTCATTGTAGGCAGTTTGTTTCAAAATCTTTAATTGATTTGTCTTTTTGGTTATGAGGCTGTGTGAGAATTCTTGCTTCCCTGCAGTGCTGTGTGTTTCAGTGTGCCCATATCTCAGATTCTTAGGCTGTCACTTCTGCTGAAAGTCCTGGGGCCAGATATTTAATTTATCTCTGCACTGGGAGGTTGAATCTACTTTAAAAGTCTTTGGGATCTCTCACTTTTTCTTTAAATGCGGATTTTTCCAAAGCGCCTCGAATCTGTAAGGAATTTCACCTGAAAACATTCCAAGGGAATCTGTTCAGGGCATTTCAATTTTTCTGAAATCAGTCACTGAAAACCTTGAAAAAGCCACAAAGGAGAGAGTTTCCTCCTGGCTCCTTGCACCAGGGTGGGAGGAAAGCAGGGAGCCACTTCGTGGTGCCCAACCCCACATCGTGGGTGAAATTCAGGGCTCAGGAGATGAAGGCAGAGAGATTCCAACATTTCCTTCTGCAGCAGCACTGATGAACACTTGAGGGAAGCAATGTCCTTCCAGAGGAGGCATCTCCAGCGTTCCAGGGGACAGGGCCAGCCCTGGCATCAGTGTGGGTGCACCATGCCCTTGTGCACCTCCTTGGGTGAAACAGGTCAATGTGACAACGGGGTCCACAGGAAAATCCTCCCTTCTCCCTTACAAATAACTTGCAAGACTTTTTTTTCCTTTTTTTCTCCCCCGCATATTTTTTTTTTTGTAAAAATATCCTGTTCCCCATCTTGAGCTATTATTATAATTTTGAACACTTCTCCTAGAGTGATTCAGTCTCTGCTGCAGACTTTATCCTGATTCTGACTGATCAGCAGAGACATGGATCAGGAAAACATGGCATTTACATGAGGGAGAATAGCAGCCCGAGCCCAAAATGAATTTTCTTTCTCTAGATCTCCTCTTTGATACATAACCGTAGAATTTTAACCCATTTTTTATATCTACCATGATAATTGAGAGCCACAACCAGCTGGGTACTGTGTGGTTTGTGGATGCAGGAACAGATGGATTTTAAGCACGGACTTCACAAAGCTCTCACTTCTGAAGGACTTTGTACATCTCAGACCTGAACCAAAATCAATAAGGATCCATCTCATCCATGGCTTTATACCATGCCCTGCCTTAGACCCCAATTTGGACGCCACACACAGCAGTGAGTTTGGGCCCAGACTCTGAATTTATGATGAAAAATAAATTTCCCTCCCCACTCCAAACAAAACTGGCTCGCACTCTGCAGCTCCTGTCCTCCTGCTCTCTCTCCCTCATCAGTTCCCTTTTCCCTTTCACACATCAGCTGCAAACCTCTCATTTGGCTGGGGTGCTGAAGGCAGGCTCATCTCTGGCAGTTCCAGACTGTTGGTTCAATCAGCTCTTACATCAGCACTAACATAAGTAAGTGAAAAAGGCTCTTGAATTTCATCACCTTGCTAAAAAACTCGGATGGATTTCTGGGAGGATTATTTGATTTGCTTCACTAGGTTTTATAAAGGTTTGTACACAGCATTTAAAGTATTATTATTTACTTTTAACAAGCTATTTTTGTCCTACTCTCAACTGCCTAATCAATACTGCTCTCCCATCTGTTCCGAGATCCTGACATCAGCAAATTTCAATTCTCTGCTGAGTGAGTAAAAAGGAAGGAATAATTTAAACACAGTGAGTGAATGAGAGAAAAAGAGCCTGAGAGAGACTGAGATGAATTAAATCTCCATGTCCAAAGATGGCCAGACATGCAGGAATTGTGGATCCAAGACTTCAACTTGCTAAGGACATTGCTGAGAGCATTGAAGGAAGATGCTAGGATTCAGAGTAGATAAAAGTGATTTCTTTCCCTCACAGGAAAAATATTTTGACACTCATTAAAGCTACTTGAATGAATTTTATTCCAACTTAATTTATTGAGGCTTCTGGATTTTTCTTTACTTTGCCCTGGAGCAGACCCAGAGGCTTCACCCAGGCATTTCCAAGTGCACGGCTGGCACAAAGTAACTTGTGGAATAATTCTGGAGAGATGAAATCCCCCCTCTGTGTGCTGGAAGGTGAGAGAAGGATGAACATCTGCATGTGCAGAGGGGTGCAGAAGAGCAGAGGGAAGAGGTCTCAGCCCATTGCTGCCCTGCCGTTGTCAAGGACTCAGGAGATGCCCAGAATGTTTTACAGTGGTGTAAATCTGGAATAATAACTCTGAATTTTTTGGATGAGGTCACTTCAGGATGGGTTGATTTCTCCTTATTTGGAGATGGCAGGTCTAGGAAGTGAGGGATCAGGGTAATGTCTTCAGCCTGTTGGTGTTAGCAGCAGGAACTTAGCCAGGGTATCACAGAGGTCACAACTGGGATTACTTCACAGCATTTTTGGTGCTTTCTATCGAGGTAATAAATACTTAGCACTCCAGGGGCAGGCTATAAGATGGTTACAAGTTTCTCTGACAGTAATAATTAGTCCTTAGTGACTGTAGAGGGAGCTGAGGTTGTGCTTATTCAGGTACAAACACCTACACTGTGCACACTCTAGTACAGGTATAAATCACAGACCTGATTTCTACAGCACTTCAGTGTTACCTGGGCTGCAAATGTGTCCTAAATACAATATTGGCTCGGTCCTGGTGTTGGTCTTACAAGTATCTGGAGAGTGTTTCACTGGATTTGTTTGTTGATTCCCTGTTTGGGATGGGATCAACCTCCCTCTCCATGTGCCTCTGCTGATCGTGTGGGGAATCTCCCTGTCTTGTTGAGCTGGACCCTTGGAGTACCTGGGAGTGCTGGATTAATGGCTGGAATCCATGGCATTACAGATCTTTTTCAATCTAAACAATCCTATGATTCCATGATCTCTATAGCTAAAGTCAGATGAAAGAAATATGTCTTGTCCTATCATGGCAAATAGTTTAAAATCAAACTCAGGTCTACAGACCATGAAAAAAAGGGATCCTTACCATATTAGGCAAGGTTCATGTTGTTTGCAGAGCCACAGTCAAATAAAACCACTTTCCAGACCTCTCCTCTGTAGCAGCAGCAGAAGTACAAGATTAATCCAAAATCTCTAATCAAATGAACAGGCAGATGCTTGGGGCTGACTCCCTGGTGTAAATCAGGCCTTGTGCCAGGGACACTGAGCACACCTGGGGTAAGATGTGCTGGAAAGCTGCCACCACTTGAGTGTTATTTCTTTGAAAAACAAAGAGCTTGGTCATAGTTTCACCACTCTACAGTGTCAGTGTTTGGCTGAGCACTGGTGGCAAGGAGGAAATGTGCATTTCCGACAGTGACCCCACTGCGACCAGTCTTTATTATTTCTTTATACCAAGAAAAAAAAATGCACATTTTCTCCTGCAGTGGCCCTCTGCAGCCCCAGCCTTGAATTTTCCCAGTCACCTTCTCAGCTATGTCTAGACATAAAAATCTGGAAGACTTTGGAAGCACAAGATCTTAATCCCCCAAGTGCTCCTGTGCTGGTAAAAAACCCCATCACAGTTCCCCAGAGCTCCACTGGAGAGTCTCCATTTGGAACTTGGGAAGTGCTGCAAGGTGCCTGCTGCTGCTGGTAGAAGCAGTGCCTTGAGCTGATACAGCTCTCCCCCTTCAGTGGTTACTCCATATAAGTCTGTGAAAGTGTTGCTGATTCTCAACAAGGCATTTAACCGAAATATTAAGGCACTTAGTTCTCATTTCAGAAGGTTCAAGCTCTGCTTTTGGCTGTTTTTTCAGCCAGAGCTGCTGTGGTCTTTTGTGGAGGCTTTCTATTTATTAATTTCTTTTCAGTACACCCAAAGAAAGAGAAGCAAGTCTGTGATTCGGTGTAGAGACAGCCCAGCACAAGGAAACAACTCTTCCCATCTGAATTCCAGTGTCACTGGACCTCCTGAAGAGCCAAACCACGTTATTAAGCTCTAGCACCTTTACAAGAAAGGTCCCTTGGTGTCACTGCTGGCTTCTACCTCTCTATCTCAAAAATGTCACTGTGCCAGGGGATTTCTTATCCCTATGATAATTACATGCTCCATTCCCCCCGTTTTGTCAGGTTTTTTCACTCTTTTCATTCTGCCCAGAATGACCAGAACTGAGTTGATTTGCTGGGTGGTTTACTGTTCCTTTTGAATGAGTGTTACTATTTTCCCCCTTTTTCTCCACTGCTTTGGCCCCATGACATTTTTTGGGCAGGAAGAGGGGAGGCAATGAGAGGTTGTATCTTGACCAATTTCACCCTGGTGGAAAATACCAATAACTTAAAATAAATATGCTCACTGAGATATCACATTATCCTGCTGAGCTCATGTACAGCAGAGATAAAATGGCTTTTTTAGAACTGATTTTTCTTTCTCCACCAGCTGAATGGAATATCAAAATACACAATTTAAAGTAACTGTGAGAAAAAAGGTTACACACAATGCTATCAACAGAAGGGAGCTGAAAATTAAATGGAAATGATTACCGGAGAACTCATTTCCTTTGCTACTGGGAGGCTAACAACAATAATAAAATAGAATTTAGAAGTGAAAGCTGAGATTCTTTCTTTGATGTCTGAATATTTTCAGTTTATGTTCCTTTAAAATAAAGGGCCACATCATAAATTAAATGTGATACTTAATTTTTATCTTCTCTCCACTCAAGCAGCATGTTTTCCTCTAGGTGATTATTAAAATAATGATTCACCTCCCCAGCTGCTGTGCACTGGCAGGTTTTTGTTTAGGCAGAGGAGCAGCATGAGTTGAATGATCGCTGGGTCCCAGACAGGTGGAATCCAGTTGACTCTGGGAACAGAGATTAAAGGGTTTTTTTAAAATTTAACATGTGAAAATGCAGAATGAGAAAGAGCTGATGCCCTTAAGCTTAACCTTAACTGAGCATCTCCTGTGATGTAACTCCTGTGACTGGATCACAGAATCACAGGATGGTTTTGTTGGAAAGGACCTTAAAGCCCATCTCAATCCAAAACCCCTGCCATGGCAGGGACACCTTCCACTATCCCAGGTTGCTCCAAGCCCTGTCCAGCCTGGTCTTGGACACTTCCAGGGATCCAGGGGCAGCCACAGATTCTCTGGGCACCCTGTGCCAGGGCCTCCCCATTCTCTGAGTAAAAAAAAAATATTCCTAACATCTGCCCTAGACCTACCTTCTTTTAGCTTATAAGTGTTTTCCCTCAAGAGCAAAGACAGTTCTCAAAACACCGTAAATACTGAGCTTGGTGTGCCTCTCGTTATCACTGCTGTAGTATGGGAGAAGGGAAATATGCTTGAGGTTCAGCCAGTGGAAATGGGAATGCAGTGTCCTCTGGTCCCCCTTAATGAGGATGTACCAGGAGGATGGAGGATTTCCTTCATGAAGTTTCTTTAGCAACTGCAGAAGTCGTGTTGGTAACTAATTTTTGATGTTTCTTCTTACAAGACTTGACTGGTTGAGTGCAGGTGTTTGGCTGAGCACTGGTGGCAAGGAGCTGGAGGCTGAGCTCCAGGCCTGATTCTGCTGCTTACAGAGAGGGGTCCATGGCCATCAGGGGTGTTTTGGGGAAATAGGGCTGTGGGATAAGTCACAGGTTGTAGGAGAGACCCATATTTAGCAGAAGTCCTCCAGGATAACGCAGGGTGTCTCAGATGCTACCTGACTAAAAGTGAGCAGTTGAACAGCATTCCTCTGCTACAGATGGCCAAAATAAAATATTTTAATCAGGACTTGAATCCAGATTCAAAGCAGAAATATCTGGATTTCTATGGGAGACATTTGAGCAGGAGTGGCAGCTCTGTGCTACCTGGGAGGTAGCACATCTACAACTTGATGCTGTTTTTTCCTTTGCTTCACTTCTCATCTATTTTTCAATTACACCTTTGTGTACATAAACACTGAGGTGATGCAGAGGACAAAGGACTCCAAGGTGCCTGTTACCAACAGTGGAATGGACCCCATTATATTGGGTACAGTCACTGAGCTGCACCCAGTGCCAGTTACAGAAGAGCCAAAAATACACTTATTTCCTGTATTTCACCAGCTCTGCATGTGCTGTCTTGGCTGTTGTGATGTACCAGAGATAAAACTTCTGTGTAAGCAAGCAAGGTAGAAAAGCTTCCTGAGGTCTGCACTGAGACCTCCGCTGGCTTCACACCACAAGACACACTTTGGGCCACACACTGATGGTGATCTGGTGGCTGCAGGTGATGTGGCATCCCTGGAATGAGGGAGTAGGTTAGGTCCCAGCTGGGATCTCTCTCTTGGGTTTTAGCTGTCTCAGGTACAAATATAATTACGAAGGGAAGGGCATTTCAACTGCCAGGACCCACTCTTTGAAGCTGTGCTGCCAGACAGGGACTTTTGGTGACACCTCTGCACTGCAAGAATGTCTTGTAACTGCTGGGCGAAGTTGTCTTTCCTTCCAGCACAGGCTGCAAAGAGCACGATGGGGTGCAGGACAGACCTTGGTTTTGTCTTCTGAATGCTGAGGAGCTGTGAGACCAACCCACCTCCTCTTGGAAGTCTTTGCAGGAGTGCTGAAATCAGGGCTGTCATTTACAGGTGACTCCCGCCCATCCTGATTTGGTGGATGCCAATAAGTAGGAATTCAAACATCCATCAGGCGAGGCAGCAAGATTGAGGAAGGAGCACCTGGGTGGTGGGGACTCCCAAAACTTGGGTTGAAGCAGGCGGTGCTGGAGGTCAGACCCTGATGTTTGCTGCTGCCTTGGTCCTGCAGTAGTGGTGTGATCCCACTGGGCTCCAGAACAGGATTGAGCCTTCAGCACATGAATAACCAAACCTGGAAAGCCCCATCTAATATGCCATAAAATGAGCGTTTTATGGAGGAGGGGAGAGGAAAAAAAGAGAAAGAAGATGGGGATGGAGGTGCCGGGTTCAGCAAAGGCAAAGGAGCATCTCTGTGAGTACCTGGGCTCCTGCTCATTTCTGTGTGGGTGTTTGGCTTTCAGCCCTCCCTGGCTGTTATCTCTCAATCACTGTCACCACAGGAAAGCGTTTGCTGCTTCCCACGTCACTCTTCACACCCCACAGGCACAACTGGGAGGCTGCTCAGGCTGCAGCACTGGTGGGACACACAGTGAGCACGTTCGTGGTGGCTTGTACCCATCCCTCCCCATCTCCCTGCCCCCATCCTCGATAGGTCTATTGGGTTTTTAAGCTGAAGATGCCTCACAGAGAGAAGCAGGTGCTTCTTCTTGTGGTTTGCATCAAAAGCTCCGCACTCATCCTAACGCTGTGCCTGCTCTAGCAGTTACTCAACGGGTTCCTTCACAAGTCACTCTTACGTGTGGCTGTATGGGACCACAGCTGGAGTGCAGACAGGCCTCCCTCTGATCAGAGAGGTGTTAAAGCCTGTTGCTCTTCAGTGGCTTAACCACAAGAGGTGAACCAGCACCCTCCTTCCTTAGTCTGCGCTCTTGGGCTGTCCCTGCATTGGTGTCAAGCCCAAACTGCTGTGCCACTGCAAAGAGAACATCTCTAACAGTCATTTAGGGCTACTGCCAGCCTTCAAATGTTTAGAAATGCAATCCTTGTCTGGATCAGGCTGGCCAGACCCCATCAGAGTCACGGACACACTCAGCCCTCGCAGGACTTGGCTGACCCAGCCTCATTCGGGTGTCAGAGGAAGATGTCCTGAATCACCTGCTTTGGGTAACAACCTCTGCATATCTCCTCTGCAACCCCTGTGAGATGCCAGACCCCATTCAGAGCCGTGTCACCTTCTGGCAGTGAAAAGGAACATTTCACTCTCTTCTTGGATACGTTTGCAGAGCGCCAAATCCTTGGTTTAGCTACTGCCCTGTGGAGTAGTTACAATTGTTCAAGTGCTGGCTGCTGCTGTGTATTTATGGGCTGAAATCCCCCCGGGGAACGTTCCCCAGACAGCACAGAGTGATTTTAATGGCTTTTCTAAGCACCTCTGTTCCTTGTCCCTATTTAATCACTTCAATGCCCATTTCCCAATTATACACAACATTTTATTAAACTGTACAAACAGCACTGGCATTTAAAAAATTCATGTTAACTGTTCTAATTAAACACAATGTGCTCCACAAACTGTGAGCACAGGTGCCTCCTCCTGCATTTCATACAGCACAAACAAGGATTTCATCAGAGTCAATGGACTGAAACCTTCCTCGGGGTGTTCTGCTCTTCTTGTCCACTTCAGGCACTTCAGCTCCTGTTCCTGCTGGATTCTGTGCCCGCAGTCACTGCCAGCAGTATCCCAGCACTGCCTTCAAGGCTGCATACATCCTTTTGGGAGGTTCAAACTGACAGCCCAGACCAGCAGAGCCAGGAAGGCACCTCTGACGGGAACCTGATTTTGGGATAAATCACCTTCTAGAGCTTTTCTTCTCCATGGACTGGAAATTGATGTAACAAAGCTCCAAATGTATGTTCTTCAAATAGATCCCAACACCAACTTGAATGACTGCCTAAGCCTAGGTTGTTACCAACGGATTTGATTCTGACCCACCTTTTAACACGCTTTTCTCAGCGACAAGCAGTAACTGGGTGGTTTCACAAATCTCCAACCTCAGAAGACAGTGCACCTTTATTTAAAAGGATCCCGTGATGAAAGGATCACAGAAAAGACTTATGTTTTAACCCACCTACATTCCCACAGACTGCAAAGGGATAGAACACACTGCAAAATGTCACAATGTGACGGTGAGGGCCACCCTCACCTGATGTGCCTCCTGCCCTGTGACCATCGTGTGCAGCTCATTGGCCTGTGCCAAAAGAGCTGGGACATCATTTAGAGAAATAAAAAGTAAATCAGCCTTTTCAGGACCAGTTAGTACCTTTCAAGTGAAATACCCCAATTCTGTGACTGGAAGGCCACTTATACAATGCTTAAACAACAGTTTGAGGAAACATGTTGCACTTTTCTCATGTGGTTTTAAGTTAAAATGTCAGAAAGCCCCATCCAGATCTTGCCCTGAGTTTGGGATGTAAGAGGACACTTAAAACTTTGGAACAGGGTTCTCGAAGCATTCTGCAACTTCCCATCCTTCCTGCTCAGGCACTAAGTGCAAACCACTGTTCTTCTGTACTGATCTTGGCACTTCCTTTGGTAACGATCCATTGAGATGTACGGACGGTGGAATGGGCACCTGGAAAGTCTCTTTGTCCCATGGAGAAAAACTGAGTCCTAACACCTGTGAACAGCATTTTAAAAGGGTGTAGGGAGCAAATTTCCGCTTCAAAACTGTGCACACATGGGCGAGTCTGCATATGGACGAGAGGAGGTCACCAAAGCACCCAACCTGAGTCTTCCCTGATATCCTCAGGCCTCCAGCCAACCACTTTTCCTTCAGAAGAAGGTGGGTCTGGGTCAGAGTTGCAGAAATGGGCACTGACATCACCAGAAGCTCAAATATACTTATTTTTCTTTGCAGAGAAACCTGTTGGCTGTGTGTACAAGTAGTGGGGAACAGGTTTTGGCACCTCCTCATTTTCAGATGCTCTCAACTTCAAGAACATTGGGAAGAGAGAGAAGAGAGACCAAAAGATACCACAAAGAAACTTCACCATCAGTGAAGAGTGGGCTGGCATCTGCTATGGACTGGAATAAGTCAGAAGCCTCCAGGCATGGTACAAACTTTGAGGTACTTTTTTTCTGGAGATCTCTTGATAAAAATAACCATGCACAGTCTTCAGTTGACAAAGTGCTACTCAAACCATCACAGAGAATTCCTTCAGCAAAGCAGATCTCAGGAAAATATTTTCTCCATTTTAGGGTTCACAAAAGAGAAGTTGCTGAACATATTTTGGTCCATGCTGTTAATCAGTGCTCTGTCAGCACAGGACAGTCTGGGTTTTTCATTTAGGAATTCCTTGTCAAAGTTGCTACAGTCACTTGGAGATTTCTTCAAGAAAAAGAAAAAAAAATTATGTCAAACCACTAATAGTCAGATCTTCACTACAGTGGTACTGGCCCTATCAGGCTGCTTCCTCTGGGCTCAACCTTTAGCTGGGAGCCAGTAAATATAAATATTATAAATGGGGCACTGATCCTGTGATCCAGCAATTCTGCCAAACAGGATGTTACAGCTTTGTAACACAGCAGACTGAAACCATCAACTGAATAACACTTGTGAAAAACTGCAAAATGAAAGTATGATGTGCTTGTCAAATTAAATACTATTACTGCTATTAATAGGACTTTAATAATTTAACTAGACTGTTATTAATAATCAGAATTATTCTGATTTAGCCACATGCCTAGTTCCTGAACTGTTCTACCTTCTGCAGTGCAGTGAAAGATAATCCCTTCAGAACAGGCTGCAGTTACGTGGTGAAGGGAAGGTGTTACCCTGCTGCAGGAACTGAGAAAGCAATGAGAAATTTATGGTTTCTCAGGTGTGGGCGTGCCAGACCTGGGCTTCCAGCCACCACAAAAGAGTAGTTGTGAGGATCAGGTCAGGCAACCAGAAGAAATGCACAGTTTAGAAGACCTGAGATGTGTGGAAGTGAAAGAAGATCCATCCTTACCACTCTCGGTTTGAATGGAGGCTCCATCCTTCTCTCTTCTAAAGCTTCCCAGTTGATTTCCCGGAAAAAGGTGTGCTGGCGGATGTTCCCTCTTGCTCCCAGTCTCCTCTCAGGCTCTCTTACAAAAAGCTGGAATGTTGATTCCACAGGTTAAATTCTCTGCTGATAATAGAGGCATTAAGCAGGGTGAAATGTGTAATTATCTGGAGTCAGCGCCATGAGAAGAGCCCATAATGGAGAAAATGTTGGGGTTTTTTTCCTAAACATGGAAATTTATTGATTGGTATAAAGATGATTACTATCTCTAATCCTGACAGAAACACAGGCTGTTTGGGCGGAAAGATGGCAGCGTGTGCCCCAAAAAGAGGTGCTCAACATCTCAGTCTGCTCTAACCCTAAGTTTGAAGTATCTTTTCCAGGAGGTAACATGCCCTGCACCATAGGGACTGCTTTGCAAATAAACTGAGCTCTGCTGGTGTCTGGTACCCTGTGAGGAGCCATCGTCACAGCTCAGGAGAAGGAAGACACACAAATCACTTTATGACCCAGGTCAGGTGTGCTTTGATGCCCACAGAAAACAGTGACTCTCCCTGCTCCTGTCACACTAAATCTGTTACTCTCTACAACAGCTGAAGATAAACAAACTGAAGACAGTAATTCTGGTAGAAAGACTTTCATTTGATGGGTGGTGACTCTTACCTTCACCAAGATGTCCTTTGCATCCTTGTCCAGCCAGCGAGGGTAGAAGGGGTTATCCATACGGATGGACTGGAAAAGCTCCTCTTCATCTTGGCCGTGGAAAGGGGACTGGCCAATGAGCATCTCGTACAGCAGGACACCAAAGGACCACCAGTCAACAGAGGTGTTGTACTTCTGCCCCAGCAGTATCTGCCCAGAAGGAGGAGTGACAAAGGCAGAAGTCAAATGTCTGACGTGAGTTTTTCAACTTCAGAAGGGTGGCCAGACCACGGCCTTGCCACAGCTGCTCTGCAGAGTGGGATGGCAGAGGTGCTTCCCTCTGCCTAGAGTGGGAGCCAGAAATCTGCCAGTGGTGAGGGCCCTGTGGCTCCCGGAGCGAGGAGGCACAGCCACACCTGGGTGCCAAAGCAGTCCCTGGCACCACAGACAACAGGCTGCACGTGACTCTTACGTGACTTGAACAAATCCTCGGCTCCCAGAGAGATCTCAGATATAAAAGGTGAGACAAGCTGTCTTCAGCCTGCTCTCTGAGGGCTCACTTCAGGCTTGTGAAGCCCAAGAAGACAAAGGGGTAGGTATTAGCATTTTGGGATTGATTCAAGTCACACAAGCTGAGTTTTAGAACTACAAATGTGGCAGCATAAGGGTACTTTAGGACCATCACTAAGTTAAAATGGTGTGACTCTACCCCAGAAAAATCTTTCCCAGGAAAAATATGGAAGGGGTTGCTGATCTGTCCTCTTGAGACCAACTGATTTTAGGTAGAGGAACAGGAATTTGCCCTCAGTCAGTCCCTTGGTTTGTGCCTTTCAGTATCACCTATAAAGTGACATCCAGCTAGAGTGACAACCTCCTCAGGGTCTAAAGGATCACCACCAAGTTCTCAAACTTCCTCTCTGGAGAAGCAAAATTAATCTCACCTGCCTTTAGATATTTGCCGTGGAGATCCCTGGAGTGGAACCAGTTATCACTAGCTCCTTTTACAGCCAAGGAAGGGAATCAGCCCAATTTTAAACATCCAGATAAATACCTACCTGCTGTGAAATACAACCCCTGTTTGTCTCCTTTGGCTCTCAAAGAGCCTCAAAAACTTGCTCATATATAGGTTTTTATACTGCAGATATCTACAGGTTCATATGATGACTATGTTGTGTAAGATTCTTATCAGAATTTTAGAGATGTAGAGGGGAAAATTTCATTTTAAGGCACAATCTTTACTCTTGAGCTCACATCTTGGTTGCAATGGGATGCTTTATACTGTATCTGTCTCCAAAAGAGGAGATGCAAAAAGGACAAAAAAGAGATTTGAACATATGATGTAATATATATGATGAGTTCCACTCAGAGACAAAAAATAAAACCAGAACGGCAAGACCCCTTAATATATTTTTTTACAGATCACTTACAAACAAAATCATCCCAACCTTTCCTTCTGAAGAGAGAAATTATTTTCATAAGGCTTTATCTGTTAAAGTCTGAAGTATCTGGAAATCAAAATGAAGGTGTTTTATGGCAGTCAGAAAGAAAAAGGTTTATTTTGTTTGAAATTCTCTGAGAAAAAAATAAACTCAGCAATTTAATTTCAGACTGTCTTTTTCTTTGTCAGGTATTTTTTTGAAATGAAAAAAAAATTGCTTGTCTACTGACCCAAAACCCCCTTATTTGCACGGCTGTGGCCAGGGTGCTGGGTCTGTAACAAATTACAGTGGTAGCAGCTGCAGTGAAATACTGACAGAGTCCAGCACTCCTGCCTGTGGCAGGAGAGACGATCCATAAACTCTAGAAGTGCTTTCAATTCAGAGGTAAAATGTTTTATATGCACTCGTTGAATCCCTAAAATAAATACGGTGCACAAATAAAACTCTGAGCTATTTTAGTTTTTCTCTTTTCTATATAATAAAATCACAGATAAAGGATCAACACTTGGCTATCTTTTTTTTTTTAGCAGCAAAACCAGCATTTTTTTTCCTAAATAAAGCCCTATTGGAGTGGATAAAAGACAATTGCAGCTTGATTGCAGAGCACACTTACACCCATTCTTAGGCAATAGAAATCTAACTGATTTGAAGAGATCCTTGAGCCAGCAGTGGTGTAACCTCGGCCAGAATTGAGCCCTTAGTGCACAGCAAAGGATCAATGAATTATAATAGAGGGAAAAAAACCCTAAAGGCTTTGACAGCACTTTGGAAAGTACCAATATCCATCATGAAAACACCAGAATTACAAAATGGGATCTTGAAAGGTAAATAAATGGATTTCAGACCGATGTCAGACACAATGCATGGATGACTTGTAGGCTTTCCTCTGAGCTAAGAAACATTTTCTTTGGCCACCTAATTAGTCAAAGCCTCTCCGTAGTAAGATCTATCATTGTGTGAAGTCATCAGGTTAAGGAAACTTTCTCTTTTCTGGAGGAATCTAGTTCAAGACACCTAAATTTTCCAGGGAAAAAAAAAGAACAAGTTTCTCTCTGGTTAAAAATGGAAAGATATAAGGAAAGGGCACCTTCAGCATTCCTCATGCTGTGTCTGTCCCTGAATTGCAGAACCTCTTGGACTTCTGCCATGGCCCAAACTGAATTTCCATTAAGCATTCTGTTTCTTGGTTTAAGCCAAGCTCCATTTGCACCAAAAAATGAATTAGCCACAAAAATAAGCAATGCCAGACAGCAACACAGACTCTGAGTCGAGCTGAAATCCAGTTTCTGGCCTGGAACTGCTCCAAGCCAGGTTATTACCCTTTGCAGCCTCTACCACTGCACAGCAGTCATGTCTTAAGACATATTTCCTGTGCCCCAGCACACGCTGACCTCCCTGTGCCCCACACCTACCTCGGGGGCAATATAGTCAGGAGTCCCACAGAAAGTGCTTGTCTTCGCATCTCCAAACATGTTCTCCTTGCACATCCCAAAGTCAGCAATTTTGATGTGCCCCTCATTGTCCAGGAGGACGTTGTCCAGCTTCAAGTCTCTGTGGAGGAAGAGAAGGAATCCCCCTTCTTTAAAGTGTTCCAGAAGCACACAAGTTATTTTAGCAGGTTACACTTGTTCTCTGCCTCTGTGCAGGGCCTACACAGTGGAATTGCAAAGGAAGGCTGAAGGATGAATGAGGAACTGCTCTCTTGGGCTTCAGTATCCCTCTTCCTCATTTCTCTTGTCCCAGCACTGATTTATCTGCTGGAGAAGACACAGAATCGTGGAATCACAGAATGGTTTGGCTTGGAAGGGACCTTAAAGTTCTTATCTGCTGAGCCTGAGAGGAAATGTCCAGTGCTGCAGAGGAGTGAGGAGAAAACACTAATTCTCTCTAAATAATAGTGCAAGTCCTGGAGAAACACGGGACAATCCTAGAGCACAATTAGTTTCCTAAAATACATAGAATTATAGAATGGTTTGGGTTGGAAGGGACCTTAAAAATCATGTTCCAATCCCCTGACATAGGCAGGGACAGCTCCCATGGGCAGGGACTGCTCCCACTAGACCAGGTTGCTCCAAACCACATCCAGCCTGGACTTGAACACTTCCAGGGATCACATCACCGAAGACAGCTTCTAAAAGCTGTTTCCTTCAAGGATGCAGAATAGTGAAGCTAAGAAGGGCTTTGTGCCAGCTGGTGCTTCTGCCATAAGACAGCCTGGAGAACGAGAGGAAGCAGCGACCAGGTAATTCTCACTCTCTCCTCCCCTGGAAATCTCAATAATCTCTCTGAAGCTGCTGCCAGATCTCCCTCCTAGAGCAGGCTCCACAAATATTGCAAGAGGTAAGGACCCACAAGCCCTGCAGAGGGTTGGAGTAATCCCAGACATTGGCAGAACCCCCACCACTGCTGGGCTGCACCATCTGAACCCGGGATTTATAAAGCCCTTCACACTCAGCTGCCAGGCTGTTGTCTGAGGTTTCAGGCTCTGAGCTACTCTGGGAAGCAAAGAGCCCAGGGAGAGGAAGAAAACAGAAATGCACAGAGAAGGAAATAAAAGATAATGAGCAGATGGATCACGGCCATTGACGGAGAACAAAGAGGTCCTCAAGTGGGAACTAACCATGAAAGGAGAGAAAAGCTTGTAAAGAAGAAAAGAATACGGCAGAAAGAAAGGAAGGCTGGCATGGTTTCCATGTTAATTTTCTTAAAATCTTACCTAAAAGTTTTGTTTTCCATTGAGATAATGACTCAGGTAGACGTTTGGATCAGTGATGCTGCACTTAACCTGGGATGTGGGTAGAATTTGGGCCAGCTGGTCTGTGAGCACACACATTCCTGCACTGCCTGGCTTGTGCTATCAATCACTGCTCCTTCTCAGGGCTCCCAGAGCACCCAGACACGTTTGTTTGTGCCCACAGCAGAGGGTGTAGCTGTTCTTCAACTTCTGCTAATTCATGGCCTACACGTATTTCGGCCAAAAGGCCAAGCTGGATGGGGCCTGATCCCATGGGTGGCACCCCTGCCCACGGCGAGAGGGCTGGAACAAGGGGATCTTTGAGGTTCCTTCCATCCCCAACCACTCTGTGAATCCGTGATTCTGTGATTTTCCACATCTCAGGCAAGAGGCCTGACCACGAGGCTGCTGCACTGCCACCCTCCCGCTGACAACTGCTTTACAATGTGGGGTTTGTTTCAGAAATTTTCCTCAAAGAAGGTGATTTCTAATGCTTGATGCTCCTGGGATGGTGGCCTGCTACTGCAGGAAAGATGATTCTTCAGCTTCCCGCTGTGCAAAGCTCCTTGCCTTGCTTGGGCCAGGTCCTCATCAGTGTGGGGGACATTGTAGTGTTTACACACTAAATTGTTGTCATAGGGCAATTGTTTGCTGCTGCAAGAATATGGCCCAAGACAAAATGGGAGTGATCAATCAAAGAGAAATACAGAGAAAACCGAGACATTTGCCTTCCAAGTGGCAGACACTCATGTTGTCACAATTTCCAGCTGGAATGACTTATTTTAGTTACAATGCTGAGATCAATCTCGGGCTGCCAGCACCGCTTTTAGTCATCTGGTAGATTAAAGCAAAACAAAAAACCCCATCACCTACAGTTCGCTTTCATTATTTTGAGGAGTCTCAAACTCACTGGCTCCAGGGACTGGAGTTTCTGCCAAAAAACGCCTCGGCTCATTCGTTAAAATTTAAGCCAACATTTCCAAACGTGGGTGCATGAGACAGAACAGCTGGATTCATTATTCTTATGACATTGTAAGAGATGTAGTTTCAAAAATGATTTCTATTCACTTTCCCAAGTGCTTAGTTTGCTCTGACAGAGATACTGATGACTGTTCTCAGCTGACCTCGTTGTCATTGTCTTCAGTGAAAAAGGGAAAAGAGAGTAGGGATGGTTAAACCTTTTCTCTCAACGCCTGATACCCGAAACAGTATCACCAGCTCCTGAGAATGAGATATTTCTTCCTATCCACATGCTACCCAGTGCCCAAATGTCCCAATTTTCCCTCAGTTCCCAAGGCTCCACCCTAAACACCCCTCTCCTTTCAGGAGGAAATGGGTCTCAAACCCCAACACAGCGCTGGTGCAGTGATTCCAAGTAAAAATGTGAATTATAAATAAAATGTCAGCATTAGCAGTCCTGCCATAAACTCACCATGTCCTGCAGATATTTTAAATCAGATTTTCTGAGAAGACTGACTAAAAATAACAGACATGGCCAAGTGATTTGGGTACTTCAGAAAATTTTTCCCTTCACTCGTAAAGAATAATAATTAGAGCCAGAAAAGTTGCTGAGGCCCCAGAGATCATCTTAGCTTAATGCCACTGATATCGATCTCATGTTTATGCAATCACCATCACTGGTCAGTAAAGACTATAAATGGCTCCCACATGAGTATTAATAATCAAAGCTCATGTTTTAAAGGGAGAATGGATTGTGAGCAAGCCATCCACTATCAGCATTTGCTCCAATGTTCACACTACACGCCAAACACTGAAATAAGCTCATTTTGCGTTCAGCAAACATCGTTTGCTGTGGGGAGCTTTCTCATTTGTTGTGACAAGTTATTTCTTTGCTGCTTTTAAAGAAGGCTGCAGTGTAGTAACTGAATCTTGTCATGGAGGTGAGCTTGACCAGAAATTCAGTTCCTCCTTTCGGCCATGGGAAATCAGACTGTGGCCTAATTTCTGGTAGAAATGGGCACTTCCCATACACATTTTAACACAGGTTTGATGAACCTAAAAATGACCTCTGCTCTCTGCTTACTACAAAGAACTTGACAGACAACTCAGATTGGTGATGGTGAGATGAATCCCATCTCCCCATTGAACTGTGCACAGCAGACCTGTTAATAATCCAAAATTAGGATATATCACTGTCTCCCTGCTGTTACTACGTGCTTGAGCTTGTCACCACTGTCCCAAGGTAACCAGCACAGATGTACCAAATTTCTCGTGTCTAACTTGACCTTGCACACCTTGATATGCTGAAAGCTTAAACAGGATGCCTGTACTGGGTGCTGTGTGGATGACTCTGTGCAAATGTATCCAAGGGTTTGTTTTAATGTTAACTGAAACAGGACTGAGTTCTGAAAGAGGGATCAAAGCTGCCTTTTCTATACTATCTTTTCAAATTAAAACACCCAAACTCTGTAAAAGGGAAATCTCCAGAAAAATTCAATGCCAATAAGAACAGCTAAGAAACAGCCTCTCCATTGCCATTACTGCTTGCAGGGAAAAGCAGAAAAGGTTTAGCATTTAGCTTATCAATTACACTAAAATTACCTGTATATTATGCCCTTGGAATGGAGGAACTGGAGCCCACAAATGATTTCAGCAGCATAAAACCTGAGTGACAGAAGGAACAAGTTAGAACAGGAGCTTCCCAAAGGTGTTTTCAGCTGCACCCAATAAGATGGAAACTTTGTCTCCACAAGAGCCAAAACTTCATAGGTTCCCTGAAGGTTTGGAGTGTCTCCAGAAGGCTTGGGGTGACTGTGCTTGGCGACTGTGTTTTACTGATGGGTGATGTGAGATGCCCAGAAGCAGGTGGGAGTCTGGGATGGGGAGCACAGACAGAGTCCCTCGCTTGTCAAACTGCCCTCTTCCCTGCTCAGATTTATGACCTGCTTTTCAAAGAATCCCAGAATTCTGGAACCATTTAGGTTGGAAATGTTGCCTCTTTGCAGCAGGATGTGGTGCCTTTTGGGTAATAATGGATCACTGAGCCCAACCATTAACCCAGCAGTGCCAAACCCACCACTAAACCATGTCCCCAAGTGCCACATCCACCTTCCTTGAACCCTTTCAGGGACAGTGATTGCACCACTTCCCTGCACAGCCTGGTCCAATGCCTGACCACACTTTCAGTGAAAAAAATTTTTCTAATTTTGAAAGCTTATCCATAATATGGGCTATCCAACAGCTTGATGGTCCTTCTCTGGGGTGTTTTTGAGCTTGAAGTCTTTGTTCTCAGCACATTTTTACCCAAAAGACACCACATCCTGCTGCAAAGAGGCAGCATCAGTGTGAAGACTGAAAGTGCTCTCCCAGAAGGGAATGAAACCAGAGGATCATATCCCCCTCCAGTGTGGCAACAGCTCTGCNGGCAACAGCTCTGCTCCCTCAGGCTTCAATGCATTGGCACTTAATTCTGTATATTCAAATGCTTTTGAAAAAAATCATCAAACACTGTTTTAAATGACATTATTTTATTATTAAATTATTAAATAAAAGTAATTCCTATAGTGGGTTCAATATTGACTTTCAAAACACCTTTTGCTTGCAGAAGGATTAAAAGCACCTTTCATTTATTCTAATGCTTCTATTTACTTTAATCAAAGCTAAATACATTTTTAATTCCCCTTTGGTGCATTAATTTTTTGTTTAAATTTACCTTTTGTGCTTTTGATAGGTTTCCCCCCGCACCCTTGAACTTTAAAGGGGAAAAAGGGAAAATCCCATTACTTCTAACAAACAGCAGCTTCACCTCTGACCACTGGGCTGGGAACCTCAGCTTAAGCAGGTCCTGCAGCTTGGCTACAGAGCGTTGTAAAGAAGCAAGGTCATGTCTGAGTAAAATCTACCGTGTGGATGGAGTCTAAAAGTCTTCTCTGTGAGGGAAAAGAGGATGGGAAGTGACTCCCTCCAAGTCCTTCCCTGAGCTGGGGGGATGACCTGCATGTCTTTGTTGAGTTTGGAGAGTTCTGGGATAAACAGTGGCTTTGCTTCCAGCACAAGCATCATCCCCACTCTACAGCTGGGCCAGGTGAAGAGAGGTCAAATAATCTGCCCAAGGTTTCCTCGGCAGGGCAGCAGCAGAGCTGGGAATAAAATCAAGTTCCCAGTTTGCTCCTCTCCCGCATGCACCCCGCAGGCCCAAAGCCAATGATAAAACATCTTACGTTGCTCTGGGAAGGTCAAACTTATGGCAGCTCTGGATATGGAACATGAGGTCTCCTCCATTGAGGTATTCCATCACAAAAAAGAGGTTTTCCTAGAGAATGGGACAAGATGAGAATAAATAAGGGGTGGGGAAGAGTGAGGTAAAAGTTTTTTAAAAAAAAAAAGAAATCAAACTGCTCAGAAAGCACTCAAAAAAAGGAAGGAAAAGATTACTGTGAGGGTTTTGGAAAGAAAGTAGCTTCCTTTTAGATTCCTCATGTCTCCTCTTGGTTCCCTCAGCCCATACTCATACTCCCTGCTCTGATTTGTATAAACACCATTAGCAAACATTGCAAAGCCACTTAATAACCAGCTGGGGATGTGGATTTTTACCAGCAGAGCTCCAGGCTCACAGAAAGGGGTCAGAAACTCCACAGTGCCTGTATAGAAGGAGGACAGATGGACAAGCTTCTCAGGGAAGTAGCAGAAAGGCAAAAATCAATTCTCAGTCTCCTCTGNCCACTTCCCTGCACAGCCTGGTCCAATGCCTGACCACACTTTCAGTGAAAAAAATTTTTCTAATTTTGAAAGCTTATCCATAATATGGGCTATCCAACAGCTTGATGGCCTTTCTCTGGGGTTTTTTTGAGCTTGAAGTCTTTGTTCTCAGCACATTTTTACCCAAAAGACACCACATCCTGCTGCAAAGAGGCAGCATTCAGTGTGAAGACTGAAAGTGCTCTCCCAGAAGGGAATGAAACCAGAGGATCATATCCCCCTCCAGTGTGGCAACAGCTCTGCTCCCTCAGTCTTCAATGCATTGGCCCTTAATTCTGGATATTCAAATGCTTTTGAAAAAAATCATCAAACACTGTTTTAAATGACATTATTTTATTATTAAATTATTAAATAAAAGTAATTCCTATAGTGGGTTCAATATTGACTTTCAAAACACCTTTTGCTTGCAGAAGGATTAAAAGCACCTTTCATTTATTCTAATGCTTCTATTTACTTTAATCAAAGCTAAATACATTTTTAATTCCCCTTTGGTGCATTAATTTTTTGTTTAAATTTACCTTTTGTGCTTTTGATAGGTTTCCCCCCGCACCCTTGAACTTTAAAGGGGAAAAAAGGAAAATCCCATTACTTCTAACAAACAGCAGCTTCACCTCTGACCACTGGGCTGGGAACCTCAGCTTAAGCAGGTCCTGCAGCTTGGCTACAGAGCGTTGTAAAGAAGCAAGGTCATGTCTGAGTAAAATCTACCGTGTGGATGGAGTCTAAAAGTCTTCTCTGTGAGGGAAAAGAGGATGGGAAGTGACTCCCTCCAAGTCCTTCCCTGAGCTGGGGGGATGACCTGCATGTCTTTGTTGAGTTTGGAGAGTTCTGGGATAAACAGTGGCTTTGCTTCCAGCACAAGCATCATCCCCACTCTACAGCTGGGCCAGGTGAAGAGAGGTCAAATAATCTGCCCAAGGTTTCCTCGGCAGGGCAGCAGCAGAGCTGGGAATAAAATCAAGTTCCCAGTTTGCTCCTCTCCTGCGTGCACCCCGCAGGCCCAAAGCCAATGATAAAACATCTTACGTTGCTCTGGGAAGGTCAAACTTATGGCAGCTCTGGATATGGAACATGAGGTCTCCTCCATTGAGGTATTCCATCACAAAAAAGAGGTTTTCCTAGAGAATGGGACAAGATGAGAATAAATAAGGGGTGGGGAAGAGTGAGGTAAAAGTTTTTTTAAAAAAAAAAGAAATCAAACTGCTCAGAAAGCACTCAAAAAAAGGAAGGAAAAGATTACTGTGAGGGTTTTGGAAAGAAAGTAGCTTCCTTTTAGATTCCTCATGTCTCCTCTTGGTTCCCTCAGCCCATACTCATACTCCCTGCTCTGATTTGTATAAACACCATTAGCAAACATTGCAAAGCCACTTAATAACCAGCTGGGGATGTGGATTTTTACCAGCAGAGCTCCAGGCTCACAGAAAGGGGTCAGAAACTCCACAGTGCCTGTATAGAAGGAGGACAGATGGACAAGCTTCTCAGGGAAGTAGCAGAAAGGCAAAAATCAATTCTCAGTCTCCTCTGGTCCCCATTCCAGTACATTTTCCATCCGGTGGAGTGACCTCAAGCTGGTATCCCCTGCATTCCTGCACAGCTTCCGTGGAGGCACATGGGCCTGAATTTTTCAGGTTACCAGAAACACCAATCAGATGTAGCCATTTTTTTTAAGCACATGCTTGATTTTGAGCCTGAAAGCTGCTCTATGTAACTTGCTGGTGGGAAAAGTAATGAATTAATTACACTTCTGGATACTCATTGAGTACTTCTATGTCAAAGAAGCCTGGAAAAAAGTCCAGTCCTTGTCCCCAGCTGCATGCAGCCATCAGCTGTTCGACCAGGGCAGTGAAAAACTCTCCTCATGGTACATAGAAATGGTGGAATCTCTCTATACAATGAGCAGAACTGATCACTGAGGTTTCCTTTCCAATCCTTGATGCAGAATCATGGAATCACTGAATGGTTTGGGTTGGAAGGGACCTGAAAGAGCACCCAGTTCCAACTCCCTGCCATGGACAGGGACACCTTCCACAGACCAGGTTACTCCTGTGCATGACACTGATCCTCTCACAGCTTCCTCAGCCAGAACTTCACCACCAGCACCTTGCAGAAGCTGGTTTAGATTGATCCCTTCCACATTGAAATGTTTGTCCAAAGCAGAAAGAACATCTTTTTCTGGAGGAAGAGGATCTACACAGTGAGTTATGCTCCCAGTTTAAACCTCTGTTTTGGGAATCTCACTTTTTGTGCATAAATGCAGGAATAAAATAAAATGGATGTGGTATTTTTCTCCCCTCAAAAGTCTCTCTCTGTTCTGTACGCACCTGAAATCAGTCATCTCTAGGCTGTGCTATAAAGTGTATGAATATCTTCCTTTTCCTGTTGCCTATTTCCCATTATATTTTTTCTGGGGGGGAAATAGTTATTTTCACTTATCTTTTTAACAATTGAAGACTTTTTATCCGTAAGATCTAATGTAAGTATCTCTGGCAGCAAGCCAAGAGCTGGCTATGTTAAAAAACCACAGAAGTGTTTGTTCCTTTCAAACAGCTGTCTGCTCTAATTTGTGCAATTTCTTTAGCCAGATCCTCTTAATTACAGCACTCTTATTTAAATGGACTCACTGGAAACCCCACCTGTCATCCAAAAAGCTCAAAGCCAGACCTGGCCTCCTGGGGAAAGAATACAAATTCTGTCACTAAACCAAATGGGTGCAGGTTTCCACTGTGAAGTTCTTGCATCTGCAGGGGGCTGTGCACGTAAATGAGTTTCAGCAAGTAAAAATGCCAGAGGAAGATGGGCAATTTAGTGAAGAAATGTATAAATCTTGGAAGCAACGTGAGCTCAGGAGCCCATTCAGGAAAATACTTGAACAGATGCTCTTTGGGAAGGCACCCAGGGAGCTGATGGGGTTTAGCCAACAACACACCAGCAACCACATCTGCCCTGCTGGGCCTGAAGAAACCTCATGGGTCTTGAAATGGGCCAGACTCAGCTTTAGTGGGCTGGGAAGGAGAAAATCCCTCAGTCTCTCTATAAAGTCCACTGATTTTGGCTACACCTTATCACACATCTCCAACTGTAACTTGAAATCCATGTTTATTCAGCAGAGTGAGCAGTCACGCTCTGCTTGAGCAGGGATTTGAGCAACCATCTGATGCACCTGTTTAACTGAACCAGGGACTCTGACTTGAAACTGGGGACTTTGGCAGCATCCTTGAGGGAAGAAAAGGTGGAACAACCCCTCAGATTAATTTACATCCAATCACATTAATTTACAACCCATCACATTAATTTACATCCTGTTGCTCAACTGCCTTAAGCTATGAAGCTGGAGAATACAAACTTTACCTGGGCATGTTTAGTACTGAAGTTTATGATATACCAGGTGCTATGGAGTGGTACATAAACACTACTGAAAAGACAGCACCACTCTGACTTTCCTCCTCTGGGGCTTGGAAGTTCCTCTTGCTTCTTGACTAGTGCAGATGTCTGGAACAGCTCGCAGAGGAAAACTGGGTGAGATCAGCCCTACATCATTATGAGTAGTGAGGTGTAACCAAGCAGGGCAAAGTGCAACAAGCTACTGGAATCAGCTTCCTAAACCTGAGATCTACAGAGCCACAGAACACATTAAAAATGGGAAGTGGCAAAACCCATTCTTGAAACCACCGCAAATTCAAGAGAGTGCTAGAGGTCAAAGGGTTAGAGTGGCGCAGAGGATGTTCTTGCAGACAGGCTCCAACTTCACTTCCTCCTGTCCTGGGAAAGTTGATGGCTCCTGTCCTGGGGAAGTTGATGGCTGCTGAGAGGCTCTGGAGTCTGTCAGCACTTGGAGCAGCCAAGGGGGGTTAAGGGGGTATTATCTGGCTGAAAATGTCCCTGCTGACTGCGGGGCAGTTGGACTAGATGACCTTTAAAGGTCCCTTCTAACCCAAACCGTTCTCTGATTCTCAAGGCTCTGCCATGCCCTTACCCCTGCAATAGTCCTGCCTGTGGATGTTAACCAAACAAGCAGGAATGTTGTTCCTCATGAGACCCATGTGGCTCTGCAGGAGGCTTGCAAAGAGTGCCCTACCCCTCTGCCCTGCAGGCAGGTGACAGACAACTTACTGACCACCCGTGGGAGCATCCCTGAATAGCAAACTTCTAGACAAACTTCTGGTCATGGTTCTGGACTCACACAGCAGAAAAAGTTTTGTCTCCTGGCAGAGCTCGGGACAGTCTTTCACAACCACAGAGGTCAAGGAGGACTGCAAAGGCACTTCCTACACTCGAGGGTGGACACTGCACCAGGGTAGTTATAAAATCATAGAAGTCCTGAGTTGGAAGGGACCAACAAGGATCATCAAAGTCCAGCTCCTGGCCCTGCACAGGACACCCCTGGGAATCACACCATGTGCCTGAGAGCATTGTCCAAACACCTCATGATGTAGCTGGCACCAATTGTCTTGAGAACATCCATGTGTCAGCCATTCCCTCCTTCTAGGCCATCTTCCAGGGGTTTTCTCCACTGCAGCACAGGGAACAGGATAAATCCTCCTGTGGGAGGGTGCAGGGCTGCTCCTACAGCAGACAGAGCCCTACAACACGATGTACGACACACAGACACAGCAGCTGTGTGTCCTGCACAAAATAACAGTCCCTGCACACGAAACAACACTGTTCCCCAGCCCAGCCAGTCCTGCCAGGTGCTGAAAGCCTGGATTACTGCAAGAACTCAATTTCCTGCCCTTTCAATCCCTCAGTGCCTGTGCTGAGCTGAGCTCCTCCCCACGGAGCCACCTGCTCCCTCTGCCTCTCCAGGACACGGCAGGGATGGAGTTAAACCAACCTGCTCCTGCTCTGCCTGCACTGCTGGGAGGATGAATAGTCACTATCAGGGATGCTTTCAACTTTATAAACAATGAGTATAAAGCAGGCAGCATTTAAATTGATCTTTTGAAGGTACATCCTTTAACAGGCTCTTAAAATCCTTTAACCAGCTGGAAGCCCTTCAGAGCACTTTTCTGCAGAGATTTCCAGATTTTGTTTTCTTTGCATTTTTAAAAGCGCTTGCATACATACAAATACGCAATTTAACACCGTTTACTGAGGAGCAAAAATTCTTTGTCCCAGGGTTTCCAGGAGGATGAATAATGAATGCTGCAGGACAGGCTTTACCTGTGTTTAGAGCAGTTACCCTAACGAGTGGCTCCACGTGCAGAAGGCTCCAGATTAAGCGACCTTTAATCCTGCTGCAATCCCATTGAATTATGCTGTCCCTGGCCAAAAGAGAAAGGTTGGACGCCTGAGAGTTCCTGCAGTTGACTCTGGTTGACTCTGGTCTCACCTTTTCATGCAGCTCAGCACAGTCTGGGTGCTGGTCCACACTTTGGATCTATTTTATTTCATGAGATAGTTGGCAGCCAAAAGCCTCTCAGCCTTTTCCACTCTGGTTGACAGTGTTGCAATCCTGTCAGAGCATCCCATCCAGTGGGAAAGAGGGCAATGCAGTGCTCACTGTGTCTACTGCCAGGAGGAACAGCTAACACAGGGTTACTCCTTGCTAGGAGGTGACTCCAGGCGTTCACCTGCACTGGAATTTGCACTGGAGCAATCACAGGTTTAATTTTGTTCTCTGGTTTAAAAATCTTTTTTCCCCCTCTTGTGTAATATCTGCCTATCTGCTGGAGATGGCAGCATTTCTTACAGCTGCCCAATAATCCAGTCCAGTCCCTGACCTCACTATTTACTCCTCATTCTAATCTTTCCACTGTCAGCATTTTTAACTGCATGTTAAGCTGCTCATTTGGGATGCTCAGCGTGGTGTGCCCATCTGCTTGGTACAAAGCATAGGAATATATTTATACACATAAATAAAATACATCTGCAGAGACATAGGTGCAGACTTGTCTGGCAATAGCTCCTTCCAGTCGAGCTCTGAGATCCCAAGACCTTTGCTCGCACTCAGAGCAGACAGAGTCCATCACTCACTGATAAACTGAGGTGCTATCAGCCCATGTCTTGCAAGAGGAAGTGGTTTTCCCTATCAGCGTCCAGCAGAATCTTGGAGAGGGACTAATTTTCTCAAGGCTAGAAAAAGATTTGTCTGAAGATTTGAGGATCTAAAAAAAATAAAAATCACCAGACCAAAAACTAAACAGAAAGTAGACAAACTCATGAAACATAAATACCTTAGCAGCTGAAAAACAGGCAAAAAAATTTAATGTTTTTATTTGAAGGAGCCATTTTTTTCAGGATAAAGTGCAGCTAGACTGCAGATTTTTAGGAACCTCAGGCAAAGCTGAATGCATTTTGGGCTGATTCTCCCCAGGCTGGACAAGGGGAAGGCAACGACAAAACATGCATTGAATATGGCAATTATCTATCACTTAAAAAAACCAATCCAGTTGTGAGCTGTCCTCCTCTTCTCCTGGCCATTGCCTTCCCCCAGTTCACACCACATGGGCTGACACCACCCAGAAGAGTCTTGCAAAAACTGCATATCCTTGATGTTATAATTACAGCTGCTCACACCTTCTCTGGCACAACCTTGTAGAAATCCCAAAGCTCTGCTGAGATGCTTCTATTTCTGCTAAACCACGCTGAAACTTTGGCCAGGATTGAATGAGACCTTGCCAGTTTTCCTGCCTGTTGGTTGAAAGAGGCAAAATCCTTGAAGGTTTCCTAAACTTTCCCGTCAGTTGGTTCAAATTTGGCCTTGAATCAGATTTTTTCCAAGCTCAAAATACTACGAGGATGAACAGATGTTTTCAAGCTGATATATCACCCTCCAAAAAAAGTAGGAGGATGGAGCTAGGGCTGTTCAGGGGGTCCATGGCACAACCAGCCAGCAGAGCTGAACGTCCTGGTGTGGAATGCCCACATGCCAACCCCATATTCCAGTCCAGGGCACAGAAATCAGCCCTGCCCCTCAACAGCCAGTCAGAGAGAGAGGGAACCTGAAATTGCACTTGGGAAAAAAAAAATAATTTCAGGAATTGAAGTAACCTCTGAGGAGATATTTTTATGAGAAATCTGAAAATACTCATGGAAAACAAAGCCTAAGAATTTTCCAATTAGGATTGCATTCCTGTTTTACAAGTTTTTTCTCCTTCCTGCCAGTGTACAAGATTTCTCAGCCAGTATTAAGCCCGTGAAGGTAACAGAGCATGTGAAAAAGACTCACCACCAGGAGAAAACATATAATACAACAGTAAAGCAGAAAATAAACGTTTCTGTAATATTGTCTTTTAAACTGCAGTAACGATTACTTCTCTTTTGGGTTGAGATAGACTTCTCTGTTGCTATTTTGTGCTACAAGTCAAAATGCCTCAAGATTTAATTTGCATTTAGGTAAGGGGTGTTAATAAAACTTGGTCAACAAAGTAAAGGAGCAGTTAGAAATAAAAGTGACTTTCAAAAAGCGAAAGCCTATTTTTATGGCAGAAGATCAGTGAAATGCAAAAAAGAATAAAACAGAAGCACTGAGGTGCTAGTCACGGTTTTGGCATTACTGATTTGGGGATTTCACAGAATTATAAACATGTTTTTCCTCCTCTTTAACATAACAGCATCCCTTCAAATCTAATACAGCAGAATAGCTCTCCGAGCTTATTGTTAAAATTCACACTATGTAATTACATCAGCTGAGTATCTGGATACAAAGATGACTGCAGTAAAATAAAACAGACAAATTCAAAAAGAGATTGGACAAAAAAACCCCACCATGGGCTTGCATTTATTCTCATGCAGTAAAACAAGAAAAGTATTCTGAGTTTTGAAAACACTGATCATTCAGAGCCCAGAGGAGTGGAGAGGAGCTTTAAGTGCCTGGTGCCAATTAAAACCCATCCAGCTTTATATAATTGAGCAGTCACTCATTACCTGGGTGGAGGTGAGGAAGAAACTCATCCCAGAGCTCAGAGAACTGTCAGATTACCAGGCTTTTTTTTTTTCCCCACTCTGGAAACATGCGGACTACTGAGGTCCTTGTTTTGATGTAGGAATATTCCTGCTTTTACTGTCCTTTGCAGAGACACTCAGCACCTGGAGCAGCTCAGGTAAGCCAAAGCATGAGGGATTCAGAAAGGCATTACATATGTTTCTGCTGGAAGCTACTTATCTCTCCTGTGAAACTTTAAAAAACAAAAAAAAGTCGAATTTTCAATATTAAAATCCATAGAGGGACTATACACAGCAGTGCCGTGGCTTCTGCCCATGGCAGGGGGCTTGGAAATGGATGATCTTTAAGGTCCCTTCCAACCCAAACCATTCCGTGATCCTAAAGCAATTGCTACAAAAAACATTCTGACTGAACCACACTGTCCCTTGAGCCACAAAAGACCATGCCCAGCTTGTCACAGCTCCCCTGCTCTGGGTGGCTTTCCTGCACTGAGTGATCGCTGCTGGCTGGCGAAGGTCAGAGGAGAAAAAGCAGGAGCTGAAAATCAATCAGAGCCCAGAGCAGCTTTGGCCTGGGCAGCCCCATTCCAGCTTCTCTCTCTGTGACCTTGGGGGCACGATGGGGAGATCACCCAGCTCTAAGTGGCAGAGAGGGCTTGGGATGAGATGGATGGAGATTCTTTCTCTGTGATATGGGGGCAAATCTGTGCTGCTGCCTGTAAGTGTGGAAATAAATTGCCAGGGTTTTTGAGCCTGGCACTATGAATTTTTCAGGCACTCATTGCTTTTCCATCCTTCAGGTTTTCCATGGCTGGAAGCACCCCCTTAAATGGTCAGTAAATCCCTCCTGGATCCTGGCACGACTCCGTTTGGTCTCTCCTCTTTTTGCAGTGGTCTCATGAGGGAAGGGGGCACTTGCAGGCCTGCAGTGCCTGAACCCAGAGCCACAGACTGTCCCTGCTGTGTCCATCCTGAACCTGACCTACAGCTTCCAGACCAGGCTGGAGCACAGACAGCAAGGTTCAGCTGCTGGCCTCAGTCCACATCCCTCTGGAGACACACGCAGCATTCCCTAGAGTAAAGGCCCCCTCACAGAGCTGTGACTGTTGTGAATGTTTTATCTCTTCAGTTAAGTCTTGATTTTCTTTGCTTTTGGAGTTGTGGCATTTATATTTTCCTCTGAAAACCAGCTCCCCTCAAACAGGGAATTAATTCCTTTCCTTGCCAGGCAAGGATCCATTCCCAGGACATACTATCCTCACCGTCAGTCCCAAAGGGGTTAAACATGAACGCCTGGTCTCAGTGTCACATCACCTACAGCAGCTCCCAGGTATAAATTTAACCTGTCTTTAAACAGGTGACACATCCCACAGATGACTGGGATGTACCACAGGGGTTATATTTCATTCTCCTTACCCTGCAGAAGAGTCTCTCACTGAGCAGGTCCCAGCCTCACACCGAGCAGTGGCTTGTGCCACTAAACCCCGGGGCTAAGCAGGGACTGGGAGCATCCTAAGAAAACCCTAAACAAGCATCCACGAGACAGTGCTGCTCTGAATTTGAGCTAAGAGATATCAATCATCTCTCAGGAATGGTTTGAGTATGTTGGACAGACAAAACTAACTCTCAAACTTCCATAGTTTCTTTCTACGCCTTGTGTGTGCTTTGGTGTAAAGACTATTGGTTGTGGCTGTAGGAAAAGCTCTGGAAAGCTAAGCAGCTGGTGGTTGTTGGCATGTAGGGCCATGAAAACATGTATTACTTAAATGTCACTTCAGTTTTGGTTTGGAGTCACAGGTGAGATTTCAGGCGATGCTCTGTGCTGCCCCTCCAAACTGCAGAACCACCAGCGTCTGGTGCCATTTAGGAGTCACTGGGGGCAAAGAAGTGAATGACAGCATGTTTATGGTCCAAAACCAGGGATTCTTGAGTAGGCTTTGATCCAGGCTAGCTGCAGCACAAGGCTTCACGGTCCAAGAGGTTCAGATAACACCTCGGCGTGGGCACATCCTTATCCTGGCTGTGGGTGTGGCCTTTGCACATCCTTGGCCCAGGGTACGAGGATGCAGATTTTAACAGCAGATTTTACCTCTATGAGTCTTGGATGCCATAATCGTCAAATACACCATCCTACCCCCAGATTAATGTGGGGAAAGCAGATTAAATTTTTAGAGCCACTTCCCAAGTGCTTAAGCTTCCCTTGGCACCACTTCATGTCCAAAGGATACCTCAGAAGGCTGAAGCCTTTCACCACATATCTGTATTTCAGTGAAGCATTCTCAGCCTGTGGAAGAAAGTGGCAGATCCTTGTCTTACCTTGGTCTGGAACGTGCAGAAGACATGAGTCAGGAATGGGTGCTCCCAAGCCAAGGAGAGGACTCTCTTCTCCACCATCGTACACTCAACGTCGTCATCCATCAGCACCACATCCTTCTTCAGGGCTTTCACAGCAAAATATTGGTCTGTGCTCTTCAGCTCGGCCAGGAACACCTAAGGTGGAAACAGCTGCTCAGAAAGAGGAATTATTTCCTCTCAAAACAGCCATGTGAGGGTGGGAGCTGAGTTCCTGGGAATTCACTAGGGTACACCTTAAAAAACTTAGTGTTTAAGGCCCCATTCTGCCACTAAAGACTTTGTAGGCTTTGAGTTTGCTCCCCATACCCAGAACAGTTTTCTGAAGTTGAGCCCTGGGGAAGGAGGAGAAGTTCTTGGCAATTACAGGAGCAGGGTCCTACATGCCCAGATGGACAGGGCATGCCAGAGAGCCAAACACCTCTGATAACAGAAACCATCCTCATGCAAATGCTCCTGAGATACATTTCCTGTTTTCTGACTTCAAATAACAAAACACAGAATATTGCTTCGTCAGCATTTGAAATGCAAATACTCCCCACCAGATCCTTGGTAGCTGGAAAATGATGCCCACCAGTAGTAAGACTGGTTTTTATATCAGATGTCTTTCTCTCCTTCCTCCCAGTTAGCAGGTCTGAGCAAACAGGCTGGGTCCCCCATGCTTTTGCAGGAGTTCTTCTCTGAGAATGGGAGAACACATCCCGGAGAAGTTACAACCTTTTTCTATTTTTATAGGAAGGGGAAATGAGACCTGGAGCGGAAGAGAAACATTTTCTAGAGACCACAGAGCAAAGAAGTCCCTGCTGGAAGGCAGTGACAGTCCTTACCTTCACACTAACAGCCTGCTGACCCTGCTTCTATAGACTGAACAAATGTGTAAGATTCATCAAAGAGGTCTTTGAAGTTCTCTACCAGACACTATTTACTGAGTAAGCTCGGACATGTTTTAGCTCTGACAAAAGTTTCATTTACCCTTTTGGCTACTGCTGCATTTCACTTTGTAGCACCAGACAGAGAGTAGAGCCTAGAGCCTCCCTCTGTCTCTGCACTGAATGACCAGAAATGCTCACAGTGCTGATGCTGCAGGCACCCTTTTTACCCTTGTTTTTGTGCTGGGCACTGCTCTCCTGGGGAAACTGGGGAATGTGCTACATTTGTGACCTGTGCCGTGATTTCCAAGGAGCAGGTCGGCAATGCCAGACCTCATGAGGAGGTGGTGGTGGGACACATCCTCATGGATCTGGCCCCCAACCTCCCGGACCATGCAGAGCTGGAGAGACCCCTCGGGCACTGAGATCTGCACAGCCTGTCCCCTGTTTGGGGAAGTGAATCTCGCTCCAAGCAAATGAGGGCACCAGGAGCGGCACCAGCACAGGAAACTCGTGGGTGAGTTTTTGTTGCAGGAAGACACGAAATGGCCCATCCTCTCCACACCCACGATGTGCACTTCAGAGAGATGCAGAAGCGTGCAGGCTTGGAGAGTCCATGTCAGCGTGAGGGCTAAAACAAGGTACAGAGTCTGCTTCAGTGGAGGCATTTAAACACCTGAGCAACCTCATCTCATTAGACTTATTTTGAGGAAGGGTTTAAATTAGAAGATCTCCAGAGGTCCCTTTGCTCCAATAATAATGTTTCTATGAGATCTATGCTCTTGAGTCCAGGTTAGCCTGGGATGTGGGTTTTGGGGTATTCTGACTTAGCTCGAGGTGCCTCAGCTCTGGCTCCCATGCAAACTGTGGACATGACAAGTAGACACAACAGTTTCTAGTGGAAAATATCCCTGAGTTGGAACTAGATGGTCTTTAAGGTCCCTTCCAAGACAAACCATTCTATGACTATGATTTGCATGAAAAGTCAACACAGGAAATGTTTCACCACTTTAAGAACTGGCTGCAGCAATTTCTCCAGGTCATTTAGCAGGCAAAAAGCAGCCCTTTGTCAAGGCACAGCTTCTCCCTTGGAAAGATGTGGGATGTGAGCATTGTGATCTATAATGATAATCCTCCTTACTGGCTGTGAAAACACAATAGTGAGTCCCTCTGAAATTGCTTCACACAGCTTTGTGCTGGCACTGAGTAACATCCCCCTTCCAGGGGATATCTGCAATGAGGAGGAACAATCCACAATTCATCAGGATTAATGAATCCACTGAAAACAGGTGGTTCTTGTTTCAAAAGCACAAATTCTTGGCTGTTGCAAAATTTGCTTCAGGCTCCAGCACAGATCAGAGCTGGGAAAGAGCAGTTACTGTTCCCAGCTGGGGACCTGCTGCTCTGGAGAGCAGAGGTGATCCCCACTCAGTTTCTCAGCTCACACTTCCATTTCCCTGTGAAGAGGGACAACACAGAGACCTGTCCCTCCAGCTCTCTGTGGGTGCCCAGGACACACCAACCTGCAGAGAAGGGGAAATTGAAGTTCCTGCCTGGGGCATTCCTGTCCTGTCATGGGCAGTCATGAGACAGCAACTAACGGGACAGAGAGAAGGACAAGGCAAGGAGAAGATGGAGCTCAAGATTCAGCCATGGCAGAGCAAGGATTCTTTGAGGACTTGGAGATTTATCAGCCACAGTGTGGCAGCAGGGCCAGGGCAGTGACCTGTGCTGGGCACTGGTGAGGCCACACCTCAAATTCTGTATTCAGTTTTGGGTCCATCACTAAAGAAAGACATTGAGGGGCTGGAGCGTGTCCAGGGAAGGCAACAGAGCTGGGGAAGGCGTTGGAGGACCAGGAGGGGCTGAAGGAGCTGGGAAAGGGGCTCAGCATAGAGAAAGGGAGGCTCAGGGGGCATCCTCTGGATCTGCACAACTCCCTGACAGGAGAGGGCATCCAGGTGGGAGTCAGGCTCTGCTCCTAGGAAACAAGCAACAGGACAAGAGGAAACAGCCTCAGGTTGTTCCAGGGAAGGTTGAGATGGGATATTAGAAAAAATTTCTTCACTGAAAGAGTGGTCAGGCATTGGAAGAGGCTGCCTAGGGGACTGGTGGAGTCACCATCCTTGAAAGTGTTAAAAAACACGTGGATGTGGCACTTGGGGACACTTAATGGTGCACTTGGCAGTGCTGTGTTAGCAGGTGGCTGCAGTAACCTTAGAGGTCTTTTCCAACTTAAATGTTTCCATGTTTTTCCCTAGAAGAGTCTCCTCAAACCAGGTGTTACTTAGTGCCACACAAGGCAACACGCAAATGCACACAGAGGTGTCTGAGTCCCAACACTTACCTTGCCAAAACTGCCCTTCCCCAGCATCTTGTGCAGGACAAAGTCTTCAATGGTCAGTTTTAGCTGCACTTGGTGCTCTTGCTGTTCCTGGGACTGTTCTCCTAAGTCTGACTCCATGAGAGACTCCCCCTTCACCGTGCCCTCCACCGGCGTCTCCCAGGAGATGCCTTGTGGCTCTGTAACAAACATCAAAGCCTTAAATAAACCCCTGGATAGGAGTAGAAAATCCCCAGAACACTCACAGGTGTTGTGCTTAGAAGTTTAAAAGGGTATTTCAAACAAATGGAAGCATGGTGGCCATGTCTCAGTAGATTGGCCCTGCTTCCCCACTGCTTGCTTTCCAGAGGAAACTTTACTCCAGTGGAAATTCCGTCTTCTTCAGTGGCTTTTTTTCTTGTTTAGAAACCTTTAGCTTTACAAAACTTTACGAAACTTTACAAACTTTACCAAAGCTTTACAAACTCCTTCATCTGTCTTTCTGTTTTGTGGCACCAAACCCTTAATTTCTGGCCACCTGTCTTCTCCAGTCCTTCTTGCTGCTCGCCATTATGAAGTTGTTCCATTTTTTCAAGGTCTTTTCAAAACCCTAGGCAAAGCTACATGAAAAGGTGGAATGGTATTTTCGTACTGTGTTCCTGCTCTGGATGTGAAGCATTCCAGATCAACCATTCCAGCTGGCCTGGAGTGGAATCACTCAAGAGTTTTTTCAATACTCCACTAACTCAGATTTATAAGAACTTGTAAGAGACTTTGTCCCTCACTGGATTTATCCCATTGCTGTAGCTGTTCCAAAACACTGAACTGCAAGAACACTACTCAGCAGACAAACAGACCCACATGTGAAACAGATGTGGAACCACCTGAGGCTTTGCTGATCCACATCAGCATAGCCAGTTCTACTTGTAGAACAGAACAGAAATAAGGACAGATGGGGACATCTTTCATTTCTCCTTGGAGGCCAAAGGGCACAGTCTCTCATTTACCCTCCTAAACATCTGTTCTCGTAGCAGAGTGCTGTGACACCTAGATCAGTTCCTGGGTGAGTAAAACAGGGATCTATCAATGATTTTCAAAGCTACTGGAAGTCAGCCTCCCCCCAAAAATATGAAATCAGAAAGAAAACTGGCCATGGTGATCAGAGGGATTCCAAATATCCCATTTAGAGCTTGGTTTCTCTGTCAAGCACTCAGATTTTTAAATCTGTGAGGCCCAAGCAGGGCATCAGCTCATTATTGCTGGTGGAGGGGTGAGATGTGCTCAAGCAGGAGGTCAGAAGAGTTTCCAGGGTTTAACTGAAGGAGTGGTGGTTGGTGTCTCATGTCCCCAGGGGCTGGGATGTCATGGGGGAAGTGCAGGTTTCTAGAGAAGGAACCAGGCTGGGATCCAGGGTCTCTGCCATGTCCAAGGGATGTGGCTGGGAAGAGTCACTGATATCCTGGGATCAGAAAGGGTCTGTCTTGCTCTAGGCTGGAGGGATGCATGGACAGTTCACTGGATAATAAATTCCCCACTTGTGTCACCTCCAAATAATCAAGTCTCAACCAAACAACAACAAAGCTGCTGCCCTGCATCACCAGGAGGAATTACCTTTTTTTCCTGTTGTAGATGCTGGCAAGGCCTGAAGTGGTGTCACATCCTTCACAGGAACAGGGAAGCCGATTTCCAGAGGTCCATCCCTGGAGATCTGTTCACTGTCACGCTGGCAGCGAGCCTGGGGCACAGAAAACAGCAAACTTTTGAGCCAAAAGTCATGTGCTGAGCTTACGAACAACACTGTGGCTTCTCGAGCGTGACTCACGAAAGCCAAGATCTAGAAGAGGTCTTTGCTTATGAGAAGAGCATCTCAAAATGGTTAAACCGTTTACCTGCTGAGTGATCTCTATCATTGCCAGAGCTTCAGCCATTAGTTTCTGGTTAACTCCACAAAGATTGGCTACTTTTGTCTGGCACTTGTGGTGGACGTTCATGCCACATGCTGAAAGAAAGAACAGGAGGTGTCAGGACAACGAAGGCTGTAACGGGTTGGGCAGGAACATGCACTGATGTTGGCCAGGGACAGAATTTAGCCACTTAAAAGTGTTCAAATGTCTCTTGAGATGGCATTCAGGTTATTTTTTTGTTCTCTATGGAGACTATTTTTGTATTTTCTTCTGGCCAGAGATGCATTTCCACATCCATCAGCCTCTGCAGGTACAGGCTACCAAAACGATACAGTCCATTAACTCAGAGAGAAACTGTAATCACAGAACAGGATCCTCCCACTGGTGTGGGATTTTGAAGACAGTGAAGTGTCTTGGGTCTGATAGTGGAAATAGAGCTTGCAAATTGATACTGGGGGTGGTTTGGGAAGATCAACAGTGTCACTGTGATGTTCTTTGCCTCTTTGGGAAGCAACTCATCGTCCTTCTGGATCAAATATCTCTTGGTACATGGACAGTTGCCCTCACTCTTGAAGAATGATCTTCATTAAAGGATAGTCCTGTAGACCCCTCCTTCACCCTCCTGGGTGCCATCTTATACTGGCTTTGCAAAGAAGGGTGATAAATGAGATTTGGATTTTCAGGCTGCCACCCTCCAAAGACAACGACCCCTGCCCTGCTCAGCTGGTGGCACCTTCACCAGGGACTCACCATCACACTTCAGCCCCTGCCGTGCCAGGCCCCAGAGGAGGGTGCCACAGTGCTCGCAGAAGGTGGGGCTCTTGTAGTTGTAGACCTTGAAGCGGTGGGGCATGTCAATCTTGAACCTCTCCTTGTGGAACTGCAAGACAAAAGCCAGGCTGAAAATCCCCTCCTCATTCCCACCTCAGCTCCACGTGGAAAACCAAACGTGTCCCGCAGGAGTTGGTTTGTCTACTGCCCTCTCATCCTTGGGTATGACTGCCAAGCAGAAACTGTCTATCAGGCACACAAACCCAAATTTTGATACATAATAACTGCAATTCAGAGGGAATTGGGTCATTTCATCCCTGGCCTTGACCAAAGATCTGCTTGTGCCTCATTTACATACCCAGGCTCCCCTAACGCTCAGTGAGAAAACATTGGTACTTTTAAAAATTATTCACCTCATCCTGCAATGGATAGTTACATTTGTTGTTGTGAATCACTCCTTGGAAGAGCCTGTTTTAATTTTTTTAGTACGAAAGGTGATGACAAAGTTGGTTACATCCACTCTGGAGATGTCAGAAGAGAAGTGAGAGGAATCTCATCTCTAAAAACTGTAGAAGGAGAACAGGAGCAGGGTGGGACTGAGGGCAAACAGAAGTTGTAGGACATAAGGGAAAGGGAATAGTCCTATCAGGAGTTTAAGTTATGGTTTTGCCTACCAAAAAGCAAATTTTAGAATAAACTGATACGAGAAAGATACAGCAAGTAACAGTGGAGATGTCAGATCTTCCACTGGCTGCTTCAGATAACACAGAATGGGATGTTCAAGCACAAATCTGAAAATTCAGCCTGATGTCCAGCCTAACACTGGAGAGTGAAGAGTTTTCTGCAGTAAATCTCCACCTCATGTCCACGACTTCCCTCTGAGTCATACTTTATGCATTAGCAAAATGTCAGTTCTGATTCAGCAACTGCTTATTCTGCAGCTGCATTTGAGTAAATCTTAAGTAGGAGGTAATGAAACCTCTGGGAACATAGAAAGCAAAGGGCACAGATCAGATCAGAGAGTCCTTAGCTCAGCAGGACCTCTTGCTTCATCAGAAGGTGCTTTGCAGTGATGTAGGAGAGATCTGAGTGGCACTCAATATTTTTAAAATTGAGCATAATAATCAAAAATAACAATAACAATAACAACAACAACAATAATAATAATAATAATAATAATAATAATAATAGTAATAGTAATACCACCTACCATTGTTTCCCTGCTATTGATTGCTGATCCTGTACACTTGGCTATGACTTTATCAATGCACTTCTTATGAATGGCAGCATTACATTCTGCAACAGCAAATGTGTCAGGATGTTAATAAAGAAATTCCTTCAGAAATGACTAAGTAAATAATGACAATAAGAAAAAAAAAAGTTCCTTACGTCTGCATTGATAGCCTTGTTTATTCAGACCCCTGAAATAAACAGAGCAGTGTTAGTTCTGAGTTGTCTGAATGCCTCAGCAGAACAAAGGAGAGCAACATTTATGAAAGAAAGAGAATAAAATCGCTTTGCTTTTTATCACTCTTTGTAGAGCTTATTTAATTTCATTATCAGAATTCAGTGTAATGGTGGAGTGATTCTCTGTTCTCACAGCCTTTTCAGCACACATTCACGCTCTGAGTTTCACAGTATCCAAACAGCAAACTGGACCAATGAGAAATGCCTGTGCATTTGGCCAAACCCAAAAATATCTGTAAATAATGAATTAAAAAATGAAGGGAATTTTCACAGTTGGAATTACAACTGCAAACCACATCCTTGGACTGGTGCAATAACTCCACACGTAAGATGCCAAGGGTCCTACAGCAGGAGCGCAGATATTCATCAGGGAGTCATGGAATCTTTAGGTTGGAAAAGACCTTTAAAATCATCGAGTCCAACCACTAACCCAGATCTGCCTAGTCCAACACTAAACCATGTTCCCAAGTGCCACACTGACACCAGAACTGGTTCCTAGGGTTAAAAGGAGAAGCAGCATAGATCCATTTTCATTTACCATACAAACTCGTGACACACAGAGCAGAAGGTGGGTTGTGGAAAGAAGGTGGCTGTGAACTCGTGACACTTGACATTGTGGATTTTGGCCTGTTTGATGGCTCCTCTGCGCTGGTGCAAGGAGAAGAAGCCTTCAGTCTCACAGTCAGCCAGGTCTTTTGCATCTGGGAGGAGAGGAAAGATACTTAAGTGTACCCTGTCCTGATCAGGTGCCTTGAGAAAATGTAGTTGCCCAAACACTCTGTGACTGAAGCTGATGATTCACTCATGGGAATGACTACTTAAAGAAATACAGCGTTATGAAACCTACACAAGTCTCATTTGGATGGTTTTTATCCACCATTCCTACACCAAAATGACTTTGGACTTGGGACTCTGAGATCCCTTGACTATTCATAATGCTGCATTTAAAAGGTAGAACAAAAATTTCCCAAGCAGAGATAGCTTGAACATTAACTTTGTATGGCACCAAACAAGCATGCCTAAAAAAGATGAAATCACATAAAAATGAATAGTTACTGATATATGGACACAAACGCACACACACATATATATAGAGAGGTATTTAAAAGAATCCTTTCTGTGTCCATATACATGTGTGTCAATAAGCAGATATTTAGGTCTCTTGGATATTCTTCTTGTTATTTTTCCATGCCAACACTTGCTTTGCTGTTTGCTGTGCCCTTGCTGTTACTCACAGCTCACCCTTAAACTTTTTGGAACAACAAACAAACCAATTCTGACTTCAAGTGCACTCGTGCACTTCTAGACATGCTTGTGCCTACAAATCTGATATCACACAGGAAATCAATCTCTGCTTTGTTTCACTCCTGCACTGCACAGCGAGTCACACGGGCAATCTGCAGGAACTGGCTCTCTGTGTCATCTGATGCTGATCTTGGTATTTGTAATAGGAGCACAACTTGCATTTTCTATGCCTTGGCCTCTCTGACACCTTATAACCCACAAGGAGTTGACAGCAGTCCAGTCTATATTAAAGGTAAGGATGGTTCAGAAAATACCAGCATGGCCATGGCTGCTTTCAGTGCTCCTCTGTTTCTATAAATGGAAGAGACTTCCAGATATCTGTGCCTCACAGCTTCACCCTACACCTGAGGATATGAGAATTTTGGCGACAAAAATGGGAGAATAAGACCAAGCATTTGGATTCAACCCATTTCTTCAACAAAGCAAAATGCAGCCCTTTCCATGAGAAATTTTCCCTATCACCCGACCTGAGCCTCCCCTGGCCCAGCCTGAGGCTGTTCCCTCTCCTCCTGTCCCTGTTCCCTGCCAGCACAGCCCGACCCCCCCTGAGCCCCCTCCTGTCAGGGACTTGTGCAGAGCCACAAGGGCCCCCCTGAGCCTCCTTTTCTCCAGGCTGAGCCCCTTCCCCAGCTCCCTCAGCCACTCCTGGGGCTCCAGACCCCTCCCAGCTCCGTTCCCTGCCCTGGACTCACTCCAGTGCCTCAATGTATTTCTTGTAGTACATAAAGTACAACGATTTCAGAGGGAGCCAGCTTCCTATGTATCTGTTCTGTCTTGTTTAGCATAGTGGGAATATCTGCCATTTAGCAGTAAACCAGCCAAAAATCTGCCTTGCAAATCAAAGAGGAATAGTCAGCCTTCATCCCCACCACATAATAAAAATTACTTTTCTGGAGTTTTCATTTCAAACAGTTATGTTTGTTATCACGGATCAGTCAGTAATAACATAGGCACTGCTTTAAGTGAAGACACCACGTCTGCCCCACAGCCCAGAAATCACAGCTATAAATTAACAAACACAATCACTTGCCACTTATTTCCAGGAAGTATCTTGCATTCATCAGCATTCGCCCTTGAGGTTTCAGTTCTAGCTGGTTGAGATAAGTGAAAAACAAGAAAAAAAGTCCATTAAAAAGTCATTCAAAGAAGGAAAAATCATTTCAGATGTCTTTCAAGCGATCTCCTTTTCCCAGTGGGAACTGATGAATAGCAATGAATGCTAATTTTTGGGTTGCTCATACCCATGTGAGGCAACAAGGCAGGGTAGGAGCAACTGCAGAGAGAGGAGGGTTGATCACCTCACATCAAACACACAGAGCAGCATGATAGGAGAGATGAATGTGATTAAACCACAGAGGACGTGGGCAGGTTTTTAGACACCAGATTAGCACCACCACTATCTATAGAGAAAACTTGTTCCCAATGGATCCTGCAAGAGGAAAGTGGGAGCACTTCAGAAAACCCAGCCAGCTTCAGACAGGTGATGCTGAAATCTTTTAGGCACTCAGTTCTGCAAGTCTAAATTCTTTACAGTCAACGTGAGGGATGCTACAAGCTTACTCAGGCATTTTTTTGGGGGGCTTCCCACTGGACTTGGCAATTCCCACCTACCTGACTCATCATCCATAAATGTTTTTGGAAACCTGAATCCACTGGACCACGTATAATCTGGATACTACATACATTTTAAAGACTTCTGTCAAGATCTTTCTTGCTAGGACTACCAGGGAACACAGCCTTACATTTAGCATTCTTGTGAAGACTGTTCAAATTTACTTCACCATAACTTCAGTGATTTTTAAGGAGTTGCTCTGACTTAACTCTGAACTCAGGCAGCTGTGAATCAGCTACTTGACATTAGATTAAATTTTTAAAGCTGTTTCCCCAGGGAGCATAAAACAACTCAGGTTCAGCCACTCATACTACCATTTGTTCCCAGCGGGTTTCCTCAGCAAGGATTAATACAGGGGCACAGCTCACCTGAAGCAGGATCCTCTCTAGCACAGGGCACATTTCAACACAGCAGCAGCAGGTAAAATAAAAGAGCCAAGCTCTTCTCTCCTGACAAGTCTCTCCCTCAAATCACACCCAGGCAGACTCAAAACATTATTCCTTGGGTGGCAGCCGGTCCCTGCTGCCCTGCTGGTGACAGCCACAGCCTGGCACGGGCACAGGGCACCCCCTCACCCTGCAGCAGCCCCCCAGCACATCCTGCAGGAGAAGACAGTGATGCTCACCCATATCTCTGTCTTCCCATTGCTCTTTTTGCACCTCTCCGCCAGCACCTTGAGCTCCACCGTGGTCTCTGAGACCATTTCAGCACTTTTGTCCTTGACCACGATGTGCATGACCCGGCCGTTGTTGATGTGGGCATCAAAAGTGCTGTTCCAGGGTGGGTACATGGTGGGCTTCTTCTGCACGTACACTTGGCCATTCTCTGTCAAGAGGGAGAACACAAATCCACACAGTGAGGGCAGTTCATGTGGCCAAATACAGACATCTACCCTAAAAAATGTAATTTCCACCCTAGACTCCCTCAGCTCTGTTGAGGAGATCTCTAATGCAGACTCCAACCCCATCAATACCCACATCTAATCAAGTGACTCTCATCCCACACAACCACCTTTTCTATCATCTGTCCCAAGGCACTGCAAAATGAGACAGGTTTGCTTCAAACCCCCAAAAAGCTGGGTGCACTTTGGAATTAAAGTTCAGCTGAAGCACGTGTCCAGCCCAGAAGCCAACTAAGGAATATTAAAACATGAACTGTCTTGCAGACTTGCAACCATCCCACAGGGATGTTGAGTTTTCAATGAAGCAAACTTTCCCCAATGCTTTAATTTCTCTTCTTTCACAGCATCTTAAAATGGTGATGGGTAAAAGAACAGGTATCTCTGAGGCTTGCAGAGGGTTCTTTCTAATTGGGTCTCTCTGAAGAGAATCTCAGCCGGATTTATTTATCTCACAGAGCCAGTTGTACTTCATACAGCCTTGTAAAAGTCTTGGATGCTTACTTAAGGTAAATTCTATATCACAATTACCCTCTGCAAATGTCTACCCTTCAAATGCTGAAGTTGAAGGAATAAGAGAAAAAAAGCAGCAGACCTGTGACCCCTGTCTAAAGACCCTGCTCCTATTTCCAAAAATCTCAGCGTTTCCCTCCTCTCACACAGCTGGAAAAGAACATGGAGCTGATAGCCTGGAAGGTGACACCTGCTGAAGAATATTTTTCCCTAAATGAGAGTACTAATTGAGGTTTCTTCCCTCTGCTCAGCTTTGATTTACACAGGCAGGAACTCCAGGATACTTCAGCCTTGTGCCACACCTTCGGGATAGATTAAAACTGGCAAATAAGCTCCAATGTTATGGAAAGCAGAAGAGAAGGAAAAGAAAGGAAACAGCGATTCCTGATTGTGTGATATTCACCTCAGGAAATGAGAGAATGTTTACTGAGGAAAGAACAAATATCAGGGCTGTGAGATTATAACAAAAATCTCTCTTGAGCACCCTGTACATGGAGAAATGGCTGCCAGAGCTCGTACAAAAATGACACTCAGTAGATAGGTTTGGGTTGAGGTAGAGCTTGCTGAGGACAGAATCCTGCAGTCAGCACTGACTTGCTGGAATTCTACCCCGTGACCCCACACCTGGCTCTCACAAAGCAGTCCTGCACTTGGTTCCATCACATAAACTCCATTTAAGCTCTGACCATCAGCACTCGTCTGCATCACAAACTGAGCAGAGATCATTCAATCATTCAAGGTGGAAAAGACCTTTGAGATCACCACGTCCAACCTTCACCCACAACTCCCCTTGCCCACTCAACCATATCATCTAATGTCACATCCACTCATTCTTTGAACACTTTCAGGGATGGTGCCTCCACTATTTCCCTGGGAGAAATTATCTGATTCCCAGATCATTCCTGCAGTGCAAAACAACTTCTCAACCTCCTGCCTGCTGTGATGAGAAGTTGTGCAGCTAAATTTTGGGCACAAATTCGATTTCCCCGAAGCGCAGAGCACCTCAGCCTAAGGTGAATCCACCTCTGTCACGAGGTTGAGTTTTCACATATGCAGATTGAGGCAATCCTATACTGAGCTCATTGTCTGCAGACTTAATTCATTCCCACCAGGCTTGCAAATATATATCCAACACACTCTTCCAATAAAAAGCACCAAAAATCAGAGACAAAAATGAGACATAAACTTCCCAGCATCCTGGAAAACAGAAGTCTCAGTAAGGGACCATTACTTCTCTGCTGCATCAGTGAAAAAACCACAGATGTGAAACACAGCACTTGCAAAACAAGTGCTTTCGTTTGTGTTGCACTCCACAACACCAGGCTTAAATAAACAAACCCTGGAATGTGAATGAACTGCCCGATCCATGGGATCAGACAGCCACCCCTGGTGCCTCCCCGCTGACAGCTGTGGAATTCTGCCAGGGATTAATCTAACCCCGGGTTCCCGAAAAATGAAACAGCAACTGTCTTTCCCAGGGAGCAGCCTCCACTGTAGCTGGGAGCGCCTTTCCTGGAGGCTTTGCTGAGTTCAAACACGGAGCAGGATCTTTCATGAAGCAAATGTCACCGAGGCAGGTGGCAAAATGGCACCTGGCCAGGTGGCTTCTGAAGGCAGAAGCTGCTTTTAAAGGGCAGACTCTTTTAATATCTCAGAGGCACATATAATTTCTGAAGTATTTTGTCATCAATTATAAATTGCTGTAACACCTCCAACTGTATGGTTTGGTTTTTGTTTGTTTTGGTTTTTTTTAAGATTGTACTTAAGATTGTATTATTGTGCCAGGATCTCTTTTACAAAATAAGCAAGTGGAAAAATCCAAAAGGCTGCCCAACATCTATCCAAAATTCTTCAGGGTGATCTTGCTGTGACATCCCTGTGTCCACAGATGATGTTCATCACTCCCAGACCCCTGGGGACCTCTGTCCCAATGGCTTTTTCATTATGGCTGGTTAACAAGAGACAGCCTTTGGCATGAACCCAAAGTCAAACTCCCTGTTTTTGGAAACCAAAAACATTTATCATCTACCACTGTTCTGTTGGCAAAAACCCACCCAACCAAACAAAAAAAACCCAAAACCAAAAACTCCCACACTTTGCCAGTGCTAAACATGGAACCACAGAATGGTTTAGGTTGAAAGGGACCTTAAAACCCATCCATTTCCATCCCCCTGCCATGGCAGGGACACCTTCCACCAGACCAGGTTGCTCCAAGCCCCATCCAACCTGGCATTGAACACTTAGACATGTCCTGCTCTGCTCAACAATCCTTTTTGCCCTGAAAAACATTTTATTAGCCAAGTGTCAGAACACAAGGCTGGTGGTCAGGATGATTTGCATCTCTCACCAGCTGTGCAGCTGGTCCACTCCTACTCCTTGGTCATGCCAAAATTTTAGCCAAAATTTGCATATCAAGGAACCCATATATATTTTTTTTTAAATCTCATTACAACTGAGTAGCAAGTGCTTTGTCAGACCAGGGAGCTGGATAGCAAACTACAACCAAAAGAAAAATAACCATGAAGCAGGGATAAGACACAGTTTAGTGCTTGAACTGGCAGTGCTGGATTAACAGCTGGACTTGATGTTCTTGGAGGTCTTTCCCAACCTTAATGTGTCCATGATTCTACTTCAAATGTATTCAGCTAATGTTTGCCTGGAGATCTTTTGCCTTCTTGAAGCCTGTTGGAGCATGACAGCTCCTTGGAATGGTCATGTTGAGAGCATTCCTGGCATTTGGAGTCAGGCTCACCTCCCTGCACGTCAGACATGGACCTCTGAGTGGTCTGTCCTGTCAGGGGAGAGCACGGGCCTTTTCCAGGGTGTGACTCACCACACTCATCGTGGACGTGCTCCTCAGGCTGGGATTGCTCAGACACCAATATCCTGGAATTACAGGGCAGATGGATCCCGTGGTGGCCTCACTTTTCTGAGTTCCCTTAAGGTAAAGTTGGCCATCCACACATTTAAACACTCTCCAGCAGCAGCAGATTAACACCTCCCAAGGGTGCTGCAGCCCACCCTCGGAGGGGAGTCTGCGGCAAATTATTCTCAGGAAGTTTCACTGATGTGATGAGTCGCTCTGGCTGCACCACCAGGCTCTTAGCAACAACCAGATGAAATTACATCGCAGCAAACAGACATCTCCTAATAGCAGAATGTCACTTTTCCTATGCTCAGTCCTCACTAATGGAGAAAAGTTCTCTCAAACACAACTTTTTATTTCTTGTTGGTAGAGAATTTATTATAATAATTAACGTAATTATAATTATTACAGTAATAATTGAAATAACTATAATTATTATAATCACGATTATTGACTCTGAGGAGCACAAAAATTATATCCCTTAGAAAGTACTATTGTGTTGGATACCAGAAAACACTTTCAGCTCTGTGTCAGACAAATAAATACAGGTCTCTTCTGACCAAATTGATTTTATTCACTTTTGAACTGACACAGATTTCACTTTGAGTTATGGCTTTCAAAAGCCTCATTAAAGGAAACAGCCAAGCTCTGCACAGAGCTAAAAAAGAATGTATTTTCTGATAAAAGTGAGATCTTCAGGATATCTTGTCATGCAGTATTTTCTTTCCTTTTGAATTTACTATTCACCACATCCTCCATTATTATTTTAAGTATCATTTAAGGCAAGACAAAGTTCAATGTGATAAATGCTGACTCTTAAACAAAAAATGAAGCCCAGTGAAACACTGAACTACTTTAAAATTCTAATTTTTTTAAACTACTTTAACATCCTCTGGGGATTAGAGTCATGGGGATTCTCAACAAATAGGGATTTCTGAGTGGATTTTATTTTTCAAAGAATCACAGCAGTCAAATTAGAAATTTATCAAAGATTTAAGCTAAATATCAGCCAGTTTGAGTAATTCCCTAACACTGAAGGTCTTGCTCCTCACAATTCTTCAAAAGCACAAATGGGGAACTTTTCATCCTTTAACTGGAATTATTTTAATGCATAAGGCATATAATAAATGTTTTCCAAAGGAGGACCCATCAGTGTCCTGATGAGAATCAGGAAAAATGTGTAACAATCCATAGATCCAGACAGAGCAAACAGCTTCTCAGGAGGTTTCATTTTCAAACCTTTTACACAGCACAGCAATTACACAGAGAAATTAACTCCCTCTGCAAAGACTGGACTGTTTGAGTGCCTTTTTTTTAAAATTGTGGAAGAGGCTGGGTCTGTAAG
>VYXC01010232.1:12595-24374 GCA_013397175.1 Platysteira castanea | reverse complement strand
CCCCGCCCCCCCCCCAAAAAATGTGGTTAACAAAGATGTCCCTGCCAGAATATTTTAACACACTCAGATTTCACCTGTCTGGAGTCCCACTGACAAAGCAACAACTGCTCGTGGAAGGGTGAAACTGAATACAGCTCAGCTCATCTGCTCTGTCACATGCTGGGGCTTGCAATGCAGCTGATAATAACCTCAAATTGAAGTCACGGATTTGTTGGGCATCCTCTTAAAATCAGATTGCCTTGCAGACCACGCCAAACCCAAACTTTCACTGTGCTGGAACACAAAAAGGACTTCACAAACCCTGATAAAATGGGGTTGGAGCTGGATAACTTTGAGGTCTCTTCCAAGCCCACCTATTTTATAGTTCAATCTATGGTTTACCAGCATGTTACCTACAGACAGAAAACGACACAGAAAAGCACAGGCGTGACTTATAAAAGCCCCCATCCACATTTAACCCCTCCCCACTTACCTGACTCCACAGCTTCTTTAACCATCACAGCACAGTAGGGGTTAATCACCTCCCCCTGGGACGGCAGGTAAGGGCCACTGTCATAGTTGGACAAACCAATACGCAGGAAGGGAGACATGACAAGCCCTGTGCCAAACAAAAGACAGGCGACACTTGGGAGAGAGTCTAAAAATTCCCCTGGTTTGAACCAGCCCCTTATCTCCGTCGGACAGCGGGAGGCCGGCCGCTAGTTATCCATCCAGCTGGAGCCTCTCTGACTTCCTTCCACCGACTGACCCAGCGCTGCTGGACGTGCCCAAGCTGGTGAAACTCAGCTGTCGGCTTAACCACGGAGCTGAACTCATCACAGGGCTGGAAAATCCCACAGGAGCAGCTCAGAGCGCTGATGACTTCACGCCGACCTCGTCGGGAATGAGGATGACAATGCACCGGAGTCAAATCAGGGCTTTCTTGGCTGGAGATAAACCTCTGCTGTAATTTGTGTGGAGTCACATCAAATGCTATGGGAATAGAGAGGGGTTTGGGATACTGTTGGAAGCCTGCGAGCTGAACATGAAACTGTGAAATAGCTGTGCACTATTTATATACAGCATGGAAAGGATCTCGGGCATTCCTGGGTGCTGAACCATATCCACAAGTGAAGCTATAAAGAGAAAGATCAGCTCATATGAACTACACTGTATAGACAGTGAAACAAAATACCCCACCAGAAAAAACAGCACCTTGGGATTATTTTAAGCAGCAGAAAACCGAAACAAAAAAAAAATCAAGATGTCAGAAAACACTAAAAAACCTCTGGTTTGAAACACTACAAAATTTTCTCCACAAGGTCTTTCAAAGCCTTCAGAGAGAAGATTTAGTGAAACCAGAAATTATTAACTGCAGCAGCTAGTGCCCATCATTGCGCCATCCAGGCCCAAAACTGGGATTTACTACCCAACTTTTGTCTCATCATCTGAGTTTGTCCTTCCTGGCTTTTCTTCCAGTCAACGGGAAGCAAGAGGCACTTTGAACTCAGCTGCAGATGTCTGCCTTGGACCACCAGAGTTAAAAGACATCAGTGCTACCACCAGCTGTTCTCTGTCAAATATATTGACAATGACACATTGTTCAAGCACAACAGCAAAAGGTTAAATGACTCGTGGTGTGGGATGCAGCCAAGTCTCTTCTGCCTTTTACACATAAAAAATGCTCTATTGGAAAGGAAACTTCTCTGGCCTCACACGGAAGAAGTTCTAGGTTCTTTGCTGGGGATAGCATTTTCTTACCTGTAAATGGTATCTTCCTGACAAAAAGTTCAGTCTCTGAGAGGGGCTTCTCTTTTCATCACAGCTGTGGCCAACATGGAAAGGACTTTCTCACCTGAAGGAATGAGGGTAACTGCTGCCAGGCTGACTTCGAAACCTGCCTCTCTGGTCAAGAAGACAGGAGGCAAGACCATCAAGGAGAGAGGAAAACTTGAGAAACCAAGATGTAGCCCTTTGCCTGGGCGTCTTCTCTCTTGCTCGGCAGTGTGGAGCGATGAGTTTCCATCAGCCCCTTGTACAAAAGTCTGGGGCTGCCATGAAACCCAGAACAACTTCCTGTCAGCACATGGCCAGGTCGCAGCAGGTTGTTGTTCCACTTGTATCCGGGATCTGATGAGATCTTCTCCTTCCTCCTGTTTTATAAAACAAAGACAAAAGCTGCAGTTATTGCTGGGACTGGAGCACCAACTCTTCTGGCTGAGCACTCACATTCCAACACTTTCCAACACAGATGGCTCATGAAGCCAACTGCCTGTGTTCTCTGACAGAGATTTTGCTTTCCCAGGAGGTTTCCCTAAATTTGCTACCCTATATAAGGCCCATTTATCCAATAGACAATATCTGAAGACTCTCGTTCCTATTTGAGCTCCTGGGTGTGTTAGCCAACAACAGGGTTGAGTTTTCAGGAAAACAGCAAAAAGTCATAAACCAACTTGGATAGTGCACTTAAAGGAAAAAACTACCGGGTGTTTGGAGAAGACAGGATGAGGCAGAGAAAGAGAAAAATATCCTCTGGCTCACATCTATTGTGTATTCCTAGGAATGCACAGATTGTGGACTTCCACATGTGACGTTGCCCTTGACCAGGAAAATATCAGCACTTCTGCAAATTCCCTGAAGCTGGTGGAGAAGGCAAAGCACCACTTGGGGCTGGATATAGGAGATTAGGATGATCTCGGTCTCCCCTGAGTGAAGGCAGCATCTCTGAAGGATGTTTCACCTTATCCAAGTGCCTGATGAAGCTGCTTTGGAGAGCCACTTGCACTTAGATAGAACCTCAAGCACAGGGAGACCTGTGGCACTGCAGAGAAACACAGTGAGTGGTTTATGAGTGCTCCATGGCAAGAAAAGGCTAAAATGTCTGCCTCAGCTGTCAGAAGCAGAGTGACCTGATCAAATTAAGAAAAGAAAAATCTCTTCAACAGAAATATATATATATATATACATGTATATGTTTTTTTCCCTCTCTGTGTGATGCAGACATTTATTATTATGTAGACATTTTTTTTGTTTCAAAAAATAAGAAGCCTACTCAGTCTAAAGACAAAAGGAAAAACAAATCAAAGGGTCTCTGGCAGCAGAAGAGAAATCCAAGGAGTTGTATGTTCCATGGCATCAGTGTGGAAAGCTAAAGATGGCCAGAGATTAAAGCCAACAGCTAAAATATCTTCACTGTACCTCTGTGTGCAAAAAGAAATGTCCTCTCTGCCTCTACCATACTCCACCAATTCTGGTCACTGCTGGGCAAGAGATAATTATAATCCTCTTCCAAATCCCCAGTTCCTACATTTTTGCTTTAGGATCCTGTTGTTCCACAGGCAGGAGCAGGAGGAATTGCCAGGGGTTAAGCATTCCCTTACCAGGACTTCCAAAGTTCACCTTTAAGAGCTCAGTGCCAGTCAGAATTATCAGTCAATGTGCTGGGCATCTAAGAACATGAGTCTTGCTAAAAGAATCCAGAGTTCTTTTGATGGCTCCTCAGCAATAAAATGTGGTGACACTATTGACTCTGGTACTAAAGAAATGAAATTAAGACTAGAAGTTTGAGCTGGAATTCATCACACTTCAATTAAATAAATGTATTCACAACATAGGTAGAACTGTGAAAGCTTCTTATCCTGCTAAATACTCATATCACTGCTCCAAAAATCACTGCTTGGATGTGCTAGAAGACACCTTTTCAGGTCTGCAGATCAGCTCCCTGAACAGTGGCATTTAAAACTTTCTTCATCTTAAATGCTGGGTGTTCCCTCCCTCCCCTCCAGTGCAACACTTTATTTTGGCTCTGTGCAATCAAGCACTTCCTGATCAGGTATCCCAGAGATGCTATGGAATCTTCATTCTTGAAATATTCAAAAGCCATCTGGGCATGATCCAGGGCAGCTCCTGGTGTCCCTGCTTGGACAGGAGATGGGGACAAGAAGAGGTAACATCAAAGCTCAAGCAGTCTGTGGTTCTGTGAAGACATGGGTGGGATAGGTTTCAAGACCCAGATGTCTACAGCACCTGCATCCCCACGTCAGGCAGTCACCTGGGTTCCTGAGAGAGGAACAGAGAGAAACTGGCACCCTCAGATCCTGAGCTGGAACCACCAATGTGAGACTTCCCTCCTTCGAGAGCAAATGGAAATACCTGGGGATGATCTGTTCACATGAAGCACCCTCACTGTAAGACCTGTTTTTTATCAGATTCCTCAGGCCATTAAAATTTCAAGAGATCCCTTCAGTGTATCAAATCTAAAAGACTTGTGCTGGGACTTCACATAAACCACTTCATGGCAGGAGATGCTCTGCAGCCTCCAGCAAACAGGTGAGAATTTTCCACCAGCTGCAAAGCACATGGGTTTGGCACACAGAGTCAGCACTGATAAACCAAGCTCCCCCTATAAGCCTTGCAAAGGCTGGCTTAAGCTTCCTAAAACCAGAGTTTACTGCTGTACCAGCCTCGTGTGAGCACACTGCCCTGGGGTGGACTTCTTTACCCTGCCCAATAAATCAGACACATAACTGGTTTCCTGCTTCTCTCCCACTGTCTTTCCTGAAACCACCTTGGCTTTGGCCCAAACATCTGTTTTCCAGGTCAGATTTCCAGCGTTTGCCACCACAGGACTGCTACTTGGCTGGCATCCACGGCCATAAACAATTAAGGAACAACACAACTCAGCTCCAGCACGGCTCGCTGTAATAGCAGCAGTTTAATTTAACACCAGAAACAGCTGCAGTGGATATGGAGAGTGTCTGCTTAATTTCCCAGTGGAAAGGGTACTGTGAGGTATCTGAAAACCGAGGATGAAATGCAGCTTTCTGTAAGAGGCCACCTGCAACCTCTCCTCCAGTGAAACATTAAATACAGTGTATTGGGGTTCAGCGATGCTGCACCCCACTTTGCTGGCACAAAGAGCGGAGGGCTCTGCCTGCTCTGAAGAATAATGCAACATATGGAAAACATTCCCAGATGATATTAGGAAGTAATAAGCTCCTTAACATCCTTAATCAATTGTGGTTAAGCAGAGAGGAAGAAATGAGCCCCTGGTCCCAGTCAGCGGAAGATCTGGATGGAGGACAGCTGCCTGTGGTGGGATTTGTGCTTTTGCCTTTCACTGACTGAAAATGGATGCATGTATGACAGAGGGAAGATGGCAATTTACTGAACAAGGGCCAGCTGAAAAGGGAAATGTTTCTGGATTTGAGATACTGCTTTCCTAATGTCATCAAACTCTCATTTTCTCGAGGTCAGAGGGAACATTTCCAGCTCTCTCTCCTTTTCTTTTGAAGCAAAACTGTGCTTGCAAAATGAGTTCATAATCTCCAGATCAGCATCACTGAAAGGATCCAGGAGTTATAGCTGGAGAGTATGAACTTTCTTTCACCCCCTCTCCAAGCCATCTCCCAGCAAAAAAAAGGCAGGTCCTGACCCTGCAGAGATCTGTTTGTAAGGCTGGTGGAGATCTGCACATGAGCATAACACAACCCAAGGCCTTCCTGCAGATCTCAAGAGCAACACTGAACACCAGCAGTGACAGCTGAAGTCCCTCTCTCTGTGCCCTGACTCCCCATATCCCACAGACCAAACAAGAGGGAATGGGGATGTAACTTACTCCCCTGAGTGACTCATTTTGGGTGCCCATCTCAGCTGTTATTTCAAAGGAGCTCAAACCAGCCTGTTCATGAAGGAGGAAGTTCAGAACCCCTCTGGGTGCCACCCAAGATTTCTCACACTTTCCTTTGACACGGATGTGGATCAGAGGAGGAAAAAGAGGGGACTTTGCAGAGCCATTTAATTTTCCCTCTCTCCATAGTCAGCCACCCCATCCTCAGCATCTCACAAAGGCAGAGGAGGCAGAGGGGGAGGCAAGCCAGGACCAGCAGTCTCTGATGGGACTGGGACAATACCAGACTCCATGCAACTAAAGAGCCTCCCAGAACTTCCTGGAACCACTTGATTTCAAAACAGAAGTGATGCTTCCCACACAAACCCTTTCCCATCACTTGCAGACACAGAGGGCCCAGGCAAAGCATTACTTTGCCCTCTGGAAATGAGGCTTTCAGGCTTTTCTACAACCAGCAGCAGGCACAGGGATGGCACTTCTCTTAAAAAAAAACCCTGGCATGTCTCGTGAAGCTGTGTTTGGAGCAACTGGTGTGTATTGGTAACAAGGCCTGTCTCCCATACATACCCTACAAACACTGAACTCTGCTGAGCTCAGGCATTTCTTTCGTTGCATTTGTGATGCACAAGGCAAGACCAGAGCCTCAGGTCTATTTTCAGATCTTAAACACGATTAAGCTGCAGTGGAGTTAATGCAGGTGGACAGATTTACAGCTGTGGAAGGGCTGGTGTCCATCCCGCTGGGGGAATTGCTGGAGAGAGCTGTTGGGAATGCCAGTGGTCACTACATTCATCCCTGGACTCTGTGATGGAATCCTCAACCTTTCTAGCAGACACATGTATAGATGGCCTTGGGAATTTGTGCTTTGCTATCTCCTTAGGTCTCCTCATAACAATTCCTTCAACCTGACCTAAACACAGGCCGTGCCCAAGGATATGGTTCAGCTTTTCAACCCACATCACGCTGCAGCTTCCCAGTCTCTTCCAGCACAGCCTGATGTCTCTTTAGAACAGAATTCTCTAAAAGCAACCTCTCTTTTCTCTACTTGACCATCGAGTTTGCAGCTGCACCCACCCCCTGGTCTGATCCAGAAGGGATGCGGGGGCCTGTCACAAGCAGGAATGATGATGATGATGTGAGGGGGTGGTGTGCAGCAGCTGCCTTTTGGTCGGGATAAAGAGGCTGGGAAGTGGCAGCCTGGCTGCCTGTGAAGAGATTAAGGGTGGATTCACATGAATGTACAGAGACAACTGCACTGCACTTCTGGGCTGCCACCCCAGCTCCCAGAACACCCAGTACAGAGAGATAAACATTTGTAGGGGTGCATCTCCCCATCCTGAAGAGGATATTTTAAATAAAGTCAAACCCATCCTGGAGCTGCTGTTTCTGCCCTGTGATCACACAAAGATGGCCAAGGGCAGTCCTACCACTGATGTTCAGATATCTGGTGAAAAGGACCCAGATTTTAGGGTTTGACTCAGGAGCAGATGCATTCGTGTCCAACAGTGATGACAGCTTGGAAATACAGTGATAAACAGCTGGGTGAGGACCCTGCTCCAAAACCCTCCACTTTGGAATTTGCTTAGAAATGGAAAAAGGGTCCAATGCACAGGAACACCCCTGAGCACTTTTTAATTTGCTCATCAAGGAGGAAACAAATTCTTACAAAAAAAGAAGAATCTCTCTCAGACATGCTTTTTGTTTTCCAGCAGACAGCTTGAATTTATCTACCTTGGCAGGGCTTTTAAAGCTGAAACCCTTGTTATTTGTGCAAACTGGAAAGAGCAGCAGCACAGACCCACCAAATCTTTATTTTGATTAAACCCCTCCATGTCCTGTCCCTGAAGCCAGGCCAAATCCCCTTTTTTCCTCACATTTAATGAATTTTTGTCATGTATGGTCCTGAATCAAAGCAATCTTTCTCACTTGTACTGTTGGAAAAATGCCCGACTATTCAGTTTACTCTCCTTTGTAAAACTTTTCTCTTTTTTTTCTGCATTTTTGGGGTCCAGTGTATTAAGAGCAACTTGTCAATTTTGCTTCCTTATTTTCCTGGAAAGCTTCTGGTTATTTTCCTGTATCACTTCATTTCTGTGAGACCTGGGCCACACAAGCTCAAAAGGAATTTTTTCAAAGCATTTATCCCTATTGTACTTATTTATAATTTTTAATACTGCATTTTCAGGTTTTAATTGCCTCCTAACAAACACAGACCAAACTAGAAGTGGCTGGGAACAAACTGAACACAACTGAACACAAATTCTTTCAAGAGCTTTCCAATGTAATCAGGGAAATGAAGGTATTTTGAACTGAGATGTAGCTAAAGTATGTCCTTTCCTTTTGCCTCTTGTTCATTAGCACAGCAATTTCTGTATTTCTGCATGATTTTGGCACTGGTTCACAGATTTCTTGCTATGGCCTTTTGGTGTTTTTTGGTGCTTTTTTTAACGACACAGGTGGAGTGTTCCTTAAATACTTCACCACCCTGTACCAGGGTGTTTTTTAATGCACTGACTTCCTGCCAGTGCCAGCATCTGCACCTATTTTTTTACTTTCTTTCTCTTAAAAAGAAAGAAAAAGTCCCAAGGAGGGGTGCAGACTTATGAACAGCCTTCCTTCTGCAGGCACAGTTTTGTGCTGTGATGAACCTCATTCAGCAGTAGAGGCATTTAATGTCTTTGTTTAATCCAGAAATCTGCTCTGGGTATTTGGACCCTTGATTACAGAAATGTTGGGCTGGAAAAGAGCATTTCAGTCACCCCTCTGCCACCCAGCAGACTGTGTCTACATCATCCTTGTGGTATCTCTCTGTCAGAAGTGATGCTGCTTGTGTGCTGGGTGTTACCACACACTCCTCAAAAAAGTGGGGAAATTTACCACAGGAGCCTCAGATCATAACTGGAGCCCACACTGGACATGCACACCTCATTTCTGTGTGACAAAATGGACTTTGGAGATGTAGGCCAGGCTGGATGGGGCTTGGAGCAACCTGGGATGGTGGGAGATGTCCCTGCCCATGGCAGGGGGCTGCAATGAGATCATCTTTAAGGTCCCTTCCAACCCAAACCATTCTAGGATTTTATGTATTTCAGGAAACTAATTTTGATCTCGGGTTGTCCTGCGTTTCTCCAGAGCTTGCACCATTATTTAAAGAGAATCAGTGTTTTCTCCTCAGTCCTCAGCACTGGATGTTTCCTCTCAGGCTCAGCAGAAAGGAGCTGCAAAAAGATGTCTGACCATCCAGATAATTCATTTTAGGCACCCCAACACCACAGGCCCAGCTCTGGTCCCCAGCCCTCAGCTGCCTCTTCCTTGCCTGAAATTCTCCCAGGAAGCCTGCAGGAAACTGCCCCTGTGAGCACCTGGCCCAGCTCACATTTACAATGAAGAGCACCAGGGATATCTCAGGTTATTCAGTTTTTCCACACCTTTGCAGCTTCCTGTTTATTCTGCTAAATATAATTACATAAATATATATTAAAATTAGAAATATTTCTTTTGCACAGCAGATGCTGGCAGACCTACAGTTTCTGCCTTCATTCTCCCAGCTCACAGTTTTTGTTGCTGTGGCTTTACCACAATTACCCTCAATTTTTTTTTTTGCTTGTTTGTTTGGGTTTTTTTTCCATCAATCTCAGGTGCCACATCTGTGCCATCTCTTGTCAGCACCATCCCAACTCCAACTTCCATGTCTTTCCCACTCCCAATGCCTCTGGACTCCAGCCACCTCCTGTAATAAACTCTGATATACCATTTCCTTTTCTTCAGTCATATTCAATTTAAAACTGCACTTCTATTTAAATAAAGAGGCTCTGGCTCCAGTTAGGCTGAAAGCCCTCTTCCCATTTATAGTCTGATGTCCTATTCTCAGTGTCAGAACTCCAGATCAGTTCCTGGGAGACCTTCCACCTCTCCATATCTTCCCACTCCACTCACCATTGAACTCACATCAACTTTACCATTTATCCACCAGTTTCTTTCTGTGCTTCTGCCCTTACTTATCTCCCCGACTGGGAGGGATGTAGGACACAGAGTGGGCGGAAGAATGAAATATAAAACACAGAGAAAATTAATTTTAGCCCAAAGTGCTGTGAATCAGGTTTTGTTGTTGCTGTTTTAGTTTCTAATACAGTTTCTGGGGTTTTTTGTTTTTATATCACCATATGGCTGCTTAAGCAAACCTTTGTGAGTTCATCTTTACAGTGTGAGAAAAGCAAAATCATGAACATGCAGACAATGTCTGCTTCACCTCAGCATCGCTGTCCCAGCTCAGCTAAGCCACGCAGAGCCCAGGGAAAGTGCTGTCCATCCTCCTGCACACGCCAGGGGCCAGAGAAAGGCTCAGTCCCACCCTCAGATGTCCAGGTACACTCATGAAACCCCAAACTGGGACACACTGAAGGCCCCTTTCCTCTCCTCTCCACTGAAACATTCCAACTCCTGACACCCAGTTTTGGAAATTCACTCTCCTACCTCCTCCATACACATTTGCATGTGGACTCTTCACCCCAGGCCCTCTTCACAAACGGCAGAGAGAAAGAGACCTGCTGGGTTTTCAGTTTCCATTATCTCCATGTTGCTGACTAAAACAGGTCAAATGCCCGGTGACCTCAAATGCCTCTTTCTGCCCGGGGCTGAGGGCAGCCAGGCCTGGTTCAGGTGGAGGTGTCTGTCTGGCATCCCAGCTTCTGAGATATGGGGGGTGTCACCTGCCAGAAGCTGAGTAAATTCAGAGATCAGCTTATGGGTGCTTTTCCAGCACTGAACCCCCCATGAGCTAACACAGGTATTGCAGATGGAGACAAATAAGCTGAGGACAGGAGGGTTTACAGCTCTGCCCAAGTACAACAGACTGAATCGAAATGCACTGAAACCTTTATTTGCTTTCCTTGGGGTTTGAATCTGGTCTATAAATAAGGCAGAAGGACAATGCTAATGACTAGAAACTGGGAAAACTGACAGAAGCCGCATAATTGAATTTTCTAATGAAGAGATTTGGTAAAAGCACCATCCTTTCCAATTTCACTACAAAATACATTGCAGAGAATCACCTTGCTCTGATTGGGGGACAAGGAGAAAAAGAGTTGTTTTCAGGAGCTCTTTATTTATTTAAACAACGTTTTAATTGTTTTAATCACAATGTCTGTAGTTGTCCTGACACCCTCCCCTGGCACGAGGCGGAGGAGGGACAGGGGAGCTGAAAACGGAAGCTGGAGGATGCACGTTCTTTACTATTACACCCGTGCTGTAAATCAAAACATAAATAGCAAGTGTTACTGTAAGGGTGGGAGGGGAAAACCTGGGGACATTCAGCCCTCGACACGTGCACAGTCCTTCAAGACAAGCAACAGTGACTCCCACAACTGCACTTGTCTCTGCTTTCCGCGGATGAGCAGGGTGTGACCTTGTCCAAATCCCGTTCACAAGTCACAGCAGATCTCCACAAGCCTCAGATGCTCCTTCTGTTCTTTCTGTCCCTGAAATATCACCCCCGAAATACCAGCCTCCCCTCTCGCTCAGATTCTCCTCCCACCTCAGCTTTCCCTGACTTTTGCTGCTGATTTTGGTGAGAAAGAGGAGCAGCCTCACCAGCATGCAGAAACTCCACAGCAAAGTGAAACAACCACATCAAAAACCTCCTCGCAAGAAAACACTTGGATCCAAGTGAGGAATTAATCATGTCTAAGTTTAGTTTTGAAACAGAACAGAAGTTAAAATTCTGCTCCCAGTACATTTGCAGGAGTCTGAGGTCAGGTTCCTGGGGATTTACGGCACCAGGTGATCCCAAAGCGTTGCCCCTTTGGGAATGTGACAGCCAGCTTTCTGCTGGCTGCTGTGTCCCTCAGTATCCCCGGGGATTTTTATCTGCTATTTACAAAATCACGGGGTCGTTTAAAGACCAAGCTGAATCAGGACTTCACTTGTACCAAGGCAAAGCTGAAAAACGCCCGCACGGTTCAGGAAAGTCACTCCAGCTTTATGTGTGTGTGATCTCCTTCCCCATCCCTGGAAGTGTTCAAGGCCAGGATCTGAGCAACCTGGTCCAGTGGAAGCTGTCCCTGACCATGGCAGGGAGGTTGGAACAGTCTTTAAGGAGCCTTCCAACCCAAACCCCTCTGTGATTCAATGATTCTATGACAATGCTGCTGCCACCCTCCAGTAAATCTCTCT
>VYXC01010230.1:1176-25964 GCA_013397175.1 Platysteira castanea | reverse complement strand
GGGGTAGTTTTTTTTTAAGTGAGTTGAACAAAAAAGAATATTATAATACATTCTTAAGTGACATTCTTTCAAAAGTGCCATCAAATCTGGAAGGAATTACTTACTACTAAGACATAATCAGAGCTATCCTAGAAACTTCAAATTGATTTTTTCACGAGAATGTAAACATTCACACACTGAGAAAAGAATACTTTTCTAAGAAAAGAAAAAAAATGTAGGATTAGTGGAAAGGTTGATTAAATATTAAATTATCAAATGGGTTTTGTTTTGTGTATAACTGGACATTACCTAAGTGTAATTAGTAAGAGACATCCGTAGTGTGGCAGATTGGTTGAAATCTACCCTATTATTGCCACTAGCTGTAACTCTGGGGTAGTATTGAGAGTGTTCCTCTCAAGCTTTCAAAGTCATTGTTGCGTTCCCTGAGGGGAACTGTGAGGAGTTCTTTTAAAACAGATGGTCTAGGACGAAATTAAGTCAAAGGAGACAACATTGCATCTGAGAACCATTTATTGGTGACAAAAAAGAGTTGCCCTAGCAAAGAGGAGTGGAAAAGGTACAAAAGGAGGAAGGAAGGTGAAAAAGAATGGGGGGAGAAAGAGAGAGGGGAGACAGAGAGCACAAGCGGGCGTTACCAGCAGAAGGTCGGGGGTGCCGCGGCTGTGCGAGCGGCGGGGGTGTGTGCAGGCTGCCCGCCGGGAGCCCGCGCCGCTCTCGGAGAGGCTCCCGGGCACAGCTCCCGCGGCGGCGGCGGCCGGACACGAGCGCAGGGGGCGCGGGGCAGGAGGGGCAGAGCCCGGGGCAGGGTCGTGGCCAGGATCGCAGTGGCATCGGAAAGGCAGGGTTGGACACAGGTAGCTCAGGCAGGGATGCGGGGATGAAGCAGGAGCGTGGCGGTCAGGGACACAGAGGGGCAGGACAGGGGTGAAGGCGAGCAAGTACCAGCGAGGGCAGAAGAGCCAAAAGGCAGGCTGGGGCAAGGGCAAAAGGGACAAAAAAATGGGCTAGGGCCAGATCAAAGAAGAGAGCGAGACACCAAGCCTCAGCAGCCTGGAGCCAAAGCAAAAAGGACAATACCCAAAAACCCCGAGGGCTTGCGGTTATCTTTTATGTCCCCTGGCTCCCCCCAAGGTCCGCCTGCTGACAGGAGACCATTGGCCCAGTCCCACCTCCCGCTGCAGTGCATTGGTGAGCACTTTTCGCCATCTGGTTGGAGAACCTCTCTGGAGGTTACCGTGTCTCCTGCTGACTGCTGGTCGCATGTGAGGTCTCACCAGGCAAAACCCCCAGAGACAGGGCTTCTCCTAGTTGCCTCCTGCACATNCAGTGTTGAGACAAAAATCAAGATTAAATTGGCTCCTCGCAGTTATATAAACAATAAGATGCTTGGAAAAGTCCATCTCCTCCCATGCTTATCCACACTTAGAGTCATAAGTCAATTACAGAAACTAGCCTGTCAGGGCAAAAAAGCCCTTAGATCAATGCAACATGAAATCGTTTAGAAAAGAACCTCATAAAAACTGAAAGAATTTAGGAAGATTAGAAAGTTTAAGACTTCCTGTTTTAGGAAGTCAGTCACCACAGTAAGATGACTTATGTAGAGATGTACCAAACTCAGCACAAATTGCTTGACATTAGCTGTTTATTCAAAAGGAAAACACTGCCTGTGGTACAAGCATGTAGTGCTAGCTACCTAGTAACTAGCCCCACTCATAAGCTGAGAGGCAGTTTCTGATTTCACAGAATACCTGGAAAATTGTTTCACATGTGAACGAGATACCAAGATTTATTTTGGAAGATATCAAATGGATAAACATACATAAAAAGCCAAATTAAATTAAATTGGAGACATTTAATCATTATTCAGATGGATTAAACAGTGTTAGTTTGTGACTGGTGACTTTGCATTGCCCAATTCTGGAGGTTAAAAAGGAGATGTCAGGCCCTGAGAACTGTTTCAATTGCCTACATCAAGGCATCTCTCAGATTTAAAATGCAAGTGCTGGACCTTGGTCACCTTGGCACATGCCCATTGCAGACTCAAAGCTGTTTCAATTCACTGCTAAGAAACAAAATTCCATCTAAATCCCTTCCTACCTTGTTTATCTAAAGTTATCTAATAAATCGAGATAATGTGGAGTTCAGGTCAAAGCATGCAAGAAAAACAAACAAAATTGTTTTATGATAACAAACAAAGCCTTCATGTCACGTGTAAGTATTTGATTTCTAAGTTCGCTTGGATGTGAAGTAAGCTCAATCCATTTCCAGCTGCAGAGGAGTCCTCTAGGGCGCAAAATGAGTAGATCACTCTCCAACTTTTTGTTTGAAACTGAGCCACTTCACAGAAAGACAGGTGTAATCCTGCTGCTAAAAGAGAACAAGCTAGAGTGAGAGCTAGGGTGGCATGTAAGTCCCCACTTGTCCACTCACTAATCACTCACTCAATCTGTCTCAGCATGATGGGGGAGAGAAGAGGAAAGACAAACATTAGAGAACTTGTGAATCAAGGGACTGCTTAATAAATAAAAGGGAAAAAAACCCCAAACCCTCAAGTGATACAAAAGCAATCACTCACCACCAGCAGACTGATGCCCGGTCAGTCCCCAGGCAATAGTTATTTTGCAGTAACTTCCACTCCAGTTTCATTGCTGAGCAAGACCTGACATACGGAGTATTTCTTTGGTCAGCTTGGGTCAGCTGTCCCAGCTGTGTAATCTCTCAGGCTCTTGCTCACACCCAGCCTGCTCACTGGTGGGGCCACAGTGAGAGACAGAGATGCTGTCCAAGAGCACTGTTCAGCAATACCTAAAACATTGGTGTATTACCAACATTGCTTTGGTGACAGATCCAAAACATAACACCCTGCGGGCTGCTGTGAAGAAAATGGTCTACATCCCAACCAGATCCAGTACACCCATTCTTAATGAATAGCTGTCTACAAACTTCTTGGAGACTGTACCCAGGGCCTACAGTCACGTTTCCAGTGTCATTCATCAACTCCTGTATTACACAAGCTGAGAACACAGGTGAAATGTGTCCTGTTCTACAAAGATTTTCCAGTGGACAGGATCTTGAATCAGGAATTGCTCTATAAACTTCTGAAAGAAAAAAAATATATCTTAGTATTAGAGCTTTGATGAAAAACAAACAAGCCAACCAACAACAAAACCCCAAACAAATACAGCAAAAAAACCCCAAAAAACAAACAAACCAACAAACAGGCTTCTGAAATATAATGAGTGTTCATATGAGTGCTTTGTATGGCAATCATCCCATGCAGTGCTGTGGTGCCTTCTGATGGCACACACTATTCCTTACTTGATAAAAAATGTATCTGGCAAGGAAAAAAGCCCAATTTAAAAGTATCACCTTTACTTCTGAATACTGATTAAGGACTTCCTACCATTTTCTCCAGTTAGAATAGAACAGTAGAATTCTACATTGTATTTCTAACTGTGCTGGTGTTTTGCAGGCAACAAGCATAGAGTGTATCTCAGTGTACGCACAACAGGTTGCTGCCCAGTTTGAAATAAATTCCCACAAATATTGAAGATGCAAAGTGGAAAGCTGAGCTGTTATTTTTTTGTCTAAGCTAACAATTCACCTTCCCAAGGAAAAGATATTGATTTGCTTAGTGCAAGTCAGCATTTTTTAAAAGCAACATTTTCAAAAAATGTCATTGATCATCTCTGCACATGAAAGGAAATATACATACATAGAAAAGTTTTCTGGCTTACCCTGCTTAAGAAAGTATGGGCCCCTTGCAACTCAACACATTCTATGATTCTATGAAATTATTTTGTTAGTTTTCCACCAAAGAAAAGTAAACATCTCACTGACTTTCTGGTGCAAAGCATACAAAGTCTAACAGAGTAAGTATGGTTTTACTTTAAGTTTACAACTTCCAAAAAGAATTAATTCTTCTGGTGATTGTTAGGCCTCTATACTGAAAGAAGACATGAGGTCTCTGATTTCTAGAAAATCATTGCAGCAGCAGGAGATTTCTTTTCACAGTGCCAAAATGAGAATGGGAATACAACAGTCTGATGGTACTACAGCTTCTTGTAGTAAATCCTGTTCAGTCTTCAGTATCTGCTAATTTTAAATTGCTATATGCTACAATATGACATCTCCCTGAAAAAAAAGAAAAAAGAAGGCCAATGACATCACAACATGCTTATTTTAACCTCTTTTGGAAAACTACTGCAACGTTAATGGTCACATGAGGAGACTGCTGGTCTGGTATATATTAATTACACACACACCTCAGAGGCACAAGTAATTTCTGTCTGGCCATTCTTTTTACCTTCCAAACAGAATCTGGAACTGGAATAATAGTCTGATTCTGTGTTCCACCTTAAAAAAAATTGTGTCATTCTTATACAGGCTACCCACCTCTCCACCAAAAAAATTCCAGAACCACTCAAAACAGAAAAATCCATTATTACTTAGATTAAACAGCAGCTCCATGATAGAAAAAAATGTCTAAAAAAACCATCTTTTACTGGTAAAACATTGGAAAAAATGGAAATAAATGGGGATATTTAAAATTTTCTTCAGCTTCAGAATTTATTTAATATTTGTTTATTTTAAAAGTTTTGAATATGTGCTAGATGCTTCTCTGAAATATTCGGTGTTTTGAAACCACCACTAGGCATTGTGTATTATAGTGTATTCTTCCCAGCTTCTTTTAGAGCAAAACCTAATCAAAGCCACCCAGGTTTCATTTATCTCACTGGACAACAGCACTAGTGACTTTCTAAAGATCACTAGTCACTCACAAACTTTAATACATTCTTATGTTCCACTAGTCTGTACTGTGTTCACAAGTAGTGGGCAGATCATTATTTTCTTTATCCCTACAATAGTATGAACAATAGTTTTGGGGAATGTGTTTGTAAAGAAATATTCTACTGTCTTACTCTTACCTCAAATACAGGATTTGCAACAAAACACATTCCATGAGACATAGTTGCTAAGGGAGCCACAGGGCTATCAAACAAAACTTTGACTTGGCTTTTCAGAGGAACAGCACACCTGTGATCACCTTTGTGCTGATGTCAGACTGTGCTAACACCCATCAACACCTTCGGATGGGATGTGCAAGGATACCACTTTGTTTTCTTGGCTGCAAATATTATTTTTGGCAATCCTTCTTACCATATGGATTTTTTAAATCAACCACAAGAAAAAATAAAATTCTCTGCAACAGTGTCATTTGGCCCAAGAAGCAAACAGCCACAGTAAAATAGGTTGGTCAAAATCTTCTCTACCTAGACGTATCACTCTTTGTTCTGAATGACAGGTGTAGTGACTCTAAATGCCTATATGGATATTTTCATGAGGGGAGGAAGAATTTTGTGTTTCACTTTCTTCTGACTTCAACAAACCTTTTAGAATAATTGATTTATTAAGATCTGCTCATTCATTTAATCAACAATCTTGATTAACAAACATAGGCACTTGACATAATTTTAATGAGCCTGTATGTGGTTTTAGGCATACAGGCCATAACCATGTGTGTGCATGTGTTGAGAGCCAGAAAAAAGGCAGAAACTGAGTAAATAGTTCATGTTATAAACTTTTTCTGTAAATATTTTTAACAAATTTTACAAGATAAAAGCTACTATAATACTATGAAGAATAGTTATCTGCCCTTGAGGCATTATGTATACTTCCATAGGGAGGCATAAACCTGTGGGAGATAAGAAATCCTGGTCAGTTCTGTTCACTCCTGCTCAGCAGCAAGCACTCTGGGAAAGGTTCAGCTAACAGCGAGGTAAAAACAGGCCCTGTGACCAGAGATGGGGGTGTATGGCTGGCGCGTGGTCGGCCTCGTGCGTGCAGCAGTGATTGTTTGGGGACACGCGTGGACACCACGGGATCAGAGAGCTGACTGGGTAAAGGGACACGTGAACAGGGACACCGCAGTGGCAGGCAGCCAATGCACGCTTGTTTTGGTTAAGTTTAGAACATTAAAAGGCTTGGTTTGTTACAATAAATGATCTTCTTTGGCACAAGCAAGGAGGTCCATGTGTCTTTGTTCCCCATAGCTACGTAAACCCTCATTAACATTCATAACCGCAATGGTCTAATATGGACAAAAAGTTTTATCTAATGTCATCTTACACCTTGAAGATGTAGAACATAAAACCCTTTAACCCTACTGAATACAACTGAACTTATTCCTCTCGGCTGCCTACATTTACAAAGCGATTTTTCAATATAATATTCCACAATGAAGAATATTTCAGCTTAACAAGTATATGCTATTTCTCCTCTGTTTTAAATATGTTCATTCTTAATGTCATTGAGTGAATACAATGGATGTCTTTGCCTTTTTCTACTCTCAGAATTTTCTCTGTGTAAGTCAGTACGAGTTATACTAGACATATACAGTTATTTTATTACTTGCTTTGGTCTTTTTATTAGCCTTTATCTTATTATCAGTATAGACTTCCTTTGGATCATGGATAGAACTTCAAGTGACTTAATTTAATCATCCTTAAATTGTCTCTCCAGTGTTAAGCTAGTCGGCAGTGAAGACAGATGAGTCATCCTCTAGGGATGTCAGAGACAGTTATTTAAATAAACAGAATAAACTGAAGATAATTTTCTGTTCTTTCACAGATTTTGTAAATAACCCAAAGGAGTCTTGGACCACACACTCAGATATTAGATGAATAAACCAGAATATCTCTCCTCTCTAATCTGTGACTCTAAAACAGTGAAATATTGCTAGTAAGATTTTGGTATTAGAACATATCAAAGATTTATTTGAGGACACCTTTGTAATACTCTCTTCCCCTCATAGTGTCACAATATCATCATAGTCTCACTCAAAAATCTCTCTGATATTAAAAGATCAACTTTCCAGAATTTGTCTCAATCATTTTCATCCCTTTTCAGTCCAAAGCCTCAGCTCAAGGAAAAGAAGGCAAGTATGAAGACCAGTGTAGTCAATGGCAAATGCACATGTTGTCAAGGGCATGACAGGACAGAACCTGGATGGATTGCTCACATATCCACCTGGAAGTTAACATTAAAGGCTAAATGCTGTGTACATATGAGCAGGAGTATAGAAGTACACCTGGAAGGAAAACTGAATAAAACAGACATATCAGTAATTATCAGAACAGTTTTTAGCTCTTGTAAGTCTACTCTATGTACTGATGAGAATGATTATGGACATGTAAGGTACTTCACTTGTCCAGTTCCACGATCTGAAGCAGTGTGATCTTTCTTCTGAATGGAAACGGTCCAAAGAATTGTAAACACTTCCTGTGTTTCTTTTTCAATATTATATATTGAATAATTAGAATTTTCAATAATTAGAATTGAATATTGAATATATAGACTTGATCCACTTAAAATACTCATTTCCTTTTTCTGCACAACCATCTTCCAAGGTGAATCAGTCCAGATGGATAATTGATCCAGACTTACTACTGCCCTGCACCTACAGAAAATTTTAATTCCAGGTAGCTCTTGATCTGTACAAGACCGCTACATGAAGTTTTATTCTAGGTCTTCCATACTTCTCAGAATTAACTCAGAGCTGAAATTCAGAGGAAGAGGGTCTCTTTTATTCAACCTTTGAGTGAACTTGAAGCTTCAGGCAGCATATCCATCTCTAGCCACATGTATGTATGTATGATTATTTAATTTCTAGCGGGTTTTTAAAATCAACTTTCAAGTACCGAAGGTAGTGGGACTGTTTAGATTTGACACGTAATAGAAAATCTTTTCTAAATACACAAATAAATGAGATCTCTCAGAGGTCTTCTCTTACATATATCTCCTGTGTCGAATCTTCAACCCTGCTGTATTTTTTCTAATCTTTCTTTCAAACTGCAGTTCTTTCTTCTTATGGCTCACAGTATTCTTTAGAGAAAGGATTTACAGTATTTTGCCTATTCATCTGTTTCTTCTGAAGTTTAAAATGAGCTAAAATTCCCTCAGTTTTCTACTAAGAAAGTGGGATTTTTTACTGTTCCTCATTAATTTCAAAACCAAACTAATTTCTGCCTTTCTCTAATGTCTGCAATACCAATCACACACAAATCTCAATTTTTTTAATGCATAGAAATATGATAGCAGCTTGCTCCACTAGTGGGATCTTCATTTTAACTGCTTAGCAAGATTAAAATCTTAGGTTGTGGAGGAAGATAAGCTTGCCAGGTCTCTCCCCTGGAGACATACCACTTGGAAGGGGCAGTCCTCCTGGTTAGGGTGATATCCCAAGATGCCACTATGCTTTAGTGCCATCTAAATTCCTTGTAACCCATTGGTCTTTCCCCTTTGGTACCACCCTCGCTTTCCCCCATAAAAATCACAGCTTCTGCCCAGTTGAGGAGGGAGCTGTCGTTCTTGGCCCCCTTCACAGAGTGCTGGACAATAAAGGCTGCCTCTGTGGAAATGCCATCCGACGCTCCTGTCTCTCTGTCCCTGAGTCAGCCTGGGGTTACCTCGCAAGGCAGAGCTGAAATCACTGAGCTGAAATCACTGCTGAGAGCTGATCGCCTACAGCCACAGGCTGTCCCCTTGCTGAGGTGTCCTGGCGGCCGGAGGATTGCCCAAGACTCCTAGGAGTCCCTTGTGGGACCTCTCTCTGGGCAGGTCGCGGTATCCCGGGTCAGACTAACAGACTCCCAAGGGCCGTCGACTATGTAAGGTGACTTTTTCAAATAGCAAAATGGAATTACAGGGCCAGAACAACCACTTAAGTGTTCAGAAAATGTTTTAATTATTCATATTAATTTAATAAGAAATTAGATTGTTTTCCAAGTCAGAACTCTACATGTTCTTGTCTGTAGGCAAGTACTAGGAATCTAACTAGAAGCAAAGATAAAGTCATAGCTTGTGGAAATAGCAGGTGTCTTGGACAATTATCAAAAATCACTTCAGAATCAATTCCAAGCAGGAATCAGCTGCAAAGAAGGCATACAAGAAGAATTATGCAGTTGCCATTTATCCAGTTCCATGTAAACTTTGCCATATTAGATTAAGCAGCTAAGTAGTTAATAGGGTTATTAATTTGTTCCAAAGTGCCCAAAGTGGGCCATGTTAACATCCAACTGATATAGGGGAAACCAGGAGCTACAAGACACAAAGAACTTCAACTGGCACAACCATTTACAGAAGTAAATAGAACTCAATGAACTTATAAAAATCAAGTAAATACCTTTAAAGATGAGAACAATACTATTATTACGGACTGCATTGTATGCTAATTGTAAAGGCTGTGTGAATGCCTATTTATTAGCAAGAGCAGCAAGACCATGACATACTTCTATTATCTCTGATTTGATTAAGAGTTCTTTTCTATCAAGGAGAGTGCTGTTATGGTGAGCCAGTGTACACAACACTGGATGCTTATGCTTTAGCAACAGAATGTTGTTAGCCAGTAGCATTACTAAAAACACCAGAAATTCACAGTGAAAATCACCTGCAGCCCTGAAAACCAGGGCTAAATAATGGAAGTGTATATAGGGCATTTAAACGGTGAGTGAACATAATACAGTGGATTCAACTTATTGTTTCCAATATTTATTCTTCAGTTTGGCTAAATACAACTCTAATAAAAAATGCAAGTGTAAATAAAGAATTCAATTTAAATTTTGCTGGTTGCTTGACTTCGAAAAACTCCCTATCATAATATACTTAAAAATTTCTACTTGACTGAGCTGAAAGCCTGGGGCTTCTGAAATACTTTAAGGAAGAATTCAGCACAAAATGATGAAGTTAATTAGTATCCTTAAAAGTCACAGGATCATACAGGATGAGTAAGGTTGGAAGGGACCACAAGTGAGTCATATGGTCCAACTTCTCACTATTATTAGCAACTGAAAAAAGTATAATTCAACTTCAAGTAATCCTTCTGTCAGTATCTGGCGTGTGATGTGTGGCCCTAAAAATTGCAATATTTCATGTAAGAATATGTGCTCTTTTAAGGCTAAGTGGTCAAGGGTCTTTTCAATAGAAAAACTATCAGAAAAAGAGGAAGTCATAAGCAACAACACAGATACAAACCTTTCAGTCCAATGATAAGGGNCCCTTCACAGAGTGCTGGACAATAAAGGCTGCCTCTGTGGAAATGCCATCCGACGCTCCTGTCTCTCTGTCCCTGAGTCAGCCTGGGGTTACCTCGCAAGGCAGAGCTGAAATCACTGAGCTGAAATCACTGCTGAGAGCTGATCGCCTACAGCCACAGGCTGTCCCCTTGCTGATGTGTCCTGGCGGCCGGAGGATTGCCCAAGACTCCTAGGAGTCCCTTGTGGGACCTCTCTCTGGGCAGGTCGCGGTATCCCGGGTCAGACTAACAGACTCCCAAGGGCCGTCGACTATGTAAGGTGACTTTTTCAAATAGCAAAATGGAATTACAGGGCCAGAACAACCACTTAAGTGTTCAGAAAATGTTTTAATTATTCATATTAATTTAATAAGAAATTAGATTGTTTTCCAAGTCAGAACTCTACATGTTCTTGTCTGTAGGCAAGTACTAGGAATCTAACTAGAAGCAAAGATAAAGTCATAGCTTGTGGAAATAGCAGGTGTCTTGGACAATTATCAAAAATCACTTCAGAATCAATTCCAAGCAGGAATCAGCTGCAAAGAAGGCATACAAGAAGAATTATGCAGTTGCCATTTATCCAGTTCCATGTAAACTTTGCCATATTAGATTAAGCAGCTAAGTAGTTAATAGGGTTATTAATTTGTTCCAAAGTGCCCAAAGTGGGCCATGTTAACATCCAACTGATATAGGGGAAACCAGGAGCTACAAGACACAAAGAACTTCAACTGGCACAACCATTTACAGAAGTAAATAGAACTCAATGAACTTATAAAAATCAAGTAAATACCTTTAAAGATGAGAACAATACTATTATTACGGACTGCATTGTATGCTAATTGTAAAGGCTGTGTGAATGCCTATTTATTAGCAAGAGCAGCAAGACCATGACATACTTCTATTATCTCTGATTTGATTAAGAGTTCTTTTCTATCAAGGAGAGTGCTGTTATGGTGAGCCAGTGTACACAACACTGGATGCTTATGCTTTAGCAACAGAATGTTGTTAGCCAGTAGCATTACTAAAAACACCAGAAATTCACAGTGAAAATCACCTGCAGCCCTGAAAACCAGGGCTAAATAATGGAAGTGTATATAGGGCATTTAAACGGTGAGTGAACATAATACAGTGGATTCAACTTATTGTTTCCAATATTTATTCTTCAGTTTGGCTAAATACAACTCTAATAAAAAATGCAAGTGTAAATAAAGAATTCAATTTAAATTTTGCTGGTTGCTTGACTTCGAAAAACTCCCTATCATAATATACTTAAAAATTTCTACTTGACTGAGCTGAAAGCCTGGGGCTTCTGAAATACTTTAAGGAAGAATTCAGCACAAAATGATGAAGTTAATTAGTATCCTTAAAAGTCACAGGATCATACAGGATGAGTAAGGTTGGAAGGGACCACAAGTGAGTCATATGGTCCAACTTCTCACTATTATTAGCAACTGAAAAAAGTATAATTCAACTTCAAGTAATCCTTCTGTCAGTATCTGGCGTGTGATGTGTGGCCCTAAAAATTGCAATATTTCATGTAAGAATATGTGCTCTTTTAAGGCTAAGTGGTCAAGGGTCTTTTCAATAGAAAAACTATCAGAAAAAGAGGAAGTCATAAGCAACAACACAGATACAAACCTTTCAGTCCAATGATAAGGGAGAAAGGAAAAACAAACCTTGTCAATCACGCTAACTGGTAAGAGTATGTGCTGCGTCTTTCGCCAATTTTATGACCTCTGGGCTCTGCAGCAGTCTTCTCACATCACCCTGGACAATCTTCTATTTCAGATGAAAAGAGCTATTCCTCTTGCTTCCATCTTTTGCTTGTTTACTCTACTGACAATGTATTGCATGTGTTTTGTACTAGGAACTGCTTTTTCCAATCTTCATCTTGCACAGGCAGACACATAGAAAATTATGGCATTTTTAAAGTGTATCGTCACACATCTAGCAGTTGATTGACTGAAGTTTCACACAATAGAGTATCCCCTGGTGAAAAGTCCAGATGACAAGTCCATTGCTTGTAATCTTTCATATTTCCCTTCCACTGATATGTTCATATTCAACTGTACTGTGCGTTCCTGCAACCCATAGATGTTTATAACATCTAGCAATGCATTACATTTACAATCAATTATCAAAAGGTTGATCAACTGAAAAATAAAATCAGTGAAGAAGACTTCCCAGCAGTTCTTGGACAAATACCAAATTATTTTCACATACAGCTGTCGTGAGTAAAAGGCAGTTTAAACATTTGGAGGGAGTTTCAAATAATGGAATTCATCAATTTAAAAATTGATAAATTTACAAAGATAATATAATTTTGGCATTGAAAGATTAAATGAACAAGCACTTTTGGAGAACAACTCTTGCTCCTGGGAAACATCTTTACTCTCTTCCTGGTCTACCATCTCCTACTGGAGGTTACCTCATCCCTTTGGGGCAGCAATGGGTACTAAGGATTGGGTATGGCAGAAGCACTCTAATTGTGCTAAGATCACACTAACAATACAACTACCCATAAGTAAATCTGGGTTCTAATGCCTGTGCACCCTAGTGGCTGAGCACTCTATTTTAGGACCACAGAAATGGGTTCCCCAGCAGACGTCCTGCTTCTGTCATATATCAATTCTTATCCACTGCACCGAATTCCCAGGTGAGCTTCCGGCAAGAGGAGACACTCGCCCAAGGAGGAGTGAAGCAGTCTGCTAAGGACATGCACACAACAGTGAGTTGAAGAGGTTCAAGGTAATAAAGTGCTGTAAATGGAGAGACAATCTCTAAAATACAGCACAAAAAATGAACAAATAGTCACAAGAACACTAAGGAAGGAACAGAAAGTCAAGTAAAATTATAAAGTAACTCAAAATTTGCTTTCACTGATCCTAAGAGGAAAGAAGGAATTATATGGCTATAAATACTTGGAAACCGTAATGCTAAGGTTTTTCTGGCCAGAAGATTAGATAGCAAAATGTTGTCATTGCCTTAGAGTTAAAAGGGACAGCAAGAAAATCTGTTTAGTCTTGAGATGAAAGCTGAGATAATTAATAAGATTGTTTTGTCTATGGCATGTACACTTTACAGGTAGGTAAAGTGTAATATTTGAATTTCTTTTTTGTTTATGTCCTAAAAGTTTTATTTTAAAAACCCAGAACAAACAAACAAAAAAACTAACCAACAAACAAAACCAACAAACAGCCTTTCTCTGGAATACTGTATATCAAAAGTCTTTCTAAATACCTCAACTGCATTTAGTTTTGTTATGGTGTTTGTTACGAATGGAGTGGGAAGTTTTAAACAAGTTTCTGTCTGTGCCCAGGCCTCTGTAGTAAACAGTAGCTTTACTGAGGTAGCTAGCACCCCAAAACCCACTCTTGTTTGCAGATTCTTAGTAATGGCCGATAAGGTTTATTACAAAATGAATTGTTTATGTAATAGACACAGATTTAACAGACATAAGAATTTAACAGATTACTTACTATACAGGATAAAAAAAGAAACTACTACTAGTTAAACAATTCAGTGCATGAGTGAGTTACCTATATTTTTACAGCTAGTGAAGAAACAGTATAGATTAGGATTCAATGTATTTTACCATCCAGCTGCTGATGGGGCACACATATGGTCCTTTCTCTCAGTTTCTGGAATGTATCCACAGAGATGCGTCCAAACTTCCTGGGAGAAGTCTTTCACATTTCCAGGGAGTGTGTAGAAGGCTTCTGCCTCCATGAAAATTTGTATAGCTTTCATAGTGCAAAAGTAGTGTTTTTCAGCCAATAATTATCTCTCCTTACATTTTTCCCTCTCAAGGCAAAAATGTTTTTCTCAGCTGGGGGTCTCGCCCTCTTGGCACCAGATAGCCCCCTGCCAGGCATGTGTCCAGCCTGGGTTATCTCATCCATAGGCACCAGCTGATGGACAGAGCCAGAAAGCTTTGGGCGGGGCGGGGGGGACGGGACGGACACATCCTGCCACAGTGTTGTGTAGCATTGCTACTAAAACCTCAGATAACAACAGAAGGGTTGCAACATTTTAACACCAAGATCAGTTTGAGTAACAAAGCATTTAAGTAGAAAACATCAAATTCTGGTTTGTAACCAGAGGATTCTGACTGTATATGCTATAATTTTTGCATAATGAATTTTACTGTTATAGGACTGTATCTATTAGCAATACCAGATAAATAATGTTACAGATGTCTAAGCTGCTTTCCCTTAGCAACACAGAACTACCTTGCTTTCAGGAATTTTAGTATGACGTGTAAAGCATAAATAAATAAAATACATTTATTTGTCCTCTACTAGTACTAATCTACATAAATCCAGGCAAAATATTCATGAAACAGAATATGTTACAGCATTTTAAAAGTAGTCAATAAAATAAATGCAAGAAAATGCTGTAAATCACAGTTCCTTTATGAAATGAATGTTCTACAGCATCCAAACTGAGCCATAAAATGGTACTAACACTAAAAGTGAAGTGTTTACCCAAAGTACGCTTCTAAAATTTAGCACTGAAATAAAATGTGTTTGCTGGGAAACCTGTATGAAATGCACTAACTTAAATATTTGTTTACTAAATAGGAGCAAAGAAAAAGGATGTGTCTGTGTTTGGTTTCTTACATGCAGCAAGTGGAATTGATCAACACAATATTTCTAAGTCATGCTTTTTATATTCTAAGCTTAATGTCAAATCATTTGCTTTATATCTGTGGCATGTTTACATTAAATTATATCAATGCTATTTAGGAGCATGAGAAACCCAAGCAATAACTGATATCAAGTAAAAATATAGAAGTACAATAAGGAAATGTTAGAATTCTCTAGCTGTTCAATTGTGAGTAGATTATACAGATACAGACAAATAATAGATAAAATGCAGATTATTATTATTTTATAGTCTCTATTACTGGCTAGCTTTTTGCTTATTGTTTCCATGCTTTATCTGCACTGATGCTTTTACACAAAGGTTCATCAGAAATATTGGTTTTCTGAAAGGTCACTTCTAAAAGAGGCATGCTGAATACAGAACAATCAAGCAGTACCACTGGACTTTTTATTTGTCTCTACACTCACTGGCAAAAGCCACTAGCATAGTGCAAACAAGTTAACATACTGCATTAAGATTGATGAGTGGGACTGAACTAAAGTATACACTTTCTTTTTCCTTTAAAGATATCTTTTAAACAGGAAAAAGCTACACAATGACAAAAAAACCCAATCCAATTCTCCCCCCAAAAAACCAACACCAAACAAACAAAAAAACCTCACCACCACCATATGCCTTTAAATTTATAAAAACACTTGAAAGACTTGTCCTGTATATCAGATATCAAAGCTACCCTGGCTAGCCCAGTACCAAAACCCTAGAAATTATTCTGGGTTGTTTGATGGGAAAAGAACATCAAAATAACTATGGCAATAACCTAGAAAGACGAAAAAGGCTTTCTCATTTTGGAGTGATTGTCTGATCATTTAATGAATCATCAATTGTTCAGACTTGATGTTCCAACTGTAGAAATGTTGATCACCTTTCCAAATTTATTCTCTTATGTCACAGAAAATCTTCAGATGCACCCTATATTTTCAGCACCAAAACACCATGGAAGAGATCTCATCTTGCCAGAGGATATCCTTTTTTTTTCCACCATTTCGGATTTCTATCTAGCAATCAAATTTTACATATTTTCCCTAGCCTCCTGTAAGGGAAGATGAAGGTATGACTCATATTTCTTTGAACAGAAGAATATATTTCAGATATATTTTTGTTTGTTTGTTTGTTTCTGGACAAGTAAAAATTTTGAATAGTGCTCATTCATTCTTTATCCAGCATAAGAAGGATCTATTGATTAGACAGGTGTAAGCTGAAGACTCACACATTGTAGAGGCTTAGGTGAACAAGAAGTACAATTGTACAGTACAATTCCTTAGTAAAACAGCCTCTCTAGCACATGGGGAGAGTAGTTCACTCATTCCTTCTCCCAGCTGATGGGCTATTTTCACACCTGAGAATCCCTGTTTGTGAAAGTAAAATAATATCAATTATCTGCTATCCAAAACTTCCAAAAAAGCAGGGGAAAAATTTTGTCACATTCATTTCCACAGTAACTCCTACTCCTGTAATATATATTGGTTTTCACTCATGTAAAATCTCATAGAAATGCAAAAATGAATGATCCTGACTCTTAAAGTCCTGTTTTACAAAATCCTTAAATAACTGGTTGTCAGCTTTCAGTAGTTATAACCTGTGGAATAAGAAACCTAATTAAATAACATCTTCCAGCTCAGTTGTCATATTGTTCATAGCCTTATCTTCTTCATCTCTGTCTGCCATTAAACTGTAACATTTTCATAGCAATGGGAATATCTTTGTAGGTATTTATATAGTGCCAAAAGGAATAAAGTACCATTTTTAAATTAATCTCCAGGAAAAATTAGCTACTGACGAGGAGATCAAACTCTAGCTGCCATGAAGAATTAGTGCAACATAGCACACAGAGCATTCAGCATGCCATTTCTTCTTAGAGGTCTGATGTACCAATGTTTTCATTGTCGATAGAATTCTCCGTGGCTATGAATTATGAAGCATGTTGATATATAGAAATAAATACTTTGCTTAGAAATACACATACAGTTTTATTCTCTGACTATGAGAAAAATTAGATGGTCCCATCAGCTAACTGCTAAAATTGGCAGCATAGTGATCATAGAGTTACTTTCATTTTCAGTAGGGCTGTTCTAACGGTATCTCTGGTTCAGAGTGTCACATCATATTTAGAATCAAACTGAACACAGTAGAAGGAAACTTTAGTTGTCTAAAATATTATAGATGTATCTATCAAAATCTCTTCTACCCTCTGCTCCGTACCCTCAGACTAAGTAACATGGAGGAGATGGAGGGGAAAGATGAAAAAGGAAACAACATACAAGAAGCTAATTTGTCATCAAAAGAGAACTAACAATCAGGAGACATCTATAAATAAAAGTGATTGAGAGTCAAGAATGTACCTCTTATCTTGTAAAGTCAAATTTTAATGTAGACTGCAGGGGACATCGTTTTTCACTTCAGGAAATTTGAAGCACATAATTACATTTTCAGTTAGTTAAGCTATTTAAACTACTGTTTGATGCCACTTACTGAATGTGCATGTGCACATAAACAAGGTCTCTTGCTGTAGTATGCATCAGACAAACAAGTGTGCTTTTGAGTGCCTTATAGCTTAATAAAAATTTCTGCAGTTTCAGAGTGTTTATAAACCTGTCTCTGCTGGCATGCAGTGATATGAACAGAAGCTTGCAGTCCCAATGTGTTTAGGAGACCTTAGGATGACCCATACCTCAGTAAAAAAACCCAACCTGAAATTTCTAGAAAACAAGGAATTATTAGCCCCATAAACCCGAATTATTTTCATAGTTTCAAAAATGTTCTTTCTTTCCATAAAAATATCCCATAAAAATCAATAACTATTAAGACATTATATTAACTTTCCAGTCACATCTTTATAATAAATAAGAACTCTATTGCTAAAAGTTTGCTTTTTCTTCTCATACTGGGCAGAAAAAAAATGCTCAGTGGTTGGAGTTTGCAGTTGTGATAACTGATAAGAATGTATTACAACAGTTTCATTCCTCTATTTTGAAAAAAAAAAAAAGTGAGTTTTACCAATCCAGGTAAAAATTCTGACCATGAACCATATTCCATGGTCATGGAATAGACAGTTAATACAAACATAGTGAGTTTGAGCTGAGTTATGATCAATCAACTTCAGAGGGGAAAAGAGACTTCAAAAATCTGTAAAAGATATGCTGCTGAATTTGTTCCCACGAAAAAGGATGTTTTAAATCTATTTCTACTTCATCATCTCACATTAATATAAAAGTAGTATTGCCTGATCCCAAGGCTTAAAATAGCTCCATTATATTTAAAGTATTATCCACATATGATTACTTCAGATTCCCTGTAAGAAGATTAGAGCTGAATGTTACTGGTTTTAACTAGTAAAAGTACTTGATATGCATAACGCATATTTTGGCTGTACTTGAAACTGAAAAAAACTATGCCCAAAGAAAGAAACTTCTGACTTACTGAAATGTTTTGACAGTCAAAGATTTTTAGTATTGTAGCCTAAGATTTCCATACTCAAAGATGAATAAACCAAAGCAATAATCTGCAAAAAGAAGAAGTTTCTTGAGGCATTCTAATGCTTTTGTTTTATAGTGCTGAGTCAAATATGTCTGTAAAGTGCCAGAGGAACTGAAAATTGTAAGGTTAATAAGATGTTTTTATTGCAATTATTTCTGATTTTATGCAGCATATAAACTCAACAAGTTGAGCAGAGAGAGAGAGAGAGTTGTCTAAGTAAGAAAGAGGCAACTAGTTAAAGAACACAATGGAAGTGTAAGTGAAAGAGCAATTTGGATATCAAACCTGCATTTCAAAGAGATTTTCCTTTTGCCTTTTGTGTTTGTACAAGCCTTATAATGCTTTTGTCACATCTTCATTGCACATAAAACCGATGTATAATTATAGTAACATAGGAAATAACAGAAGGAAAAGAAAATAGGATTCAAGGTTGATCTCATTCCTTTCTATTCACTGTCACACAAAACAGCAACTTACAGTTGGAAACCAAACAACTAATTTTTCAAAATAACTGACAGTGTATTAGTACTGAAACGATCTCCTTATCATCAATGATTTGTAGATGCCAACAAAAGAAAATCTCTTAAATTTTGCCAATGGTAGTTCTTGTGCTTCTTGTTTTATTTTCATTCTATTTGTTTTCAATTTTAGTATCAAATACTCACTGTACATTTTGTCAGTGTCATATCCTGATCCAGCCCTGTCACACACAGATCTTTTTAAGTATGACTATACGGATTCCTGTCCACGTAAATAGGCAATCTAGCAATCTCTAACAATCTAGCATTGGGCATCCACACTGCATTCCACATTTCCTCATCCTGTTTTTGTCTATAACTGGCAGTATTCACAGGCTCAATATCCATACATCATTCAAGAAACATGAGAACTGTTTGTATTGGGAGTATGAACCTGACTGCACCACTGCTACCACTATTATTACTTGAAGAGCACGCACATACATTTATCTCTTCAGACCACATGCACTGTTTGGGGTCCAGAGGAGGTCAGAAGCTATGTGCTGGTATTACAGATGCATCTTCATTGCATAAAGAATATCAGCATAGACCCAGATCATGAGATCTGGCTATCAGTATGCACTCCTGTTTATCATGGGTGGTGAATCAAGAAGCCGCAAGTTTAATTTTAGGAACCTCAGATTCATGATGCATTTTAGCATTTTCCCTGGCATGTTTAAAGTGCAAACAGTCTACCAGCAGTCTACCAGCAAAGCCAAATTCCCAAGGCAGTGAAGAGACTTTGCTAGAAGCAGATTCCTGTCCCACAGAGCCAGCAGTGAAGGCAATCCAAGAAGTTTATATGATTAGGCCTGAAGGCCCAGTTCAACAGAGGTAAGTGTTCAAGGAAGATGATGAAATGGCCATTTGACAGTACTTAAACAGCAGGGAGGCAAAATTTTAAATGATTTAATAATGTACATAGTCATCTTGAAGAACGTGGTAGTCCTGATGATAAAATTATTCATTCAAAACTACCTGCTTGGTCACTCTTCTATTACAAAATAAGAAGTGACTTCAGTGACATCTGAACCAAAAGGGGCTAGTATGGATTATTTTCAGAAAAAAAAGGGATCTAAAGGAGTCTGCTTCTATACTGATTACCTAATTCAGATTACTGGTTTAAAAGTACAATAGAAAGACAAAATAACGAGATAATGAGTTAAAAACTGGGGAGTCAAACCTCTTAGCAAAATACTAAACTGATAAGAAACCAGTGTTCGTGATTAGGGACCCAATCAGCAGGTAGCAACCTTAGATGTCTGAATAAAAGAAAAGTCCATCAAGTGTTGTCTTAGGTTACAATGTAAGATGTAACCAAAAGTATGTATTCTATTACCATCTTCATAAGCTGTTAAAAACAGGTGGGGTTCTTTATCTTTTCCATGACACATCCCTGATAACTACTCCTTCAGGGGAGTATCTTCTGTTAATGGGCCATCAAGCCTCACCACATGAATCACAGAAATATGTCATTCCATTGTGAGGTGCTCCGCCCAGGGGGAGGAACCAAGCATTCCTACCTGGGTAATCTGAGGTTTGGAACACCACACTCAGCCCTTACCTACTGGATTCCCAGAGGACAAGAGCTACACAACCACCACTGGACCTTCAGAGGAAGACCAGACCCTTCTACAGGATCACTGCTTCAACAGAACCACATCTATCACCTCAAGGTGACTGCAGCCACCATTTAATTGGACTGCTACCACCACCATGACAGTCAGGTTGTATCCTGACTCTGACAGCTTAAGACAGTGTTTTCTGCCTTTATTTTAATTTTCCTATTAAACTGTAGTTCTGACTTGGGATGTCCCACTGGTTTGTTTTCAAACTAGCACAGGCATACAGCACAGACCAATTATATAGTATCTAATTTGGCATTTATCCTTTTTCAAACAGTAGATAAATATCTTCTCAGAAATGCCAGTGCAGTTGTCATATGCTTGTTTTGCTAATACATGAATACTATTCTCATGTCTGTGGAATTCACTATGAAATGACTAAAACATTAGAACAAAAATGAAATGGACCTGACCTATAATTAAATTTAAATATTTTTGTACTCAAATCCAGTGGCTGGAATTTGTAATAACTACCCTTTTCACATGTACAAAATGACTAGTTCTTTGCCTGTAAATTAAGAGAAGTACCATAGACAACTGATTAATTAGTCAGTTTAAAATAGATGCTGGAAATTGGTTTCTTCAACCCAATGAATTTTTGTCTATGAGAACTCTTAGAATGCACATCATATCAATCTGACATTACTGAATGTGGGAAAGCGGTGTTCAGTGAAAGATGCCTGTGGAAATATTCTAACAAATCCTCAGGTAATGGTTATATCAGTGCACTGCCTAATTTATCAAGGCTGAGGGCAGATCCAGCTGTTCACATGAACCTTTTAAACAGTCATGTTGGAGCTCCTGCTCTGTCCAATTCATGTAACAAAGCAGATGCTTGAATACAGAAAATCTCTCAAATCTAGTTCATCTGCCTAACAGCTCTTCTTAACTGTGCATTTAACACTAAATTTTTTCCATCATTATGAATTATGCTTTCAAATGGGGGAAAAAAAAAAAAACTAGTCCAAAGTCATTTACAATGTTGATTTAGCAAGGTTTCCAAACAATTATATGCATTTTTTCAGTTTAGAGACACTTACAACTAAAAATATAAGTAGAGCTTACTAAAGAAGCATCCTAAATTCTAACTGCTGCATTTCCCTAAGGCTAAGTTTTGTATATCTCCTGGGAAGTAAAATATTTGCGTGGTGCTTGACTCCAGGTTACCACTGTTTTGAAAACTCTTTATTAATACAAATTAATTTCATAAATTAATATGTTTTTCATGTAACTTTCTATATTTTGATACATGTAAATATCCATTTTATAGTATCTTAATAATTGAAACATCAGAGCAGTGCACTGTATTTATTTAATAATTGGAGTTTAAATGACAAAGAAACAGCAATGACAATAGACTCAAGCACCTATCTTTGAGACCATGATAAAGTTTCATGTAATAATTACCAGGTAGATGCTACTTTCTAGCCTTTTAAATGGTTTTCTGTAATAAAAGAAATACAAGAATATTTTCATCTAATTTCGGAAAGTACCAAATAAAGGCCACCAAATAGCTTATTTATGCATATAACCACACTACTTCATATAATGAAATGTCAAAATTTACGGAAGTTAATTATTGAATCTTTACCCACATTCCTCAATTTCTTCAATGAAACTTATAAAATGATTGTTTTGCTATGAGAATGAGGTCCTTATATTCTCTTCAAACTACCAGGGTTTACAAAAAAATAAATTCTAGATCTCTTCTTTCTCATCAGCTGGATATTATCATGGGGGATTTTACATGTAAGTTTTAAAGTAAAACATATTGCAATGTTGAGAAATATAATGGTATTGAATTCTTAAAAAGATGCTTGCAAATTGGAAAAGGTGCAATGACTAGGGAATGATATCACACGTGACATCAAAAAGTCCTCTCTGCTTTCACAAATTATTTATACATTTCATTTGCAATAAGGGCTTTTATTTTTCCAATTGCTTCCCATAGAAATTTATAGAGAAAATAAGCATTGCCATATCAGTCCAAGATATATGATGATTTTAAAATCAAGTAGGTGGCTAAAGCTATCTGAATATAAAATATCAAAAATGTTTATAAAGTAGTTTCTTATTCCTCTGTACAAGAATAATGATGTTGCAAAAAGATGGTCATAGGTTCCAGGAACCATAATTATTAGGATATTGAAAATTCAGGATTGTTTGGTTTGGTTTTGATTTTGATTTTAGGAGGTCTAACACTTATTAGAATAGAATCTTTTTTCTTTTTTCGTTTTTCTTTTCTTTTTTTTTCCTTTTCCCTTTATCTCAGCCTACAATATGGCCATAATTCCAGTTACTGAAGCAGCAATTTCATACAGGAAATACATGCAGAGCATTAGATCATCCTTTCTTACAGATTTTAGATTTTCCAAAGCTTCATTTCCTTTGCTTCATCTAGTTACATCATCTGGTAAGACAGTCTTATAAGTTGAAGTCACTAAGAGCAAAAGCAGTTTTTTTCTACATCTGTAATGATGTAACTAGATTTAGCTCAAGCTTAAGTAATCAAATCTGTAGAATGAAGAGGTTAAAAAGTTATTTGAGCTCTCAGATAAAAGGCTATTTACAAAAACATTTAGTTGATTTTAGTCTGGCTCTTTTGGTAACCACATCTAAATTCCAAAAAAACCCCAAACAATGGGAATTCTAAAGATCAATCATCCTGATTCTTTCATCACTGCCACTCAAGAAATGAAGCTGAGCTTTTCTTCAGGGGGGTGGGGTTGGAAATTCCTTTGCTATGGGTGATCTATTTCAACATCAATGGTAATTTTTTCATTCATATGATATGAATGCAAGCTCACAGGCCACAGGAAGCTGTGAAAGCTTTATTAAAATATCAATATGGAGATAAGAACAGTAAGTAAACATAAGCGTTTCGATTCCATTTCTGTCAGTAGGGATTAAACGACTAAGTCACTAACGGAGTGTGCATAGAGTAAAATAATTGATACTTAGAAGCTGGATAAAAAGATTAAATGTTATTGCACTGTTCCCTCATCCTCAAAAAGACCTATTATACCAGAGGAAGTAATCAATAATGAGCCACTCAACAATTTTACCCTTTTAAACATAACACGTACTATTGATTGATTCCTTTTGGATCAAAACGATGTTTTAAATTAGTCTGAATTAGATAAGAGGAAAAAATGAAAATTTCTGTACCTGAAAGTACCTGAACATGAACTATCATAATGAATCAAATATTAGAGCTTAAATTCCAAGCTCAGATATACAAACTCCACAGAGACACAACCCTACAGAAAACATGACAGAGAAATCATATATAATAACCATATCTTCTGCCAGCTGAAGGCTACCATGAAGGTTTAAATTGTCTGGCTTGATTTTAACTACTATAGTACATATTGGCCGCTCTAGTGAGCATATAATTATAGCTCTCTGCTACATGTCTTACTATAAAACAAAGTGATTTTAATAGCAGTTACATTGTTAATATTACAGTACTATTAGTAACTACAGTTACTAATATAGTACTATTGAGTTTAGAGTAATAGAGTATTTAGTTTAGAGTTTACAGTAGTAGAAGTAATATTTAGTCTGCATCTCTGTGCTTATAATGTGACTTCAAATTAAAAACTAATCCTCTGAGAACCTCTGTGTTTAGAAAATGCAGAGGGAGTTCTTACTGTTGATATAATCCCTCTACTAAAAGTAACAGATTAGAACAGTTCTTCTGTTACGTCTGTCATTTTAACACAGTTCTTCAGCTGAAGTGTTTCAAAGAAAACCTCCATTTGAGATTAACTTTAGCTATTCCATTCTGTCTATACAGATAGGGCATACAAACATTAAAATATAATGATTTAATGCTATCCCTTTTATCTGTGAACTACATTTTCCTTATGTTTTCCTTATTATTCCATGGTTTTAAAATATTGTGCATGGTGCATCTGTGCATGTATGCATTTGTAGAGACACTTTTTAAGAGGGAGAAGGGAATTGCTTACATGACTGTAAAAAAGGCTGGAAGGAGAGGCTGAATCAAGGACCATGAAAAGACGAATGTGTTGTGAACTTAATTAAATTCAGTGTCAAACTAGTTATTATGAAATTATTAGTTTTCTGCTTTTTTCAAAGCTGATTTGAGGATCCTCTTCATTACGCTCCCTCATTATAAATTATTCTGATCTGTGGAGACTGATGCACTAGTGCTTTTTATTTGTTTGTTTATTTCTTGTGTTGTTGGGTTGGTTTTTTCCTTTTTTTTTTTAATAGATTTGATTTAACTACTGACACTATAAAAAATGCATATGAATAATCTTAGGTACACCTCCACACTGGAGTTAGAAATTATGATCTAAATTTAGGATGATTGCTAAATTAATTTGGTAATGAAAGCAACACTTTTCTGCGGCGGGTCCCGCGATCTGCCACTGCGGGCGGTGTCCCCGGCTAGCTCGAAAA
>VYXC01010223.1:0-12994 GCA_013397175.1 Platysteira castanea | reverse complement strand
ACATTGTTTGTCCTGAGTTGGAGACCTGTTTTTCTGTGGAAAGGCTTTCCTACCACTCTGGTTCCAGCCTGGCCTCTGGCTGGTAGGTTACCTTGCAGCTGTCACAAGACACTTGGTTTGCAGTTTTAGAATCAGGCTGTCTTCATCCTTTCTAGACTGGATAGATAGAGGTAACAGGAACATAAAGCACAGAGCCCACCCAAGCCATCATTACTGCAGCCATCACCATGAAATAACTACCTCTATAAATTCTTCAAATATAAGTTTTTCTTGCCTACACCATGTTGATCATTCCGGGATGTTTGTGACCATCCGAGGGTGGTGAAATACTTGATCTAGTTGAACTGTATTCACTTGTTTTCACAGCAGAACATTCTCTGTAGTGTTGATACCTGTGCAAAGAGCAGCCCTGTCCCTTTTTACTTTCTCAAGGCCCTGCAAGCCAAGGCATTTTGATCTCCTTCTGTGTGTTGAGTGGTGTCAGTGACAGGATCACTTTTGGCAGCGTTGCAAGTTTGACTGCTGTTTTCCTGGGTGGGGGTGACTGCAAAAAAAGAGAAAAGGATAATCTGCAGCATCTGGTGGGTGATAAACAGGTGCTGTATTTTACTTTATTTTCCATTTCTCTTCACAGTTTTCACTTGTTCTCGTCAAAACATTTTATATAAAGTTTTATTCAAATGAAAGCTAATCCTCTCAGTAATATGTGGTCTATTATGTCCCGCCTTGCTGCATCAGTTTCAGGAACCTTGCCATAGCCGCTCGTGCTGGACCTGCCCTCTCCCTGCCCGCTTGTGCCAGTCTTTTCCCTCTGGGAAGCTGCTCCTCAGCCACTCCCCCGGCCGGGTCGGGCGCGGTGCCGCCGCTGGCCCCCAGGTGGCGCCCCTGCAGCGGGGCCCGCCGGGCGCAGGGCCCGGGGAGCGGCGGGAGCGGCGTGGGGAGGCGGCGGCTCTCCGCCGGCAGCTCCTCGGGGACAGACCCGGCCTGGCACATGGTGTGTGGTGCCGGAGCAGCCCGCCCCGCTCCGGGAAGATCCACTCCGCAGCTTAGCTGCGGCTCCTGGCGGCTGCTTTCCAGGTCTCGTTTCCCTGGAGCCCGGGGTTCGGCGCCGTGCCTCTGGTTAAAGGGCATCCCGGGTTGGGCAGCGCCGGGCGCAGGACGGGCGTGCCCGCTGCTGGCACCATTCGGCGGGAGCGGTGCTCGGCCGGCCTGGGACAGCCTTTCCAGGAGGAGCGCCGCAGCTCCAGCAGCGGGGCTCGTCCCGCCCTGCCGTGCGCTCCCTCCGGGCGCAGCCAGCGCCTTGGCAGCGCGGTGCGGAGCGGAGCGAGTGACGGTGCGCGGTGCAGCGGGACTGGGTCTGGAAAGGGCCTGCTGGTGATCGGAGGGTGAGGTTAGAGCCTCAGTGCTCCTGCTCCGTGCTTTGAATGGTGTGCGGGGGGCACACCCATGCCGCAGGATTTACACTTCACTTAGTGCAAGTGCTGAAATTATCAAAAAGGCTAGATTCAGGAAGGACATCAGAAATAAGGAGTCACTGATGAGCCAGACTTGTAGTGTCCATGGTGTTGCTTCAGGTTCTCCATTAATTTCCTAACAGTCTTGTTAGTCAGACCATGGGTTTTGTGAAGAGGGCTGTCAGAGGCGGTAGGGCTGCATCTACGTTAGGAAGTAGTGGGATGCAGTGAGAGTGGATCTGTACAGTGAATCTAGCTGGTGCTGGATGACCATGCTATGTCCTTTCAGGATACTTCACTTTGTGCTAGCTCTGGTCTGGAGCAGTGGACTGAATGTCCAGTAATGGCTGGAACACATCTTCCAGTTTAGCTTCATTTGAAACTAATCTGGCTTCAAACTGCTGTATGGATTGAACCAGCCAGGATGAAACTGTCAGGACAAATCTCTTCAAAAGCACACTCCTCATACAAACTGAAATGGTAGTACCAAGGCACTCTGTGCATGTATTTTGTCATCCAGTCCTACAATGCTTTTAGTACCATGGATGTAATTCGTCTATTCCATGAAGTTTAGCAGGACTGCTGGCCCAATCCTTGCTAATCACCTGTGATCAACAGGGGTAGAACAAGGGCTTTCCAAGAACAGCATGGGCCTTTGTGGATTTTGGAATGAAGATAGCTGCATGTCTTTCCAAGCCTGAGATCAAGACCACGTAGGGGTTATCTTAAGTGAAAAGAGTAAGATTTTTAGAGGACTCTGTGTAAAGTATACCTTTTTTTTTTCTTTATTCCTCCAGCAACAGCTCAAAAGAAAAAAAAAAGGCAGAAAGTAAGAAAGGTGCAAGCCTGCCTTTGAAAGTTCACAGAATCTCAGGTCTATCCCTCTTCCTCATTCTGAGCAGCATTATAACAGTACCTACAGAATCCACCTCAATTAAACAGTATATGTATAATTTCCATTCAAAATTTGGAAATTTCAGTGTAAGTACCCAGGTTGAACACATCTGAACCCTGCTGTAAGTATAAACACAATGAGTGTTCACAGCTTTAAGTTTTCATCATAATGTAAGCATATTCAAATAAAAGTAAGTTAAAACATGGGCTCTGTTTTGATTTCTGAAGAGCATTTGCATCCTGTGCTGGGGTGAAGGGATAAGTTCTTCTACAACATTTGCTTTTAAGAAGGGGTGCTTACAGCTGATGTTGGATTTTTGTATTTGAAACTGAAACTGGCCAGTGGAATTAGCACTGAATCACAGAAAGCAGAGATGGAAAAGCCCAGTTATATTGCCTAGCCTTTCTCCTTCCTGGTGTAGGATTATTGTGTATCAAACACTTCAGTGCTTTTTCTAGTGTAGTTTTAAAAGTCTTCAGGGATATGCCATGCCTCTTCCTTCAGGCAAATACTCCATAACTTTCTGCACTTTACCATTAGAAATCTTTTCCTGCAATTTGATCTAAATTTCTCCTTTCTTAAGTACATTCCATTTGTTGAAGATTTATTACCTTAAAGCATTCTAAGTAATTCCAGTCACTCTTTGGTTTTGACATCTCTAACATGCTTGTTCTTTCCTAATGCCTTTTCCTTTAATTAGAACAACTATCCATGCCTAGCCTGTGTCTTTACAGTCTTACACCACTTCTGCTTTGGTCTGTAGGCTAATAAGGATTTTTGCACTATTTATTGCACTTCCACCTTAAGTTCATTTTCTTGAGAGTAACTTTTATCAGAGTGACTTTTTTCATGGTTAACATGCCTGAAACTGCAGGTTTTTTTCTGGAGGAAAATTGTAGAAGTGCTCTCATTGTGGTTATTATTTCTCAAAGATGTACAGAGAGAAATAAAGGATTGACTCTAATTACCAAGCAGTGGCACAGGCTGCCCAGAAAGGTTGTGGAGTCTCTATCCTTGGTGATAGTCAAACTCAACACACCTCTGAACCTGTGGCTTGGAGCAGAGCACTTGGAGCTGACAATCTCTAGAAGTATCTCAACCTCAACTATTCTGTGATTCAGTTGGAAAAGGACAGATCTGGCACTTAACAGTGGTAACTACATGACAGCATCCTCTCAGTTCGCACACTCAATTGTTAGTGGTTTGTAACATGAGGTGTATGAGACCCTAAAAATTTGTGTTCATCTGTTAAGTCTGTTCATAGTTAGAAGCCTAAGAAATTTCCTTTAGCAAACCCTATAGCTAAGTCACTGGGAATCACAAATTGCTTAAAATACTGAAGTCAGATGAGCTTGCTCCTTCTGACAGGTCAAGATTAGAATTTTGAGGTCCATCCTTGAAGGTGGACAAATGGAAATTTGCATTCTTCTTCAGGAATGCTAATAAGGAATTAAGTTTCAGAGGTTATCAGAAATTGAAAAGGCAGAACAAAGAAGCAGCCAATCCAGGTGTGTATCTGTGCCTACACAGCCTCCTCTGCTACTTCAGCACTTTGCTTTTGTCCCTGAGTCTCACATGCCTCAGGACACTGGGACACCATTTAGGTTTATCTTCAACTTTCATGACAAAAGCGAGGCTTATTCTTTTTAGAAAATAAAAATCCTGCAGTCCGGGTGAAGTTCACAGGAGCCAGCACATACCATTCAAAAAGGGCCTTAATCTCCAGTTTCTGTCCCTGTTTGGATGCACACCTGCCCGGCAGAGTGCTGTGGGTTTGCAGTGTCAGCTGTCAGCCAGGGAGGGAGCAGCACAGGAGTGGATCACTCCAGCTGGATCCAGAGAAGGAGGCTTTCTTCCCTTTAAACAGATGGGTTTAGGGGAAGGAGAAAAGGGGGAGGGAGGCTGAAATACCCAGTCCTTTTAGTACCTCTGAAGGCTAAGTTGGAATGTTGCTCTCTCTTAACTTCTACTGCCGTAGCACGGGAACCTCCTTGTGGGTGTCCATGTAGCAAAGCCAGGAGGTCCCCAAATCTGGGGGCTCCCAAAGCCTGGGCTTAGTTCTGGGCAGGAAGGTGCTGAGTGCCCTGCTCTCAGCAGCCCTCAGCAGCTGGTTGTAATTACACACTGCAGCTTCAGAGGAAGTTGGCTGTGGGGAGTGTGCAATGCTTGGCTGCAGATCCTCTGCTTTTAAGGGTACAATGGAGATGGAGACAGTAAAAAACAGTGGCACAGAGTGAAGAGGAAGGTGAAAGCCTAATTATCCCCCACTTGAACTAGCTGCCTTGTTAAATCATTACGTATTTCTGAAAGTCCCTTGATAGATGTAGATCCTAAATGAAGTCAGATGAAGGAAAGACCACATTCAGATGCCAGAAACTCTTGCCACAAAGGATTAAAACTTAAGAAACAAAAAAACCCCTCTAAAACGATCTGGAAAAATATTTATTATTTATTTTACTACTCTCCATCAAAAAAAGAGAAAAATTAGGCTAATTTATCTCTTTTGGAAAGAAAAATTACACTGAGCTAACATATAGCAATGACTATTTTTGGTCTTACCATTTAAAATTACAGAGTTATAAATAGAGCAGTGCAAAATGCTACTATTTTGATTCTCACTGGGGTTGACACAAACATTTGCTTTGATTTCTATCACTGGATTCAACCCTCCATTCAATGTGATTCTTCTTTGAATACAGAGGATTCCTCATTTTTTAATTTTTAAACAGCCAGATCAATTGGTAGTTGAGAGTTTTTGCTGACATTTGACCTTAAGCTATCTGTTGTTTTAACATCACCTCAAGGTTGCCGAAAGAATTGCAAAAATTTCAGTGAAGGTAGCTTATAGTGCTGGTTTTGTGATGAAACCTAGAATGAGGCAAATTTTGTCTGGCAGTGGACATTGTAACAAAAGCTCTGATTATGATTCTCAGAAAAAGAACATTTGTAATGAAAGTGGCCAATGAATCCTAAGTAGCAACAGAATATATTGCTATGAAATGTGTGTACCTAGAGGGGGGAAAAATAATCCCACTCATGATAGAAAAGCAGCAGCTTACTCAGAGCTGTTCTCAGATGTCATCAACTCCCTGGTCTGTGGTGGCATCCTTCTAAATTTTGGCCCCTCCAGGCAATGGTGATTTATGTTTTTAACAGATAAAGCAGCCAAAGTGCATAGAGAAAACGTAGGCAAGGCTGCCTGCTGTGCAAGATTATATTTAGGGGTACAGCAGAACTGTGACTTGCATATATTTGGGGTTTTTTCTTTTACTCTGTTTCTCAGATGTGGACAACTTCTTGAGGCCATCCAGGTGAGTTATCTTACATCACAAAGTGTTGATTAATTACGGGTTACCTAATCACATCAGCAATTCTTTCAAGCAATGTCTGTGCTGTATGTGGATCCTACATGTTGCTAAGTGAGTACAACGAAGCTTGAGTCTGGGAGATAACTCAAGGTTGTTATGGCCGCTTTACTACCAGAGTATAGTAAAGAATATTAAAACTGGGATGCTTCTCAGGTGAACTTTCCTGTTTGAAAGCCTTAAAGGGCTCTTGTTGAGAAACGTGTAGTCATGAGCTGAGCGTCTGGAGGTCTGATGGGGAGGTGGGTTTAACCAAACTAGTGCCTAATTATTATGCCATTGCTTCTTTCTTTCTCTCACTCATACAACAAGTATGTAAGACAGAGTATTACGTACCTCTAATGAACCTAAGTCTACTTTAATTTACCCAGTCTAAATATACATATTTTTACATATGTTAAAAAAATAATTTCACAGCTTTCAGTAGAATTACTCCAGAGAATCCCAACTCCAAAGCCCACTGTGTCTCCAGATGTTTCTTAAGGTTTTCCTAGATCCTGGGTTCTACTTACCCAAACCAAGAACTTGTTGGTATTCCCATCTTACCATGCATTAGGTTTCTGTGGGAATCAGGCTGTAGAGGGAAAAGGCTGATATCAGCATGAAGACAAGATTTGGTCAAGACCTAGAAAAACTCTTGCACTTTATATATCATCGGGTTACCTGCACAGGTGGGAGGGAAATAGGGATCTGTAGGTCATAAATCTGTGTTTACTTAGGTAAATAAATAGCCTTGTTGTTGGAGACAGAGAACTGCACCTTTACATCAGAGCAACACAGCTTATTTTATGGCAGGAGCATAATTGTAACTTAGGTACTTATCTCAGGCATGTAGTATTATAGATAGTTTGACCCAGAGACATCACCTTTGGCTTTTGCCTTGAAAAAATTATTATATTTAATAACATTTTCCAGACAGTTAAACATTCAAAGGTACATTTATTTGCTGATACACTGCTCAGAAAAATACCTGACACTATAGAACCTCTTAGGCACCCAAGATCTTAAAAAGCAGATGGATTTTTTTTTCTCAGCTTAAAATTAAAATGCTCATAGACTGAAATTTCTAGTAGATCACATTCTTAAGAGAAGCTTTTAAATCTGTACAAAAATGGGGTTACCATAAATGGAAGCAGTGGCAGTTTTTAAAATATGGGAACAGTATGGATGCCAGTTTGGAGATGAGTTACTCTTTCTTTGCATTTAGCTCTAAGGAAATAATTTGACAATACAGGAGAAATTCTGCTCTTAATGGTGGGAGTAAGTAATACTGATGGAATAGTCTGAACTTATTTTATGCAATACTTCTTTTAATAACAATCTCTATTAAAGACATCTGCTGGAAGTCTGTAACACTGATTTAATAGGGAGAAAAATTAACAAAGTTCTTTAGCAATTCTGTCTTCAGTGTAATATGAACTGTTAAAAGAGGGTTTGTGTGTGCTACATTATTAACTGAAACTCTGCTCAAAATCAGGCCCACAAAACTTGCTTTTCTTCAGATCATGCTGGGTTTTTAACACAAATACTTAAAATTACCCAAGAGAATGAATATACTTTCACCTTCTTTAGGATTTTTAAAGGCAATCAGGCCAGGCAGAGAAATATTTTTAAACAGCTATTCTCTCACTTACAGTATGTGACCTCTCTAGCAATGTTAAAGTGCAACAAAAAAATTACCAGCTTCCTCCACTAAGTCATTACTAGAGAAAGAAAATCACCTCCAAAGTGACTGAGTTACAACTTCCAATAAAACACCCAATACTTTATACTGGCTTTGTCAGGGCTGAAAGATATGTCTTTAGTTATGAGAGAGACTAGGGGCAGATGAAGGTGGGAATGGAATCGCAAAGACCATGGTCTGGAAGAAAGCTTCCTTACAGGAATTAAATACTGAGTTTAAATTAATCCCATTGTTGCCTACTATAGGTGACATTGTGAAGTTTTTCTTTTTTCCCAAACGTAAATTGTAAAGATTAAAGTAAAGTAATAAAACACTTTGTATTTTTATCACTTAAATTTTGAGAGGCCTCATGTTTTCCACACCTGTAGCCTTGATGATTCTTTAGGCAGTTCTGCCAGTCATAAAAGGAATAACTCACCACTGTCAGAGAATTTGGCTGTTTCATCACTGACATGAGAGGCCGGCCGAACTCCATGGTGATTGCTGTCTAAATGACTTAATGGAGTTTCTTCATGTACTTTTTGATTGAAGAGTGATAACTCAGGCAATGAGTTATTTGGCATCAGCCTCCAAGATAATCTGTTTTGTTTTTATAAATCCTACAGCACCTTTCAGCCACCCATTTTTAAATAAAGCCATGGTGGGTTAGGTTCTAATATGCCTTGGTATTTAGTCAAATGATGGTTAAATTAGGTTTTGCTGCCATTCCTCTTTGGTTTTGTTTTTTTTGGTTTTGTTTGTTTGTTTGGTTGGTTTTTTTTGTAGAAGTATATTTCCTGAAGTGGTATTGAGAAAATGAGAGGTGAACTGAAAGATTGTCTTTATTTTACAACATAGGAGTGCGACAGGGCATTTCATTCCTGGTGGTAGTGACGCTGTCTCTTCCCAAGAGAAGATCACATTGTCCAAGAATCGACAGGGGAAGAAATACACTAACACCAGCATAACCTCAAAGTCTTGGACACACCCAAGAGGAAGGAAAACAGTAAGTAAAATTTTTCTACAATTGAAAAATTATTAGAGATTGTGCAAGGAGGAAGGTTGTTGTACTGTAAATTTGGTAAACAGGTAGAATGATGCTGTGAAACTGACAGGTTTTCTCATTTGGTTTTTTTTCAGTTCTACCCAAGTATTTGGATGAAAATAGCAGCAGTTTCCTTGCTCTAGATTTTCTAGACTTTTATTTGGTGGATTCCCCACATAACAGGATGACTGAGGAGTGTTAAATACAATCTGAAGAGCTGCAGAGGTGATGGGTGCTTTGGGTATCCCTTTCTTAGTGTCTTTTACTCTTTTTATTAAAGTAAACCAGTTAAATCTTACAGAAAAAGTTGCAGCTTATATTTATGTTAAGCCAATCAATCTCTTATGTTTCTCTATCTTTTTTTCACTTTGGCTCTTAAGTTTTAGACAAAGCAGTGACTGAAAGGTATAGGTGAGTTTTACAGTGTTTACACCACAGTAATGCACAGGGCTCCAAGTTAGAATCCATATCCTTTTAAGGCAGATGTTGTTTAAACAAATGTTTGGATGTAGTTCCTTCTTGAAAGCGTGTATGAGAACCATCTGCATCAGGCATGTGTCTTGATTTGTGCCACCAGATGAAAGATACTACCTTTTGTCAGTCCCATTTGAATCTTGAAATGACAGTGCATCGTGTGGTTACTTCCAAAGAATTCTGGCTATACAAAGTTTAGTATTTGTCAAAGAAGAATTCCACATAAGGAGAGAAGGCTAATCATAAAGAATTTATATGTATAGAGTCAAAAGACTGTCCACTGTCCTTACTGAGGTAGTTCAGTGAGTGTCACCTGGGTTCATTTCATATGGGAGGTTCCTGCTAGTCACCCAAAGCAACTGAGGACAGGATTATGACAGATAAGGATTACCATTCTTCACTTTTCTCTCACTCTTATTTTCATCCTTCTCTGATTTTTTCTCTTTCATGTGTATTTTTAGGTTTTCATTTGTATTTTTTATTTTTCAGGTTGTGCTCCCTCATGGAAAAGAAGGACTTGCAGTCTTCCTCACTGTCATGGCAACAGACTGAAAGCTTTTTGATTCCAAGCAGCACCCTGGAATTCATGGCAACAGGCAGGGCAGGGCTGCTGGCCTTGGCAAACTGCAGGGCATGTTTGAGATCCAGTACTCAGTGGGCAGTCCTGAGAGCTCTTCTGGTGCAGAAGAAGCAGAGTTCAGCAGCAGTCCATGGGTGTGCAAACTTCCCACTCAGCCATTTCCATGACTGCTCCACTGATGCTATGGTGGCTGCTACATTGTGCTTACAGTAGATCCTGCCTTCTATTCCACTTTTCATTCACTCCATTCAAGGGTTGCTTGAAGGTCCAAGCTTTCAGATGTGAATTTGCTTTTTTGTGATTCTGACGTTCAGATTTATTGATGTTTGATTTTTCAACCTGACAAAACCTCACTTTTATTTTTTAATTCATTTTCGCTCTTTCTCTACAGTAAAATCTGCCAGTCATGGGAAATTACATGAATGATTCTGTGGAGGCTAACCCAAAAATGCTGAACTCATTTTCATGCATGGCTAAATGCAGAATTGAACCTCATGTTCCAGAAGTGAAAGGTTAGTGATTTTAGATAATTTAAAAACTATCTTATAGGAGTTGATACAGCTACTGTCAGTCTACCCTAACCCTGTTTTTTGTTGACGCTGCCCTTACGAAGGCACTGCTTTCTGTCAGTGATTAAGAGGAGAGATTGGTTTTCAGTGCTGTGCTGATTCAGCACAGCACAGTAAAATCAGTACATTAGCAAGGGCTGTGAGGGAATTTTAAATACTGGTAGAGTACCAAACTGCTACTGTTACTATGTCTTGGAGGTGAAATTCCAGTGCTATTACTGTACCAGGCAATGTGGGAGAGGTGACAGCTCTCTGAGTCATAAGGGGGGAAAATGGAGAAACCCTGTATCCAGTTTTTGGCTTGTCAGTGTCACTGCTATAAAATCATGATGTGCAAAATATAAGCCTATAGAGCTAGGATGCATTCTACTGGACTCCTCATTTATTGACAAAATGACATGGACAGCTGAGTAATAATTAACTCTGTCAATTCAGTCTCTTTGCACTTTATGGAATGATACTCTATAATCTTGAGGTCTCTCCTTGGTGTTTTGTTCCTATCTGCACAAAGTTAGATGCTTTCATAAATACAATATGCAGCTTGGTTAGTTTTGGTGGATCATGAGGTACCTTTATGCACATAAAGATCCCTAATCTTGGTGTACATCCACACAATGGTGTGACACAGACATAGAAATTGAAGTAGTATGCCGTTAAACACCAAGGAAACCCCACCAAAGAAAGATATTTTTTTTCCAGCTGGCAATGTGCAGAGCTGCAATTGGGACAAAACTGGTAAAATGGGGTTAAAGGGAGTAGCTGCTGAATATTCCAGCTTGATATGATATGTGACACAGAACTTGCCATGGTATCAAAATATTGCTAAAAAACTGGATAAGTAACATAGATTAATAGGAGAAATGGGAGTCAGAGAGGTGAAGTGGAAAATGAATGACTGTACATCTCACAGGACAGGAATTAAACAAAAACCCAAATCTATACATATAGGTATTGGCACTATATCCTGGAAAATTTAAAAGTGCTATTATTTATGTCTTGTTTTATGGGGTACTGTTTATGGACTATGTGCTTCTGCAAAGATAATGCTTTGGTAAACAGGTTTTGGTAGTTAGTGCTGGATATCTCTAGAACATGTCCCACAGGAGTCATGGGAACATTGATGAGCTTGAAGGCCCAACAATGTGAATGTTGTCTCTGTATCACTTTATTCAATCAGAATGCCTTGATGAGCTATCAAATACTAAACATGCTTAAAAGGCTAACAAGTAACCTTAAAATATCTGTTGCATGAAAATCACACTGTTAAATTGCTATAACACAAATATTTGTTATATACAGGTGAAAGAGGGACTGGAAATAAGGATGTAAACACCTAATCTGGGCATGTTTACCACATAAAATCAACTGTAATTATAATAGCAATTTGAAAGCAGTGCCCCGAGTAGTTTACAAAGTTTGAGGTCCTAATAAATAAAGGAGATGCCGGTATAGGTAGCAGAGTGAAATGAAGAATCACAGGTACTGTCTTTTGCCGCTTCTCTGTTCTGTGGCTCATAAATGCTCTGCAAAGAGAAATAATGACACTCAGAAAGATCTGAGACCCACATGCAATAAATGCTAATTATTATCAGTGTATATTTCAGACAAACTCAGGAATCAGAATAGATACAAATGAACCCTCAATTATGTCTGGTTACATCCAGGAAAACCAGGCGGCCCTTTGCAGTTGTTTGTCTGTTTACCAGCCACATCTGCCCTATAGATACAATTTGCACAATTATATACAATGAATGCATACACACATACATAAGCATATATATGGATATATACATATATATCTTGCTGAACATTAAGATTACTCTTTAAGAATGACATAGCACCCTTGGATTCCATATCTTTAGGGAGCAATAGAGGTCCAAATGCTCACTACTGTTGTTTTCATTTCAACATGGGGAACTATGTGAAAATGAGAAAGTGTACCAAGAGCAGACAAAGAATTGCACACAAGACAATTAAAACCATAAAGACGAGATGAAGACTACAGAAGGACACCCAACAGGCAGCATAGTGGCAATAAACACCACTTACTGAACATACCTGAAGTACAAAGAAGCAGTCATGGCCAAACAGCAAAGAGAAATAAAGATGTTCTTCCAAAAGCTAAAGACATATGCAAATGAAAAAAAAAACCCAACCCAAACCAAAGTATCATAAACACTGACAGACAGATATACTCTCATAACTATTATGAGTCTGAAACCTAACTACTGAGAATAAAAAATTGGTCAATATTCTTTTTTCAATCCATCAGGAAGGAAAAATTTGTCAGTGAGTCTGAATATGACAAGGGTATAAACTGAACTCTCAGGGAGGGCAAAATCACTGGAGAGAAGCTGAACAATTTATATCCTTTGTTCGCTGTGGAAGATGGGATTTGATGACCCTGACAGGATGCCGGGTGCCCACCAAAGCTGCTCTATCTGGACAGGGGAGAGAAAATATAACAAAAGGCTCATGAGTTAAGGACAGGGAGAGATCACTCACCCATTACCATCATGGGCAAAACCTCCTCCCTGTCCTTCTGCACTGGCCTTGGTGTCTGCAGAGTTGTTTCTCTCACATATTTTCACTTCTCTCTGTGGCTACAGTTGTGCAGGGTTTGTTGTTTCCCCTTCTTAAACACATGTCCCCATAGGCACCACCACCATCACTGATGACCTCAGCCTTGGCCAGTCCATCTTGGAGCCGGCTGGCATTGGATCCATCAGACACAGGGAAAGCTTCTGGCAACTTGTCAAAGAAGGCACTCCTGTAGCCCTCCTCTTCTACCAAAACCTGGCCACGCAAACCCAACACAGAAGAAATCAGGGAAATTATCCTTCCAGAGCCCTTTTTGGGGTATTTGGGGAACTTGGCAGAGAATTTCTCTGAAACTGAAATACCTGGAAGGGGTAATGGTACAAAAGGCAGATTGTGGCAGCCCAGAAT
>VYXC01010184.1:0-11019 GCA_013397175.1 Platysteira castanea | reverse complement strand
AGCTCATGTACCAGTCCAAACATGGAACACATGAGAAAAGATGGACATGTTTTCATGGACTATAGGTTAAACCAGTGCTGTTTTTCCTCTTATATGGNCTCACCCAAGGCTGTACTAAATTCCTGGACTTAGGGAAAAAGAACAGAGATACAAAGAAAAAGAAGGAGGGGATGCACATTAGAAGGGGGTCTGTATTAGGCAATTCGGGAAGTCTGTACCTCTCAAGTACCTCAGTCAATGGGGAGAGGGAAATGCGTCCGGGAAATTAGCATAAAAAGGAGGCTTCGTCCTCCAGCAATCTGAGAGACCCCATGGGAAATGCCCCATGGCCTCTCCCTTTATTCAAATAAAGTTACAGGACTCCTCTGTCTCCTTTTTGGACATAAACCTCTGACATAATGGATTAATTTTCCTGACAAACATAATCTGGCAATCTGAATGAGCTTTAATCAGTGACATAAACGACTCCTGCCAAAATCCTGGAGGGCAGAAAATAAAGGCCACTTTCTAGAAGTAAAGCCTAAAAAACCCAGATCTCCTAGTTCGAACTGCTCCTTTGACCAGTGAGAGGTACTGAACCATGAACGTTCACCCTGTTCCTAAACCCATCCCACCAGGGCCCAGGCTGCTCCCTAGGGTGCTAAGTCTTTGTCTCCCCGCGGCCTGACAGGGATCTAAGGTGGGGCCGCCTGTCCCCGCAGATGCCCTTCCCGGTCGGGCTCCGCCAGCGCATCAACCCTCCACGGAGCGACCCCAGGAACGGCTGCGGCCTTGCCTCAGAGCCGTCCGCGGAGCAGCCGGCAACGGCAACGAGCCAGTGCGGAGAGAACCCCTGATGGAGTCGCACCCTACACCACCTCCCCTCAGCGCTGCTTTGAGAAGGTTTAACCAACCCCTCCGCTGCGCAGGCGTTTGGGGGGAGGGGCAAAGACCCGGTCATATGCGTGCCAGGGTAAGCGGAAGGGCTGGTGAGGAGTAAAGTGCGCGGAAGAGGAGTGTGCTATGTGATGTCACGTGACGTCGCGTGGCGGGGGAGCGGCCTCGCGTGTGCGTGGGGGGGGAGGGGGGAGCGAGGGAGGTGGTCACGTGACGGTGGTGGGCGCCACTGCTGCTTTGTGAGCACATTGGGCAGGTATCGCGTAGGGAGGCCGGGGCTGCCTCCTGCGGGGAGGGGGGGAACGGATGGACGGGAATGCACGCGCGCCTGTCCCCCTTCTTCGCTGCCTGCGCGGTGGACTCGCGCGCCCAAGGGAGGCCCGGTGCCCCTTCCCAGCTTAACGGTCCGGGGGCGGCTGTTGGACCCTCAGCAGTCTGAGGCCCTGGGACGGGCCCACCGCCTAGGGCCGGTTCCTCATCCTGGTGTGAGCTTTAGTCCGGCAGCGGGTGTCTACTGGGACCGCCCCTCCCCACCGGGCCTGCTGCCCCTTCCCAGCTGGGGGGGAGGGGGAATGGGGATGNGTGAGGGGAGGTGGCTCTGCCCTACTTATGCTGGCTGCCGCCCGAGGGAAGCTTCGCCCTGCTCTAGACTGCCACCTTTCCCCCCCATTCCCTCAGGGGCGCGGTTAGGGGCCGCTGAGTAGGCCGCGGTTGCGGGTAGCTCCTGCCCCAGTCCGGGTTCGTGTGGGGAGGGAAATCTCACTCGGTGGGTGTCGGCAGAGGTGGATTAATTTTCTGCCCTTTTCTGTTCTAGAGAGGAGGTCTTGCACCCCCTTCTCCTAATTTCTCATCTCGTTACAGCTGGGGGGGGGCGATTCTCTCCTGAAGGGTTTGTGCTTCTCCTAGTTCCTTGGGCTCGTGGGTGTGAAGAAAGGGCGGGGAGGGTGCAGTGGACCTTTCGGAGAAGTGCATCTGGTGGAGGGAGGCGTCTTTGGGCCTCTTTCTAATCTCGAGTTGGGCCAAAGGAGGGCTGGCAGCATGGGAAGGGAACAAGTGGGTGAATAACTATTGATTTGTGCCTTGTGTAGGGTGTTACTTTCATGTTTTCTTTCTGAATCTCCTTCCCCAGTGTTCCCTCACTGGTGTGGTAGGGCAGCTGTGTCATGATCACAGCTACAAAATTCACTGACAGTAACATATTGGCAGTAACACTAGGTTACTTGAGGACATGGCAGTGAATGAACTGTTATTTCTGTTAACCATTTCTACCTAGTCTTTCCTCACCCCTGACTACGTGTGCTTGTTGAGAATTGCAAGTCAGTGCAGGGCTTTATTATTGCACTGGCTTTTTTTTCATTTAAAAACAAAAAAAAGGCTTTTCTGTGTCTGCTATTGTTGCTGAAGAAAATTATAGCAGAAAAGTGAGCTGGTAGAAACCCTTCTGCAAGAAACTGCATGTAGAAAGGTACCTGGTGCACCTTTGAGCTTGGTGCATGGACATGTAGAGCCCCCTTGGTTACCTTCAAAGGAGCATGCAGTCTCGTGGAACAGAAACTTTGGGTTTGGTGTGGAGCTATGTAAGGGGAAGCTCATGAGGGGCAGCCTGCTTTGTCTCTAGCTACCAAGCAGTAATCAGTCTTTAGTAATCTCAATTTGAGTGAATGTTGAATGCTTATAATACAGCAGCAGATCAAAGTGTGATAACCTCTGGGGTGGTGGTGGTGCCTGGTGAAATGGAGGGGCTGTTCTGGTGTGAGAGCAGCTGTTTTCAAGAAGAGAAATTTGAGCTGGATGTGAGGGGAGGGGAAGCAGCACTTGCCATTGAAACAGAGCCCTTCACAACAAATGGTAGCAATTCAGCCTTCCGAGGCTTTGCTTTTTTAGTATTTACTAGGGCCTTTTAGCAATTCCCTCAATATTGATACCTGGGCCTAATCTTTCTGTGGTGGTTTGATCTAACTTGTTTAAAGAATGTATTTTTAACCTTACACTAGGTAACTTGAAAGCAAGCAAGGCGAAATCACTTTGTAGCATTAATGATGTTTGGGACTCCTGGAAGGTTACATTGAGAAACTAGATTAACTAGTGTAAATCAATTTTATCGAAAATGAGGCAGCTGTGTTTATAACCTCAACAATTTAAAGGAGGTAGGGAGGAGTGGGAATGGGGCAAGCACTGTTCTAGTTGCAGTTTTATCAGTAGGTTGATTTTTTAAAAGAAGTATTTATAGTAATAAAAACAAAAGGCATGGAAATTCAGAAATTTAGACTGTTTCACTTGCATTGTTTTGGCCAGTCCTCAAAAAAGCTCCTGGTGCCATGAATTGCAAAAGGATTTGACAATTCAAGAGGACTTTGGAGTTACAGACTCACCACTAAAATCTAAGGAAGCTAAGGGAAAACCCAACCAAAAAATCTTGTCTGTTATCAGGAGTGTGTGTGTGTGTTTTGGTTGCTTTTTTTTGTGGTGTGTATTTTTTGGGTTTTTTTTTTAGTTTTTCCAATTTTTAAGCTACCTTTATAGAACTTAGGAGCAGATTTTTTGGTGTTTTATATTTCTTTCATGGATTTCTATGTGATGTTTTCCTCATAGAATGCCATTTCTTGGTATGTTTTACATTTGTTGCTGGTGTCCCCCTAGTGATATTTACTGATTGTAGCAGAATAATATGCTGATTAATAGTGCTTGAGAAATTTATGTATGATGGACTGTTAATATTCTGTTAATAATTAGCATTGATAGTATTACTAATAATAGTAATATTTACTTGCAGTTTCAGTGATGTTTAGTACCAGTACTTGAATAGGTACTTCATGAAAGACTAGGAATACAAATTAATATATTTTAATATTTTTTAAATTTATCTTTGTCTCTTATTTGGTTAAAGCACATGAGCAGGACTCTGAAGACCTGTTTTCTGTGCCTGGGTTTGCAAAAGCCTCATATGACCTTGGTAAAAGAGAAGCCAAGTGACTTGTCCCCTTTGTAAGATGACAGATTAAAGAAACTTAGTGTTGTATTTGTATACTTCAAAATTATTGAATGGAAGGTGCTAGAGGAAATATAAGTGTTGATATTCTGCCTGAGCTTTTTGTTGAATTTATAGTTGTTTTTTTTTCTGATACAATCTGCTTGTTTGTAGCCCATTATGTCCTCTTTGCTTCTCAGAGACCTAGTTTTGACTTGTACTGTTTTTCATATAACTTTCCTAATCAGGTTATGCTCATTAAAGTGAGAGCCAGGATGAAAGGTTGTGAAGTAGCTCCTTTACAATTGTCTCAGGTTCATATTTTACAAAAATAATACAGAGGGTTTCTCTGTTTTGCTCTGATGTGAAAGTCCATGCTCTTTAATTTTGGCTATCCAAACTGGGAGTTTGTTGGAACTACTCATCTGCCTGGGGCTCCTGCAGGCTGCTTCAAGTGTGGTACCCTCAGCCCTTTTCTTCCCACTACTTTGCAACGCTGCAAAGAGTACAGTGACTAAAGACAGATTAGAGGTGATATAGTCTGATGCCTAAGATCTCATGACTTGCTCAGCTTGCTTTTACTGTAACATAATTATTTTGCTAAGCATATTGTTTTATTTATGTTCCCTCTAGACTAAAGCTTGTAAGATAGCTTATGTGAACAACTTTGCTCAGCTCCCTTGGAGTTGTTTCTGCTCTCAGTTCTCTTGAATTTTTTTTTGTCCAGCTGTCTTTGTGAAAGCTGCAAGACACTGTGGCTTCTTTTGAAGGTAAAATTGCCAAGCTTTTTTCCCCCTCCCTCCCCAGCTTCTTAAATCAGTCTTCCAGTAGATGAGCTTGGAGGAGTTCTTAACCTGTATGTGTGTAGCGTTTTGCATTAAAAACAATGAAATGTTTTCCATATTGAGAGATTTTTGATCTTTCTCAAGACTTAAGGTTTACTCAAAGTAGTATTTATATTGTAAACTTTATGGTTGGGGTGGGGTTTTTTTTGCTTTATTGTACAGGAACCACTGTTTATTACGGATCCGCAAAAGATGCAGATTCAATGGAATTTGTGTTACAGGATCATTCACTATTTGAATCCAAAGTTAAATGGAGAAAAGAAACACTTTCTTAACCTCTAGATTTAAATTATTAGGTTGTACTTTTTTAAACCGGGTTTAATGGGGGGGGGGGGGGGAGACCATATAACNNGCCCTATGACTGAAGGTGTAAAATTTAAATTCAATAGCCATGATCATATTCCTAAACATTTTTAATGGTTAGCTGTAGAGAGAGAAAGTTTTTCTGTGATTTTATTCTGTGTGGTATAGACTTCATCTAGAACATTTCAGTTGTATTTCTTATGACTAAAATACTGTTCCTGGAAGTAGAATGATGTTTTACAGACCATATTGAGACTGCTTTTGGGCAAAGAAAATGAATTATTATTTGTAACTGTATTTGAGCAAAGAAAATAAATTGTTATTTTCAACTGTATTTATTTTGTTAAGTGTTTTGAGGATTATGGATATAATAATATAGAATGAAGCATATGGCTTCTGAAAAGCTTTTTGTTTCCTCTTTGGTTTCAAACGTTAACTGAATTNTAGGCAGCCCTATGACTGAAGGTGTAAAATTTAAATTCAATAGCCATGATCATATTCCTAAACATTTTTAATGGTTAGCTGTAGAGAGAGAAAGTTTTTCTGTGATTTTATTCTGTGTGGTATAGACTTCATCTAGAACATTTCAGTTGTATTTCTTATGACTAAAATACTGTTCCTGGAAGTAGAATGATGTTTTACAGACCATATTGAGACTGCTTTTGGGCAAAGAAAATGAATTATTATTTGTAACTGTATTTGAGCAAAGAAAATAAATTGTTATTTTCAACTGTATTTATTTTGTTAAGTGTTTTGAGGATTATGGATATAATAATATAGAATGAAGCATATGGCTTCTGAAAAGCTTTTTGTTTCCTCTTTGGTTTCAAACGTTAACTGAATTGTGGTTTTTTTATAATAAAACACTTTGTGCCCATTGCCTCTGGTCCTGTCACTGGGTACTGCTGAAAAGAGCCTGGCTCTGTTTTTGCACCTTCCCTTCAGGTATTTATATGCTTTGAGACACCCTCCTCAAAGCTTTATTCTTCTCTAGGTTAAGCTACTTGACATAGTCAAGTCTGTAGTCTTTCAGACAAACTCAAGGCCATATGCTCTTACATGCCTTTGAGAAGGAGGTGGATTAATGATTGAATTTAGTGTAGGGGTGGTGGTAACAGTAATTCTTGGCTCTTGATAGGCGAAGAGGTGGATGAGTTCGGGATGTGTGTTTAAAGTGCTGTGAAAATGCGGTAAGATGCATATTTCAAATCCAAATAACTTCTGTTATTGCAAATAAGGAGTAATTAGCTGTCTTTGCTCTAGCTGAAATGAAGGCTATAATTTGGCAGTTCTGTAAGGAAAGAAACAGGTCAAGCATTTAATTGTCTGATAGTGATAAAAGTGCCCAAGTCATGTGTATGTTCTGTCTTGGAATTGTGTGGATTGTAAATGATAGTTTAATGTACATACGGCATGTAGGATAATTTAGCCTGAGGTGCAGTATGATCTCTAAAGCTGATACCTCTAATATTTTAATACTGTTTCTAGAATTGAACACCATAGTTAGCAAAGCATATATTCCAGATGCAGTCTCAGAATTCTAAGGGTGAGGTGCTGCAATTAATATAAATAAGCTGAGATGTGAGGAGTACAAGTCCCTTTTCTTTCAAAATGAATAACTTGATCCTGCAGCAGAGTGCTTGGTCTTATAGATTGATGGTGAAATAGGTGACTCATATCTTCTTGGCATGTTTTAGAAAACAGGCTTTCTACTTAGGTATTTTAATGTTGCGTTGCACAGCATATAAAGTCAGCATTACATCTGTGGGGTCAAGGGCTGTTAGTTTAGTATAGCATGGTAATGAATGATCCTGCAGAATACAAAAATATACTTAAAAGGAAATGTAAGCTTTAAAAAAAAAGAGTGAATAAATTCCTGTGAAAAAATTCTTAATGGTCTATCAATAGGAAGGAAGGTTTTAAGAAAAATTATTTGCTAATTCAGATTTTTCAAACTTAAAAAAAATTCTTTGCACATTCTGCAGTTTTATTATAAGCTAGTCTGGTTTGGAAAGAAATGGTAGAGGAGAGTGAGAACCTCCTTTCAGAGACAGAAAACACATGGCAGCCAAACAATATATAAGCCCAGACATGCAGGAAAAAGGTAAAGATGGGGACCTGGAGCAGTGACTGTGGGTCTAGGAGAAGTCTAAGGGTGGTTCAAATACTGAATTAAGTGCGATAAGAATTTTGGCAATTTGACATCATATGTAACTTGTCTCTTTGTTATCTTCTTTAAAAAAGCAAAACGAAATTTATCTCCCACTTCCTAGTTAGTTTCTTTATTTTTTTTAATGTTAAACACACAAGAACAACTTGGATGACTTTTTGATAAAATCACCTGGAGGGCACTTGATTTACCTGCTCCTTTCTAGCGTGTAGTATGTTTGAAGTTGTAAAGATTGTTAATCCTTCATCTCTTTTGGAGTTTGGTATCATTTTGGTGTAGATTGGATAGACCTGGCCTCATGGAAAATTCTAGGGCAACATAACAAGAATAAGTGAATTTACACATGACACCAAGTTGAGAAGTTGCGATCATGAGAAAAATAATGCTCAAAATAAAGTAGGAAAACCTGGGGGTAAAATCAAGTTTTCTGACTGAAGCAGGTCAAGATGAGGTTTAGTATCAAAATAAATTAATAAAACCCACCTTGTTTAAAGCTAGACAAAATACTAACAATGGTTGTGACAACAGAAGGAGCAGTCCAGAGTTGGCAGATAAACAAAAATGATCTCTTAGCTTTCAGTTCTCGGTACTGTTTCTGTGGTGACAGCTTGCAATTGTGCTGTATTAGATATGAGCTGAAACTTGATTTTAACAGAATAAACTGTTTAGGTTCTACCTGTGCTATGGATTGAACTTTGAATGAATATACAACCAGGTCCCAAACATGAACTAAAACTCTTGTTGCAATATTTTCTCCCAAACTCTGCTTAGCCATCCTTCCCTTGTGTGTGACTTCAAGGAAGGATGTTTTCTGGTTGCAGAGGGTAATTATTTTCATCCCTGAAAAACCTGGTTGTTTTTTTTTTTCCTCAGCTAGAAAAACCTTTCCTTTTGTGAAGAACTAGTTAATGTTTTTTACAAGCCTCCTAATTAATGCAGTGTATAATTCAGTCTGAGTATTTGTTGCAGAGGGTGACCAGGCTGTAGTTCTGCTAGCTGCTTCTTTGTTGAGAGTTGTAGACACTGTAGTGTCCTTTCACTGAATGCTACTAAGGAAACCCTAGGAGGGAAAATACCAAGGGCTTTACCTTTTCTGGTTTTCTTTGTTGAGAAACAGGTATGAAGAAATTTGCAATACTGATGCTTCTTCACCACTGAATGTAGCAGTGATGGAATAAACAGCAATTATACTGTGTATTGACTTGGCTAGTATTTTCTTTTATCTCCTTAGGCTAGAAAATAAGAGACCAGAGGACTTGGAAATGGAGGTGTTCCTTTCCTCCTGTAGCAAGAGGAAGTAGTGTGTGTACATGGCTGTGCAAGCACCAGGGACCACCCCTGAGCCACTGTGGTTTCTCTGTTTCTTGACCCAAGATACTGAGTCAGTTCAGGACAGTATATGGTGTGCTCAGTCATGGGAATACATTATCTCTTCTACTTTGGTAGTTTTTCACAGAATCAACTAGGATGAAAAAGACCTTTGAGATCATAGAGTTCAACCTATGACTTAACACCACCTTGTCAACTAGACCATGGCACTAAGTGCCACATCCAGTCTTCTCTTAAACAGCTCCAGGGACAGTAACTCCACTACCTCCCTGGGCAGCCCATTCCAATGCCCAGTTACTCTCTCTGTGAAGAACTTCTCCCTACTGTCCAGCCTAAACTTCCCCTGGTGTACCTTAAGACTGTCCTCTTGTCATGTCGCTGGTCACCTGGGAGAAGAGACTGACCCTCACCTGGCTACAACCTTCTTTCAGAGAGGGTTTGCATAAGAAAAGCCTTTTCTATGAACAGAACAAGAAATTAGGTCCTTCTATCAAAGATTACAGGAACATGTATTTAATTTTTCCTTCAGGTCTTAGAATATCAGGCAAGACTTTTTCTTAAATTATTACTCAGCAAAGAAATATACTTTAAAAATGAACTTGCTGTTGCCCCTTCCTCACATGCTTCCCATGACAACTGCCTCTCAAAGAGAATTCCTATTTTCTATATATTATATTTCTATGTGGACCAGTTCAGCTATTTTTTTTTGTTTCTCTTTCTTCTTTTCTCCTCTCTGTATTTCATGGCAATAGCTGTGGTCTGGTCTGTGTTATGGTGTCTTGGTTTGAAAGACAGGTGTCTGCTAAGGAAGGCAGGAGCCTCCCTTGGAATGGAAAATGTAACCCCCTTCCCTCTGAATTATTATAATTTTGAAATTAAGGGGCTTTCAGGCAAAGATATGAGGAATAGGAATAACAGTTCTTTACTAATATATATGTATTTATATGTATAACAAGGCAAACAAACAACAATAACTATGGCAGTAACAACAAACAGAACCAGGAACCCAGTGACAGCCTTCTCGGCTGTCAGGCCCTTTCCCCTTTGGTGCAGTGACGGTCACAGCCGGCAGGGGCGCTGGCTGCTCCTGGTGAGCAGGACAGGTGTGATGATCCTCCCGCGGCTGCAGGGGGTGCTCCGGCGCGAGCTCGGGGACCATGTGGTAATGGCGGCTTGGGATCCCAGGAAGGGATGAAAGAAAAAGCTTGCTTCACAAACCCCCTGGGTAGCTGATCCCGGTGCCCCAGCAGGACCCCTCGGGGACAGCAGGCTGGAACAGCAGGGATGAGCACGAAATCCTGGGTGGTAGGTGAGATGTATCAAACTCCGGAGCTGCAGCGGGAACCCTGGGACGTCTCAGCAGGCAGGGGGTGCGGGGCTACACTGTAGCGAAGGCTTGGAGCAGCGGCACAGGAACGGCGGGGGCGGGGCAGCCGCGGCCCAGCTCCCAGCGGGGCAGGGAAAGGCAGGCTTGGGATCCTGGGGTTTTCCCTGAGGCACCCGAGCAGATGGTGAAAAGGTCCCTCTTTTAATGAGGTAGGGTGTTAAATAGGGTCCCAGTGCAACTGCTGCTCCAGCAAGCAGAGCCCCCACTCACGGTAGAAAGAAGGTAGCAGAAGGCAGAACCCCGCAGCAGCGACGAATCCTCCCCACAGCAACCGCAGCCTCTCTCCCCTCCAAGTGCCGAGAGAGCAAGAGAGCTAGGGGCGGCACCAAACCCCTTTTTTGCAAGTTCAAATCTCACAGGCATCTCTGCCCTACATGAGAAAACCCCAGGTAAAAGAGAGTAGCCAGCTGGACCCCTCCCCCTGTGGCCAGATCTTTTTGTCTCTCTTAAGTACCCAGTCTTTAGTGTCTCTTGGCAACACTAGTCTGGGGAAAATTCTTTAAGAGAGAAGAAAACCCCAAAAGGATAACTCCTAAAACTCCAACATATGGTCTAGTAAGATCCTCTAGTTCTGATGGTCCTGAGAGCGGTGCTTAGATATATAGATTAACTGCATGTTATTTTCTAACTATGTTACTTGAAGTTCCATTACAGTCAATGGTAAGTGCTGGTAACAGTGCATCTTGCAGGCCCTTGCAAACAAGAGGCTTATAATTAGGACAGGGGTCAGGATTATATTCTTTTTGCATGTGGAAGTTCAGCTGGTTGCTATCTAAAATGGTGGTGTTCTTGCAGAAAGGCATCAAAAGATGACAATAGTGACTTTGTAGATATTGATGTTTGAAACATAAGGTTGAGCCCTCTGAATCTTCTAGGGCATTGACTCTCTTGATTTTCCAGAATCAGGACAAATCAGGAATGTTGTCTTCTGACATCAGCAGAGCTGGGTGAGTTTTGCTAACCAGGTTTTTAGTAGTCTGAAGATTGCCTTGGTTGTGTGAAAGATAAAGCCCTAGGTGGAAGTTAGGCTTCTCCAATTTTGNTTTTGGGGCAATTGTCCTTTTTTTTTTTTTTTTTTAAATACCAGTGAAAGTTGAATTTGGGGAAATTTAGATTCCTCCTGTTATAAATGAGGACCAAA
>VYXC01010169.1:855-48247 GCA_013397175.1 Platysteira castanea | reverse complement strand
CCAGGCACAGAGGTGAGGCTGACAGGTTGGCAGGTCCCAGGGTCTTCCTTTCTACCCTTTTCTAAGATTGGTACCATGTTGCCCTTTTTCCAGTCACCTTGGACTTCATGCAACTGCCATCACTATCTTCTTCAAATGCCAGTTGAAGCAAACATAATACTTCTGAAAGCCTGAGAAAACCTTCTCAATTTCTACCTACCAGTTCAAGGTCTCCCAAGATTTAGGGCCAGCAGAATTCTCTAATGCCACCAGGCTTTATTTAGTTGCAGCTTGTGACTAACTGGCTTATTCTATATGTCTGTGAAGGTAATGCAACATACTAACAATGGCCTAAGAAATACACACTGAAGGTAACTGCTAAAGATAAAGAAAAGGCTTTTGAATCTGGTAAATAGAATAGTAAAATGCTCAACATAGTGGTAAATTAGGAGCAGCGTCCTGGAATTTTTCACAATAAATAATTAAAGAGGTTAACAATAAAATATAAAAATAGAACAGCCTCTGATACGGTCTGCTAGGTCTAAGTGTTCTGTACCACTCTGATGTTATTTCGAAACAGTGAAGAAGTGACTCAACACAGTAAAACTGGTGAATTTCTAAAGCCACTTTCTGTCAACATTTTTCTATTTACAAACCAATTTTACATAAAGTGCAAATTAAGATAATTCCACTCAATGCCTGTGGGCAATAAGACATTAAAGATTTCATTATGTCTTTGGTGCTTAACTCAGACTTACATCCTTATATATTAAAACAATAGCCTTGAACTCCAGATATCATACTATCAGGAAAAACAGTCAACATCCCCATCTCAAATTAAGGTAGATGTCTTCTTTGCTGTTCTACAAATGGTCCAAGACAACATTGATGGTTTTTGTTGCAATGCAATATGCACATGCTTGGGCACTTGTGATGTCTCCAAACTAATTCAGGGCTCATCTGTCTTCAGTTGTGCAAGTTTACCTAAAAAAAATGGTACGAAATGATTCTGTCTTTCATTCTTCAATCTCAGGGCAGGTTCTGTGAGCAAATTCAACCTTAAACATTACAAGATTGGATCACTCATTGCACAACTAATTTACCAGCTGTACGTCTCAAGGCAGAAAGTCTCTTCAAATTCTGCCTTTCCCCAGATTAGCCCTCCCTTTACAAGAAATCAATATAAAACATAATCTCGCCTTTCCTGAAGAGGTCCTCACCTCTTTCTGGTCTTGCTCCTGACATATCCTCTTTGTGAAGGTTCAGATATTTCTACCTCCTCATGACAGAGTACCTGTAAGACTCCTCCTGTCTGTGGAAATCCATATCCTCTTCTCACTACAGGTCCATCCAGTCTCCAACCCAAACACTGACCAGGTCTCTGTTCCAGCCCATGAACAATCCCATTTCTTTTCCACACCAAGTAACATTAGGATCCACTGAGTTCCACCATTATATCTTCCTTGAGAGAATTTTTCACTCAAACCAGCTCCACAGAAAGACACGGTCAAATCTTGAAGAGATCTTAGTAAGTATGTAATACCCAACAAGAGAGATGAAGAAAAGGGAGCTGAATTCCTCTCAGAGATTCCCACTGATAGCACAAGAGGCAGTAGACAAAAACTGAAATGTGAAATTTTCTTTGAACACAAGATATGAGAGTGGTCAAAGAGGCTGCCCAGCAGGCTGTGGAGCCTTCATTTGTGAACATACTCAAGAGGCAACGGGACATCGCTCTGGGCAATCTGCTGCAGCTGACCCTCTTGAGCAGCAGGGTAAACTAGATGACCTCAAGAGAATATTCCAACCTGGACAATTCTGTGAAACCTCATTTCCAGCTGTGTGAGCTTGTTCAAATGCTCTCCCTCAAGAACTGGACCCTCTAGACTTACATTTTGCCAGCCCCAAGCAAAACATGACACACAAGGGCTGACTCTGAACCATCCGTCATGAGGCAGATCAGCATTTTCCAGCACTAGAGCTTCATCCACCTTTTTGTTCCTACTTGTGTTGGTTTTGCATGGCCTGTTTTTTGGTAGCAGGGGAGCCACAGAGGTGGCTTCTGTGAGAAGCTGCTAGAAGCTTCCACCATGTCCAGCAGGGCCAATCCCTGATGGCTCTGAAGATGGACATGCTGCTGGGCAAGTCTGGGCCAATTAGAGATGATGGTAACACCTGTGTGATTACATATTTAAGAAGAAATCAAAACAAAAGTAGTTTTTGCTCAGTTTTAATTCCAGCCAGAGAAGATGAGGAGGTGAGAACATGCGAGGGAAAACAACATGGTGACACCAAGGTCAGTGGAGAAGGGGGTGAGGAGGTGCTCCAGGCACCGGAGCCGAGGTTCCTCTGCAGGCCGTGGTGCAGACCATGGTGAAGCAGCTGTGCCCCTGCAGCCCGTGGGGATCCACGGGGAATGCAGAGATCCACCCGCAGCCCGTGGGGAAGGTGCCCAGGCCGGAGCGGGTGGGTGCCTGGAGGAGGCTGTGATCCAGTGGGAGACCCGATGCAGAGAGAGGGCCCTGCTTCCAGGCTGGAGCAGCCTGGCCTTGGAGGGCTGCACCCTGTGGGAAGAGACCCACGCCGCAGCAGTTTTGGGAGGACTGCTGCTCATGAGATCGGAGCCATGCTGGAGAAGTTTGCTAAGAACTGTCTCCTGTGGGAGGGACCCCACAGTCTCACAGTGGAAGGACTCCTCTCCCTGAGAAGTGGAAGAAAACCTAAAGTGACAAACTGACCAAAACCTCCAACCCCTGTCTCCCTGCGCTGTCGGTGAGAAGGAGGGAGGGGATAGGGGAAGAAAAGGTATTTTTAAGGGCTTATTTTACTTCTTATCCTCCTCTGATTTTATTAGTAATAAAATCACTTTGTGTCTCTAAGTTGAGCCTGTTTTGCCCTTGGAGTGTTTTCTCCTGGTCCTGAACTCATGACCCCTTTGTTAAATTTTCCTCTCCTCTGCCCAGCTGCGACAGGGGAGGGTAAGTGAGCAGTTTTCATGGGTGCCTGGCATTTGGCCAGCATCAAACCATGACACTACTCCACCTTGCTCAGTTACGTTCCTTGCCATTTCTCTTTCACAAGCAGTTTTTGCTAGTTCACTATTCATCAGTGCTCCTACGCCATCCAAAAAGTTTGATAAAACTCAGTCCTAATACAAAAGCTTTGTGGAATCTTGCTTTAGCCAGGTTGAAAACTGCTTATTCACTCTCTTGATTTCTGCCTGTTACTTAGGTGTTAGCATTTCACGTCTGACTGCACCACCACCCAGCCTCCCTGAGAGGCTCTGCGCTGCAGCCTTCCGAAGGACCAACTCCTTTCACTCAGCCATGCGTTTGACACTGCGCTTGCAGAATATCAAGAAAGAGGCTGAAATAAATTTGTTGCTTTCTTCATAAGTACTTCAGGAGGTGGAGGATGAAAAGGAACTTCTGCAGAGCAGAACAATTCTGCTTGCAGGGCTCTTGGATGGATTCTCAGGAGAGAGACAATAATACATCAAAATGCTTCAACAAATGAGTACATCTAGCAGCAAAAACCTGGATGAGGACTCTTGGGATCTGGGGTCTATCCGCACATGAGGCATTACAGTATCACTGAATAAAATGCTTAAATAGCTTTAAAGCCAGATAAGAGAATATGGGACTCTCACCACTTCTTACACCCACAGCCATTTGATAAACCAATCTGCATCTTTTATTCCTGACCAGAGTGCCTAAAGACCAGCATACAAGGATTTAATTTATGTATTTAAGAACTGAAAAACACAAGTGCTAGTGAAGGAGCAGGCACTTGCTACAGATGTATTAAACCAAAAAGCAACACCTGGTAGTGTAGAGTGTGGGGAAGATACAGGGCAGAGCATTTCAGCAGCTGAACAAGATGAAAACCTGTTTGTGCATGTAGTTGATGCCTGTAAACTTCCTTGCGTATCTGCCTGATGTTTAAAGTTGGGTTGGTGAAGCATCAGGGTGGAGGTATAGTTTTTAAGTCTCTATTCCCTTGCAAGCTCAGTGAGTGAGCCAGGAGTCATTCCCACAATCCAGATATATGAGAATTTCTAGTTTTTCTCATATCCTATAAACATATCTGCAAGATAGCGTTGTCATTTTAGTTAAAAAGAAATCAATTTGTAACAATTAATAAATAGATTATTTCCCATTAAAATAAAGACTACTTGGTTTAAAATACTTCTGAAATGACTCATGGTGTATTTTTGAAACACTGCCATGCAACAAAATAACCAGCTGTAAACTTCCTCTGCTAAGAATTTACCCATCAGCAATTTCCATTTTCTCAAAGTGGTAAGTTATCAGATATTTGTTTGCATTGTATGACCAATTCAATTGTTTCCTGAATAACTGATGAAACATTCTTAGTCTAAACCACAACTATCGACCATCAGGCAGGCCCCACAGCATTCTGCTGCTTTTCCTGATCAACACCAAAGATTGTGATGGTGAAAATATTAGAAAAACAAATGTAAATTTCAGGTCAAATATTCGCTTCACCTCATCATTTTCTGTCTACTTTTAAATGCTGCTTTAATAACCATTTTTGCTGGTTAAAATTCCAGTGGGAGGGGATGACAACCTGCAGTCACAGTCAACATGACTAATTTTTTGTCATCATTTTAAGCAGTGTCTCTTCATTAGCAGTACACTCCATTATAGAATTGGATAAGCTTTCCAAAGATTATTATCAAACCTGAAAACTGAAAGCTTTCACAGTTCCTAAACCAATATGAACATTCAGCAAATTGTTTTACCTAAGAGTATTTATTGTGAACATTTTGGACTTTTCACAGGTTTAGAAGTGACAGCTTGACTTCAAAATTGGCTTGTACTTTATTAAAAGCAGGTTAAGAAATCTTTAAAAAGAGAGAAAGCATTAAACCTTAGGTCAAGCAATATATTTTTGTTGAGCATTTTCCCTTCTTCAGAAAGAGAATGAAAAACTGCTTGCACAGCTCCAGCCCAGGTAAACTTCTTTCCCACATGCCAACATCCACTGCTTACTTGGGAAATGACACACACCTTGATATGAGTTGTGATTTTATTCCCTACAATCAACTTCTAAGAGGCATCCTCTAGTTACATTTATGTATTGCTCGTGGAATTTGCTTGTTTGCAGCGAATTCTTTTATTCCTTTTCACTTCATTTTAGACCAAAACTGATCCCCCATTCTGCGAAAATTTGAAAACTCCTTCATGATCAGTATTTTCAAGCATGCAGTATATCCTAGTTAGTGCAGCAGTTAGTACACACAGCCTAACAAACTGCTGCCTTGCCACTGTGAGAAGAGGATGTAACATTTGTAAGTACTTCTTATGAATACCCAATTAAATTTTAAATGGGGTTGTCTCAACTTAATTTGATTTCATTTTCCCAAGAGTCGGCAAAATGTGTTATGAACAAGCTATTGAACCTTATGAAATGTTTCTACAGCAGCAGTCAAATCTGATTACCTGGTGATTAGTCATCATTATTACCCATAGTTAGTAAGATGGAAATTGTGAACATTTTAAAATTAGTAATAATTTATTTTTTGAAGCAGCAGCATTGAAGCAAGACAAGTAAATGAGGCTGAAGAGCCTTCAAAATGTGTATCTCTTACAAAGGTGCTGCTTCTGCTAAATGAAGATGTGGCATGTTCACTGTTCAAACATTGTGAACTGCAATTTAGGAGCATTACTAGAGTTTGGAATTGAATAAAAAACTAAGGAAAAAAGTCAAGCATACTAAATGCTATTGAATATTAACTGCAAATCTGTTTTCTGTGTTAATATGATGTAAAGAAGTGATTTTATCATTGCTGAATCCTCAGAGAAAAGAGCACATCTGTTACAATTTGTAACTACAAGCTAAGATTCTGCTTAGGACTTTGGCCTTCACTCCAGATACCCTGGGAGAACATCTCTGAACACCTGAGTTTCCCTCCTGCAAATCCTCTAAGGCTTAGAATCATGGAATCATAGAATGGTTTGGGTTGGAAGGGACCTTAAAACCACCAAGTTCCAACCCCTCTGCCATGGGTACAGACACCTTCCACTAGACCAGGGTGCTCAGACTCCCATCTGAAATAGTTTTAGTAATTTAGGGGAAAAAAGCTGATGAGCCATTTGCCTATGCGAAGACCCTGAGGAGAAAGAACTAGATACGAATGGCCTGCATGGTGTGTTCTTGTTCAAATGGTGGAACCCCTTCTTGGTGAAGGCACAGTGGGCAGAACACCTCCTGCCAATCTGCCAGCTATGCCGCCAGCAGTCACTTCCCTGGCAAGGAGCGGGGTTCTCTCCAGCAGCCCTGCCCACGAGGGCTGCTGGGACAGGCACCCCGCACTCCCTCTGCACCTCCTGGGACATCACCATGGCTGAGGTCTCCAGCACACAGCTTGACCCCTGCATTTGCTTGAAAATGATGCAAAATCCTCCACCACTTCACTGCAGGGTGGGTAGAAGGCCATGGCTTCACTCCTGTCATGGCAAGGAGCACCACAAAAGCACAAGGCTCTGCCCACAGGTTATCTAACCTGAAAACATCCTTGTAAGTTATTCCAGTTGTTATTTTTTGAGACAAACACCTCAACTATTAAATAAGTTATAGCTTGGATAAATTTAGTTTCTAAAGCTGAAAAATATTTAACAGATTGCAAAGAGATCACATAAGTTATTAACACTTCAGTTAGGCCAGAGGCCTAAAAATTGTCATTATTGATACACCAAAGTTTTGAACATGGAAGCAGCAGAATTAGTCCTCTCATTTAACTCTTATCAGAAGCAGAAAGTTTGTCTTCACCGTAATCATTGCCTTTTCTGAAAAGTAAACTGATAGCATTTGTAAGTATTCAGTTGTGCCGTAGGAAAAAAAATACCCGAATTTAAATTACTTTTCTCTTGAAAATCAAAGCCTAGAGAACAAGAGAATCAAAGATCCTTCCTCACACAAATTTCAGGAACTGTACTTTACCGTTTTGGTGTCAGGCTAATTGCTATATTCGGTTTCCGTTCTTTCCCTAAAGTTAAAAATTTCAACATCAAATTCAAAAAGGGCTATAGCTTGCTGCAGTCCTAATCCATACTCTTCCAGTGAAAATTTAATCCTATGTATAAGGATGTAATATATAATGACAGTATGTAAGAGTTTTTCTGCTGTTTCAAGCTGAAATTTCTCCACTTTGATCTCCACTAGATTGTTGCTGGCTGCAGATGGGCACTTGTTTGGCATTGTGCTCATTGACAATGGTTGTCACATAAACAGTTATGATAATGATGATTGTTTTCAATTATAGTCCCAAGCCTTGGAGTAAAATCTTCCAAGATGAAAAGCCAAACATATAGTAACAAATTTAACTTATTCCCTAATGCACATGAAAATGAACACACGCAGTTACTCAGACACATTACTCAGAAAGTTAATCACAATTTACTGTGCTGTTATTAGCCAGAAGTATGTCCATCATTCTTGACAGGGTGTCTGCCAACATCACGCATTAGCATAAACTGCAGTTACCACTCCACCTGTGAGGTAACGGGGGCAGAGTTGCTCCCAGAATGAGGCAGGCAGGCAGGTCTGTCTCAGCTGTGCACAGCCTTGACGACAGATCTGACCTCCAGTGAGATGCTGCAGGGGAGCTGGATGGCTTGGCCTCACAGCAGAGAGGGCCTTTAGGCCAGGTCTGGACTACAGTAGGTAGGACCTGCGTCCCTCTGAAACACTGGGGAGCACCACTCGGTACTGCACAGGGGATTCTGCAGAAGGGTCGCAGCCAGTACTGCTCCCTGCCAGGATGTGTTTCTGTATGCCAGGCAGTCATGCCAGGTGGGCTCAAAGCTAGCAAGGTTGACCAGATCGGCACAGGTTTTATACTGAGTCAAAAGCTTAAGGTGTCTGCAGATTAACTGTGCAACAAATCCAAATTTAGTCAGAAGCCACCCGGTTCTGGTAATTGTGTGTACAGCTGAATGGGACCATCAGCACACTAAGTCTCTTCCCTTCCAAGTATCAAATGTAACCAGATAAACCTCTTAATTGTGAGATGATGTTGGTGGATGATTGAGGAAATGACATACACATAACATACAAATAGTAGCAACTCTTCTGGCAATCCTCCCTATGCCAAGGTAAAATGCAGGAAACAATGAGTTATCACACAACTTCTGCTGACAGATGCTGGCAGCAGGGAACAGGGGAGGTTTTGCATTCAGAACTGTGAGAGCCTCAACAGCCTCTGACACTAACGCCAAAGGAGGAGAGAAAGATTAGCCTTCCTCTACAAACAGCGGGAAGGTTTCAAAAAAGATTACTCCCTAAAAAGTCAGTAAAAAAAGGCCCAGATTTTTAAAAGCATCTGGTTATTTGGTAATATTGTCAAAAGCTTGTAGGGTGTCTTTAAACAGCTAATCCCCTTTGGAAAAAAAATCTGATTTAGTAGATGAATTATCCCTTAGTGAAGTAAAGTTAATTTCAACTTTGAAGGTGGAAGATCACTACTTAAAAGGAAAAATCTGAAAACGGAAATCAGCATTTTCTTCCCCCTTCAATCTGCAAGACACAAAAGACAAAGGCACATAGAAAGGAGCAGCTTTACCCTGCAAATCCTGCAGGTAACTAATAAAGAATTGAAAGTAAGCCTCATGTTTGCAAATCATTGTTTTAACATTTGGGCTTAAATGTTTTAGCAGCAATTCTGAAGTATCCCCATGACATGTCTTTGATGAAAAAACACAAAGAATTGAGATATTGTACATGATAATTTTAAGTAGTCCAGGTACAGCCACAAATTAATTAGAATTAATTACTCATCTACCTCCAGTGAGTTTCTCTGTGTTATGACAGCTAAAAGTGAAATAGAAGGAACTCAAGAAAGTAATTTTTTCATAACAGAAATAAAGAGAACTTGGTGATAAAAATGAAAACTCATATCTTCAGATAGAAATATACATGGATGCTCTCTAACAATTCAAATATGACTTAAGTGTTACAAAGTTTCTTTTTCTCTGAGACAATTCAAATGGAAATTATCTTCCTCTCATGAACGAATATTTCTGCTCACAGTCTTACTGCTTTCCTAAGTCCTTCTGTTTGTATGAACATACAGTCTAAAAAGAGCACTAGAAAGGGAGAAAGTTACAGATCTACAGTATTAAAGGAAGCAGCTCCTGATACTGAATTATAGTGCTGCATTAACAGGTGCTTCCCATTAATATACATTAGAAAGTTCCTTCAGACCTCTGACTTTATTACATATATCTTCGTGAACCAAAAAGACAGTTAAGGGTACTAAAAAATGGTACTACCTGGGGCAGCATATACCATGTTAGGAATCATGGCAATGCTAGCTTAATGATAAACCCTTAATTAAGCCTTTATTATTGAAAAATCCCAAAGAGCATAGGTTAATAGCAACAGCAGAAACTTATTTTTATTCTTTTGTCACAGGTTATTTTCACTTTTCATCAGACTTATCCATACAAGACAGAAGGCTAGAGTCCTTTCATATTTTTTGAAAGAAAAATTTGACATAGAAAATGTTTTTTCTCCTTATTTAGAAGCCTTGTAAAAATTCTTGTAGTTGGGCAACTATTTCTGTATCCACTGTTTCCATAAGGGCATGAAAACCTTGTTCTCCCAGTAACTCCTGCTGTGCCTTTAACTTCTCATAGATGAACTGCTGCAATGACACAGTATGTACTGGGTCCTTCAGTGCAAGCTGTGGAAAACATGTAAAAGAAAAATATATAATAATGCATTAAGAAATACTCTGACTTATGCATTTTGATTATAACCACAGCTCAAGAAATAAATCTGCTTTTATTTTCTTTGTACTTACTTGAGAAACAAGAGGAAAAACTTGTGCAAAACAAAGATCAAATTGATTATTATCAAGGCAAATATCAGTTTAAAACTATTTGAAACAGTGTTAAATCATGCATCTTACACTTTGCTCTGATGTTTCATGCTTCTACAAGATAAAACAATTTCAAAACTCCTTTATTAGTTACTGCTGAATGAGGTTCCTGTAACTCCTATCAGATCAGATCTTACCAAGGACTTTAGTGATGACATGCACTACTGTCAGTTTTATTTTATTAGTAAGAAAACAAAATACTGGAAAAGGTGAACTTGTTTCGACTACATGACAAAATAAAATGTTCGTATGTATAAAGAAGAGACACACTTCAGTACTGATACCTATAAACCTCATCAATCCAGCTGGATTTAACCATTTCCTTCTGAGCAGGGAAGGACAGAATATTTGTCACTATTTTCCCACATTAGCTGCCTTTTAATGAAAGCAAAAATAGGTAAAAGAGACTACATTGACAGAGGATGTATTGCTAATTTCAGTGTCAGCAGACACGTGGGCAGGCTCAGGATACCGACAGTTACGGTGCATTTGTCCCTCAGTCCACCAGGCTGGATGGAAGGGGATAGGAGATGGGGACACCTGGCACTTGCTGCATCACAAAGAAGCAGGGTGTAGAAATTAATGGCAATTAATGTAGACCTGTGATCTGTTCATCTTAGTGTGAAACCCAAACAACACTAATGTTCATGCTGCAAGGTCAGGAAACTATTTTGCTATTTCAAGGTAAGACATGATCATTTTATTACCTATTCTTACAGTTACACTCTTTTCAAAGGGAAGTAATTGCAGTAATAGTTTGGTACTCTGTTGGGGTTTTTTTCAGTAAATGTAATTTGAATCTTTAGAATATAATAAACTTTTCTAACAAAATTTCTACATCACAACTACTCTAATCGAGATTTGTTGAAATCAGTGGCATCCATTTGTAATTAAAAAAAAAGACTGCCTTGATAAGCAGAAAATCTACCAGTTTCTGAATAATTTGCATTTGTTCACCTAAAACTGTAATTTAGGACATATTTTTTTATAATTAGTTTCTGTAAGGTCATAGCTCTAAAGAGTCAGAGTATAAAAGAGTACAAAATTACTCTAGGGAATTTTGCACAGAAAAACAGGTATTTAAATACAAGCGTTCTCATCCTTGTGACCTTGACCAAAGCCACTAAATCATACCCTCCATAACTGGAGGGTATGATTGAGTGGGACAGGGGAGAGAAAATATAACTAAAGGCTTGCGGGCTGAGATAAGAGCAGGGAGAGATCACTCACCAGTTTCTCCCATGAGCAAAACAGACTTGACTCCCAGAAATTAATTTATCATCAATCACATCAGGGTAGGGTAATGAGAAATGAAACTAAATCTTAAAACACCTTCCTCCCACCCCTCCCTTCTTCCTGGGCTCAACTTTAACCCTAAATTCTCTACCTCCTCTGGACCAGCTTGGGAGACAGGGGAATGGGAACTGCAGTTAGTTTATCATATATTGTCTGTCGTGCTCCTTCCTCCTCACACTCTTACCCTGCTCCATCATGGGGCCCCACCCACAGGAGACAGCCCTCCATGAACTTCTCCAACATGAGTCCATCCATGGGCTGCAGTCCTTCACTAACTAATCCAGTGTGGATCCCTTTTTTTCCACAGGGTGCAGTCTTTCAGGAACAGGCTGCTCCAGCATGGGCTCCTCTGTCTGTGTGCCCACAGGTCCTGATAGAAGCCTGCTCCAGTGTAAACTTCCCACGGGGTCAGACTACTTTGGGTTTTCCCCTGCTCCAACATGGGCTGCAGGTGGATCTCTGCTCCACCACTGACCTCCATGGGCTCAGGGGCACAGCTGCATCAGCATGGTCTGCACCATGGGCTGCAGGGGAACCTCAGCTCTGGGACCTCGAGCACCTTTTCCCCTTCCTTTCTCACTGACCTCGCTGTCTGCAGAGTTGTTGCTCTCACATATATTCACTCTGCTCCCTGGCTGCCTCACCATTCAAAGCAGTAGCACTCTAAGCCAGCAGGGACTTCTGTAGTACGATTAATGCTTGCTGCTGGAAGCATCATCTACTATCTGTAAACAAAATGTGACTTAAGAGTCTTCAGACCTAATTAAGAAGTTAACATACTAACTTGTTTTCATTCAGATAATCCCATCAAAATTATTTCCAGTAAATGAAAGCTTCCTGCAACAACAACAAAGTTGGATTTTCTTTCACTTTACTTTTCTGGAACTTGTATTCAGAACTAACAAAACATATGAAATAGTTTGATATAATGAGTTTGTCAATAATACTATACAGACAACTGCAGTCTTCACTGACTAAGCAAACAAAATCATAAGTTTGGAAGAACAGTAAGCATAGTTGGCAAAGGACTATATATTAAGTAGGTATGCTGAGTTCCTAGGCATGTGGCCATGGCTGTTTTATTGAAATGTGCCTGATTCTGATAAGGCAAAACAAATCTATTTTCCAGCTAAAAAAACACTAGAAAATTCCAACACCTTCTTAGTTAAAACAGCTACAGACAGGAAATAAAAATTTGGCCAGTAACTACACATTATTGAAATGTGTTTTATGCTGCTCTGTGAAAACCTGGATTTGACTAGCTTTTCAATCTCATTACTTTACAGATTGATCTTGAAACTGGGTACAGGTGCCCACCTTGGGGCTGGACTGAAGAAACTAATCTTCCACCTCACTGGTTGTAAACACTGGCTTGAAGCAAACAGTTCAGAGAGGCTTTGCTGATTCCCTTTAGGTAGTTCTTGATTTTCTTATCATATTATATATTTGTTCCCTCTTTTACTTTACCAGTGGTATCTGCTACTATATAGTACTATATACTATATAGTTTTCTAAGTGTTATGTGAGTGTGTGCACTGGTGCTCCTACAGAGAGGAAGAAACTTCCATCACACGTAGGCAGGAATGGGCCCAGGTGGTGTTCTGTTTTTAATCTAGTTTTTAAAATCAAATGCTAGCTGTGCTTTTGAAGCCATGATTAACAATTCTGATTATTATCTGACACTTCTGCTACTAGTGACCTGCCCAAAGGACCTGTACAATTTTGAAATAAATAGCCAAGCGTCACATCGCAGTTTCTGCACCATCTGCAAAACTATATACAGAGATGTTTCAGTTAGGATTCAGAATGAATTTATAGCAAACATTCATAACAACTACAGCTCATTTGCTTTAACAGCTGCAAGAAATTGCATCTAAAAGAATAAGAATATGGTGTATACTAGAGTTAGCTGAAAAAATGACAGCGTAGAAGGCTTCAGTCGGAAATATATCAGGAAAAACTAACTAAATATAAGAACGAGAAGACTAAAATAGCTATTTTTACAAAGGAGGCTTGAAAGGAGAAAAACAAAGGATTTCCACAATGTTTAGGAATCTAGAAAACACAGCAACCATGGAAATAGTTAAATTTAGACTATGAGATCCAAAACAAAAACGAAGCTTTGATGTTCATGTATGATTATTTATTCTCTGTAAACTCTCCAAGAAAACAAAGACTGAAAAGGTGTTTAAGCTTACTGTTAAAGAGCAGACGAGGAACAGATCACAAGCAATTCCTTAGAGGAAAAAGGAAAGTGATATGCAAAGGAAGATATATGCAAGGAAAGTAAACCAAGACCTTCGTTGTGGTGTTATTATCACTTTGGTGAAGCTCCTCCTTATCAAAGCACATTTATCTTTATTCAAATGGCCACTGACTCTGTATTGCATGTGATTCCCAGAACAGTTCCCTCACTATGACAGTGTTCATGGACAATATATTGGTGTGTTATATCATTTAATGATACAGGATAATTCAATGTGCTCTGCTTTCCATTTTGCCTGACATAGCCATGCTGAAGGTAGTCCATAGCAAATCTAACAAGTCTAAATTCCTCAACATATATCCAAACTATTGAAGTTAACCTGCAACTGAAGAATTAACATCTGCAACAAAGCTAGTAAAACTTTAGCCAGGCAGCAATGAAGTCTGAGTATACTCAAATAAAACTAACAACATAAAAGCATTGTAGATTTAAATTTACTTTGCTTTTTAAATCTGATTAACAAACAAAACATGTCTCTCTGCCTGTTGATATATAAACATATTGATCCTTATTGATAATGATATATACATATATATCTATATTGAGAGATTATTCAAAACCACTAAGAATAAATACTATCACTCTGCAACAAACAGCTAGAATTTAAGCCCTCAAGCAAGAAGATAATTTAACAGAGTCTAGAGATGCTTTTAAGAGTAACAATTGTAGAACTATGTAATACATTTTTAAGGACCACAAGAATGCAGTATTAATTTCTGTGTTTTGTTTAAATCTGAAATTGCAAGTCACTAGGAATTTCTCTTAAGGCATTTCTAATAGCAGAAGAATATGGAAGAGTTTTTGCATATTTTTAAATATATATATTATATTGCTTTTATAATTATATTCCTATATATTTATTATTATTTAAAAGAAAAGTCTACTAAGAAACCACAAGTATACACTGGCTTATTTGTAAGAGTTCTTTACATTAGAAAAAACTTCTCTGCAAGCACATGAATTCTTTTAAATACAAGAAATTTAGCCTGCCTTGACATTTCAATAAAGTTTAGCTCTCTGCTTTTTTCAGTAAACTTTTTCTATATTGTGTTGGTATTGTAATGTCCAGATTTTGTGAACAGACGACATTTATTTTCGTAACAGTTACCAAGACGCAAAAGGAAAGCAGAAGCATAGGTGTTCTGGTTGCATGTTTTGGCAACAAATTTTCTTTTTTTGATCCAAAAGATGAATTTTCCAAGAACAATAGATCAACCAAACCTATAAAGAATTTAGTGTAGCAGAAGTGAAGCACTTGATCAGGTCTACAACTGAATAACAGATCTAAAACTTACCATTTTTTTCCTTTTGTCTTGTTCTGTGGGAGGTTCCTCATCTTCTGTAACCTTGGGTTCTTCAAAATGAGACATTAACATGCAGCTAAAAATGGGAATAAGAACACTTTTAACATATATTATCATTAAAAATAATTTTAAAGCACTTTTGAAAACACAGAACAGATATAAGAGTTTGCTGAAAGTCAGGCAATCTAATAATCTAATAATCTAATAAGTAATTTTTTTCTGTGAACAGTGAATCTAATGAACCCTGAAGGCATATTCTCTGTCACCTCTACCCATGTAACAGTCTCAGTTATTCTCCATATTTCAGCTTAAGTTGTGGGTTAAAAATGCATTTGTGAGCACAGAAAACAGACTACATGGCTTTAAAGAAAATAATATAGAAAATCCTAGTGATCCTAACAAAAATTTTCCCCTCTTTTCGAGAAAGTGCTAGACAAGCACTCTATACTAAGTCAAAGTGGTACATATACAAAGATTGCAAAGATGTCTCATGACATTTTAATGTTTTTCTGTGAGATCTTTGACAAAAGGACCTAGAAACTTATAAGGACAGTGCTATTGGTTCTACAATAAAATCTGCAAGACACTGAATGAAAGTTTTGAACTCATTTTTTGTTTTGCTTCACCCTTAACTGGCAAGTACCCATATGTGCAAGTAACAGCCATACTTTAACTATTATTTTTGAAATAAGTAAAAACCAGAAAATATGAAGAGAAAAAGCCAGTTTGATAGTCAGAGGTTTTTCTGTCTATTGAAATGGTCTGAATCGACTTTATAAAGACATTGATAAAAGCTATCCTATAGCAAACATGCCTTTCAATCACTTTATGTGCTCTATGCTGAAAGAACTGATAAAGTACCACTTTATCAAATCTTTTCCTGGAATTTCTGCCTTAAAAAGCAAAAGGATTTTAAAAACACTCAGGCGATGACAACTTGCCACCATGTATTAGGTATGATTTAAGACACGAAGGACACATAATTCACAAATTTACACAATATTACAAAGCACCAAGACAGATGCAGATTATTGTTCATTTTCAGTCCTGCACATTTTTAATTGCTGCATTCCCCTAGCATGTGAAATGCTCCATCAGCTAATATGAATAATCCATTCTAAAGTTATGAAAACTTTGAAAAGGTTGTGATTTTATGTGGTTTTATATGATTTTATATGAAAATATTCAGACTTACTCTGTTTACATAGTTAGTTTTCCATTAACATGGAGAGAGCTGTATGAAACACTTGCCAAACAGCACGGCAAGCAGGGTCAAATGCTAACACGAAAGCCATTTCTAGCAAAGGGATTAGTTATTTCAAAATAATACAGCAAATTGCATATCTCCTCTGCTCACAAATGGCTGCTTACATCTCAGTTTATTAAAGGAAAAGGAGATGAAAATGTCAATTGTCAAACAATACAAGATTGAATTAACTTTTTCAGACCTTAACAAATTTTAGGTACCACAGAATTCAAAACACAAGGACAGGAGAGAATAAAAGAAGAGATGACGATAAAATTCAGAAAAATCTGAGTATTGGTGAGACAAGACCAGAGCAATGGAATGCTCCCCTTTTCNATATATACATATATATCTATATTGAGAGATTATTCAAAACCACTAAGAATAAATACTATCACTCTGCAACAAACAGCTAGAATTTAAGCCCTCAAGCAAGAAGATAATTTAACAGAGTCTAGAGATGCTTTTAAGAGTAACAATTGTAGAACTATGTAATACATTTTTAAGGACCACAAGAATGCAGTATTAATTTCTGTGTTTTGTTTAAATCTGAAATTGCAAGTCACTAGGAATTTCTCTTAAGGCATTTCTAATAGCAGAAGAATATGGAAGAGTTTTTGCATATTTTTAAATATATATATTATATTGCTTTTATAATTATATTCCTATATATTTATTATTATTTAAAAGAAAAGTCTACTAAGAAACCACAAGTATACACTGGCTTATTTGTAAGAGTTCTTTACATTAGAAAAAACTTCTCTGCAAGCACATGAATTCTTTTAAATACAAGAAATTTAGCCTGCCTTGACATTTCAATAAAGTTTAGCTCTCTGCTTTTTTCAGTAAACTTTTTCTATATTGTGTTGGTATTGTAATGTCCAGATTTTGTGAACAGACGACATTTATTTTCGTAACAGTTACCAAGACGCAAAAGGAAAGCAGAAGCATAGGTGTTCTGGTTGCATGTTTTGGCAACAAATTTTCTTTTTTTGATCCAAAAGATGAATTTTCCAAGAACAATAGATCAACCAAACCTATAAAGAATTTAGTGTAGCAGAAGTGAAGCACTTGATCAGGTCTACAACTGAATAACAGATCTAAAACTTACCATTTTTTTCCTTTTGTCTTGTTCTGTGGGAGGTTCCTCATCTTCTGTAACCTTGGGTTCTTCAAAATGAGACATTAACATGCAGCTAAAAATGGGAATAAGAACACTTTTAACATATATTATCATTAAAAATAATTTTAAAGCACTTTTGAAAACACAGAACAGATATAAGAGTTTGCTGAAAGTCAGGCAATCTAATAATCTAATAATCTAATAAGTAATTTTTTTCTGTGAACAGTGAATCTAATGAACCCTGAAGGCATATTCTCTGTCACCTCTACCCATGTAACAGTCTCAGTTATTCTCCATATTTCAGCTTAAGTTGTGGGTTAAAAATGCATTTGTGAGCACAGAAAACAGACTACATGGCTTTAAAGAAAATAATATAGAAAATCCTAGTGATCCTAACAAAAATTTTCCCCTCTTTTCGAGAAAGTGCTAGACAAGCACTCTATACTAAGTCAAAGTGGTACATATACAAAGATTGCAAAGATGTCTCATGACATTTTAATGTTTTTCTGTGAGATCTTTGACAAAAGGACCTAGAAACTTATAAGGACAGTGCTATTGGTTCTACAATAAAATCTGCAAGACACTGAATGAAAGTTTTGAACTCATTTTTTGTTTTGCTTCACCCTTAACTGGCAAGTACCCATATGTGCAAGTAACAGCCATACTTTAACTATTATTTTTGAAATAAGTAAAAACCAGAAAATATGAAGAGAAAAAGCCAGTTTGATAGTCAGAGGTTTTTCTGTCTATTGAAATGGTCTGAATCGACTTTATAAAGACATTGATAAAAGCTATCCTATAGCAAACATGCCTTTCAATCACTTTATGTGCTCTATGCTGAAAGAACTGATAAAGTACCACTTTATCAAATCTTTTCCTGGAATTTCTGCCTTAAAAAGCAAAAGGATTTTAAAAACACTCAGGCGATGACAACTTGCCACCATGTATTAGGTATGATTTAAGACACGAAGGACACATAATTCACAAATTTACACAATATTACAAAGCACCAAGACAGATGCAGATTATTGTTCATTTTCAGTCCTGCACATTTTTAATTGCTGCATTCCCCTAGCATGTGAAATGCTCCATCAGCTAATATGAATAATCCATTCTAAAGTTATGAAAACTTTGAAAAGGTTGTGATTTTATGTGGTTTTATATGATTTTATATGAAAATATTCAGACTTACTCTGTTTACATAGTTAGTTTTCCATTAACATGGAGAGAGCTGTATGAAACACTTGCCAAACAGCACGGCAAGCAGGGTCAAATGCTAACACGAAAGCCATTTCTAGCAAAGGGATTAGTTATTTCAAAATAATACAGCAAATTGCATATCTCCTCTGCTCACAAATGGCTGCTTACATCTCAGTTTATTAAAGGAAAAGGAGATGAAAATGTCAATTGTCAAACAATACAAGATTGAATTAACTTTTTCAGACCTTAACAAATTTTAGGTACCACAGAATTCAAAACACAAGGACAGGAGAGAATAAAAGAAGAGATGACGATAAAATTCAGAAAAATCTGAGTATTGGTGAGACAAGACCAGAGCAATGGAATGCTCCCCTTTTCAAAAAAATTGAGGTTTTTAAAGCTCTCTTGTAATGTGAAATACGAAACCTGACTAAGTGTAATTCCTTTGTATTTTAAGACAGTGTAAACATTTCCATAACCTGATTAAAATCCAATCTAATCTAAAAAATGACAAGACTTTTACCTCTTCCAAAATCTGACTGCTCTAACTACAACAGTTTCTTTAAAATTCAGTTTACATGTATTCATTTAAAGTGGTTAAGCCACTTAAGCCATTGCTGTTGTTCAACCTTTACAATTTTCCCTGTACATGTTTACCCTCTCTTCATCCTTCAGTGGCTGAAGTTTGATATTGCTTCAGCCTTGATCTTCCTGTGTTAAACATGCACATCATTTGATTTCCTGCACTAATAATTAGCTAACATGATAATCAGTGGACTACCCAATATTTTTTTTCTGAACCAGTTTGGGCTTAAGCCATTCTTGTTCAGTCTGGAGAGCCACAACAATGCACATGATTTCAGATGACTGCTCTCACTTTACTTCCAAATGATGTCAAAATATATTACACAAATGTCAGAATCTTTCCAACAGCTCCTTCAGTACCTGTCAACATAAGTATGTCCTTGGTTCAGTGTGGCTATATTTTATGATGTAAAAACAATGCCCAGAGTTTGGAAAAGTAGTGACAAGTTCTACAAGCCTACAGGCTTAAAATATGAAATGAACTAGGATAAAGTTTATTTATTTCTCAGTGAGAACTCTTTTCAACAAGTGCTGGCAAAGCAACATGCTTAGAAATAAAAGGGGCACTGTAACATTGTCTCCAACAGTAAACAAAACACAGAGCCAGACATTTTGTGTATTCTCAGACTTTGGAGTTATACCATCTTTACCGAGAATAAAGAGTTTGGTGGGAAGTACTTTGGCAAGCAATTCTTAGGCATAGTTCAGGCTCAGTGTGAGTGTGGACTATTCTCAACACACGGTTGTGTGCATACCACCTGTTTAAAGTGGAGAAGAACTTAACAGATTGCATTCCGGCTGTTCTGTGACACCTGGTTTCAGTGGCAGCAAACATCCCCTTAAGCAGTTAACTAATTAGCTCAGATACAGTCTGTTCCATCAGTATGTAATGATCTGAAAGAAAATGCTTGATTCTGAGCATCAGAGCATCAGTAAATTCTGTTATTAGCATATACTGTCTCTAAGAATATCCTGCAGAGCACCTGTTTATAATGTTTTACAACTCTCCATTCTAAAAGTGTCTAATCATTACAGAGATAAAAATGACACTAAGATCTCTGTCCAAAAAATATCTTACTATTCATTAGGTTGTTGTTTTTTTTTTCTCCCCAGCTTTGATGGACTACCACCAGTAACCAGAGAACCATCAGGAGATGAATGAATGTGGTGCTGTGAGGCAGAGCACTCTAGACACCCCCAACACCTTCCTGCCACAAGCAAGCTCTTGCTCCTACCTCTGGAAACTGTCTTTTGAGATATATCCTGTAGCAGCATGTGTGTTACATGGAACAGCTGGACAACTGTCCTTGTGGGATATGCTTTCAAGTTCTCCAGGACATGAAATACTGTACACTAGGTAAACTCACAGGAGTTTCATGTCACATTCAAAGAAACTCTGAGCTACCTCTGAGCTAGGGTGGTCCCTATCAACACACAAGCTTGTTGTATTTAAATTTTATCAAGTAAGCACAAAGCAAATCTAAATATATGAATGTTTTAAGACATCATTTAGTAGATAACTTAATGAACAATGTAAAATTATACTGCCATTTTAAGCCCTCTTTCCCCATTGCAATTATTTTCTTTTAAGACCAAAAGTTTCCTGTCTTCCTATAACACGCACTCTTGAGGAAATAGAACTCTAACAAGCATGTCTTAACTGCCTACATATTTTTCAAATCAAAACACTTCAAATAAAACAGTACTGCTACTGTTAAACCCAACAAAATTAGATTTTCCACTTACTCTTTGTATGTTCCTGTTTCAGAATCTTCAGTCATAACATCGTGCAGTCCTTCCACTGAAATGTTGATGATACCGCAAAATTTATCTTGGATAACACTGTAAAAGAACAAAATTTATTTTGGATAACACTGGGAAAGAACAGGAAAATGACTTAGCTAAAGGAACTGCACAGGAAATTTGCTCAGCTGTAAAGTACATTTACTGAGAGGTATTTTCCTTGCTTACTGCTTAGCTGAGCACGCTATCAAGCAACTAATTCAGTTGGGGTTTTTTTAATTACGAAAAGGCTTCAAAATATGAAAGAAATATTATTCTTAAATATAATAAAACTTAATGTGCTACTGAAAACCTAGAAGTAATCGCAAATGGAATAGAAGAAAATATACATTAGCACAGGAGTCAAGAACTGAGTGGGAATGGCATGCTCCTCCCAGCAGGGAAGAGAGTAGTATCTTCTATTTCCAACACACTTACACCTTTTCTTACACCACGATTCAATGCATAAACCTACACAACCCCCTGAGTGATGGCTGCTTGTAAAGACGGTACACTCCCCTACTTACCGGTATTTCTTCACCCTCCTAGGCAGCCAACTCCACAGAGAGAGTGGAAAAACCCTGCACCCAGTTCTACAGGAATGTCACTTTCCTGACTGTACAGAGCAAGATGGGACAGGATTTATCTCTTTACACATGGGCACCTCCTGCCATTTGACACACAAGGCTATTTAAGACTAATGCAAAGAGCTGATAGGTATCACTTGGCACTTTAAAGGCATGAGCACTTTTACTCAGCATGACCTGAAGGCCTGACTGTATAGGTCCACAATGCCCAAAATTACACTAAACATATTTATATTTGCCCCTGCCTTAAGAAAGGATGTGCCTGTGGGGTAAGGGCATAGAAACATGATCTCCCCATGATAGATAAAGTAGGTGCCACCAGCTTCTAGTTAATGGAAAGCAGCCAACTGCTGCTTCTGCTCCATTGCCTGCTACTGTGCATCTAATGCCAGAGACATGCTATTGTGGAATCTTGGTTCTTGGACTCCTACTCTATCAACTGCAAAAGGGTGAAGACAAACTGCAAGTGACAACATTATCTCAGGAATACCTCTAGCTACATGCAGCAAAGAAAGGACCTAACTGGTGATGGTAAACTACAACTCTTTTCCTGGGACTGTCATTGACTGAGGCACTTTATTGCTCCCTGTTCAGAATTTCAGGCTTAATTCTCCCAAAAAGATGCTACTGCTGCTGCTTCTCCCTAAGAGGCAGATGCAGAAGCAGACACATTCCACTTCTTTACAGGCACTGAACACAAAGTTCATATACTCTAGTTTGATTGATCATTGTTTTAACACAGACACATCTATTTCTTAATATTCTTCCATTTCCTTTTCTTATTTGGGATGAAAACTGAAGACATGGACAAACTAGCTCCTTATACAATAGCAACTGCTTTTGAAAAACTTCTTGTCAGACACACAACAAAATTTTACACATATGACAAACAATTATATAGCAGTAGATGCCTTGGAAAAATGCTTATCAAATTAGAATACAAAGCATAGAAAATATTTCTTTATATTTGTTTTGATAAAACTGTATTTTCACTCATGATCATTTGTTTCAAAGGGATTGGTTTTTTTCTGTTTTTTAAATTCAGCTACTGTTGTAAGCCAGGATCTGAAGTGTATTTGTATCAGCAGTCTTGAAACTCCTGATTTCTACAAAATGAAAACTGACATAATTTTTACTGCCCGCTTGTCAGCTATGTGTTTTAAAAGACACTTACTCCTTCACGAAAAATCTTCCCCATCACATTCAGAAGAGCAAAGCATAGTATGTTGAGAGACTGAATCCCTGTGAGGTTCTGCAGACAGCACACAAACCCACTGACCTCACAGCACAGCTGAGAAAGTGAATAGAGCCTGAGCCGCCTGCACAATGAGCCCTCCAAGACACAGCAGGTTTCTTCACCGAGTCAGAGGTCCTGCCTAGCACACCTCCCATTATGACTCTTTTGCCTCATCCTCCTTTTTGAAACACATCTCTAGGAAAATCCCATTAACACCGTTAGTATTTTCCAACATGAGTAAGGTTAGTATTTTCCAACAAGCTGCCCTCAGATTCATGTCAATAGCAGACAAGGGGTACTCAACTGAGAACAAATGTGAACATTTTGCACTCTAGAGAAGTAAACTACGTCCTGTTCATATACATTGTTTAATTAATAATACAGGCTGCTGTCCACTATCTGTATTATTTCTTCCATCCAAGTTGCATGAATTTTAGAATGGTTTGGGTTGAAAGGGACCTCAAAGGTCACCTAGTTCTGACCCTCCTGCCATAGGCAGCTTACCTTTCACTGGACCAGGCTGCTCAAAATCCATTCAACCTGGCCTTGAACACTTCCAGGGATGGAGCATCCACAGCTTCTCTGGGCAACCTGTTCCAGTGCCTCAGCACTCTCACAATAAAGAACTTCTTCCTAACATCTAATCAAAACCTACTCTCAGTTTAAAGCCATTCCCCCTTGTACTATCACTACAGCTCCTGACGAACAGTCCCTGGCTTCCCCGTGGGCTCCTTCAGATACTGGAAAGCTGTTATGAGGTCTCCACACAACCTTCTCTTCTTCAGGCTGAACAGCCACAACTTTCTCAGCCTCTCTTCATAGCAGAGGTGCTCCACTCCTCTTATCAACCTTGTGTCCTCAGGAGTTGCTTCAGAAGTATCATGTCTTTCTTTTACTGAGGGCTCCAGAGCTGGATGCAGCACTCCAGGTGGGGTCTTGTCAGAGCAGAGGGGCAAAAACATTTTTCTTGATAATTTCTCAAAAGCACATAGGGAAATCATTAATTTCTTGGAAATTTATAACTTTTATGACTTTATGACTCACTTTATGACTTTAAATGAGAAATAATATTTCACTTCTTTCGTTAGTGGAAGATTTACGGGAGTTTTTCTTTATTTTAAGGAAAACAAAAAATGTAGAATACCTTTCAAAATGCTTGCCTGCAGTTTTCAGTAAACATAATACCTTTTCTTTTCTCCCCTTTCTTTTTTTTTCCCCTTTAAATGGGACATACTGTTTCTTTCTACAAAAAGTCCACTGAAATATTTACCAAGTATGGTACCATTAAACAGTGCAACTATTTTTAGAATACAAGACACATGCACGTGAAAAATAAAGATACCATAGACTCATACTTTAAAAAAAAAAGCCTCAATTAAAGTTCAGTGGCAATATAAAATGCATCAGGCCTTATTTTCATAGATAAGAAGGCAAGCCACACCACTCAATGTAATACCTTTCCAAAGAGACTAAAATTAGCCTGCTTATTTCAAGAAATAATTAAGAAGTCATACAAGCAGATTCAAAGAAGACAAATAGTGTATTCAGATTAATTTTCAAAACAGAACAGTTAATATGTTTCATACTAAAACCTAAATCTGGAGGAAAGCAGCATTTAAGCAGTTCCCCCTTGAATTGCACACAATTCAGATTTGCAATGAAACAAGCAAAAGCATCAGGCTATAACTGGTTTTACAATTACCCAGTTTTCCTAAATTATTGGGACAAATCCTTATTTGGCATGCAACAAAAATAAAAGACCCACAATTAGGACCTAAAACATTCCATAACCCAGTTTCAAAGATATAATGACTACATTTTCTTTATTACAGAGAGGATATTTTATGCTGCCTGTTAATGAAACTCATCAATAACAAAACCACAATTTAGCATTCAATGCAGCTTCCATATGAATAATCTCAAACCTTCTATTTCAAAGTTTGCCATTTTTTTTAGATGGAAGAATAAAAGCTTTGCAAAGGACGAAACAAACCAGACCTGTTCTGAAAAAAAAGGTGTTTTTCATTCTGTCTATAATTTCCAGTGCACTCAGCTATGTATACAACTTTTTTATTACCCTGAGATTTTATGTGAAAATTCACAATTTGTACTTCAATTCTATAGCTAACTACTGTAGACAAAGCTCTATCATTATGTTAAAACACGTCTTGACAAATTTTTAGTGGTGCTTAAATAAAATGGACCTCATATCTGCTTTGCACATCCTTCAGAGGGAAAAAAATTCTATATGAGAAAAAATACTTTTTTAGAGATTAAAAGAAAGAGAAAATATTTTCTACTTTTCTACATTCACCAGGATGAAGCAATAAACACCAAGAAGAGTTTCATTTCATATCTTTCCTAGTGTACATATTGAGAAAGCTTAATTCTTTCTTCTTATCTCATTAGCCAAGGAGAGAGGTGGAGTGGGACAAATAAAGATTACTTTGCACATACTGTAAGTGATGTAAACAATTATTACACACACCCACCCCATAGGAGCTGCATGGTATTAAGGAGCTCCTAAAGCAGCAAAGTAGAGCTAAGAAAATCTTTCCAGGGGAGTCCTATGACTGACCATAAACCCGATCTTTATGAAGCACCACTTTGCTTCATGAGGGTAACCAGATTTACTAATGTATTAGAACCACACGTGTACATGAAAGGGTCAGTTTCCTGGAGTGAACATTTAAATACAAAAGATACTGACTGCTAAAGAAAGGCATTTCCCTCACAACTCCATAATAAATCTCTCAGTTCCTTGTTAGTCTAATCCCCGTGCTGGCAAGCTGGATATTAGAGGATGTCTCCACTCCAAAGGATGGCTTTCAACTGCTCCAATTCTCTCCTTGCACAAACAGCTGCAACACCAGTTTCCTTTCATGCTCCATCACTACAGATGGTGAGACCCATACCTGGCAAATAACTCCTACAGCAGCTTGTCAGTGAAAAAGATGCACCTTCAGAGAGAACCTCTCACGCCTTTCTGTAGAGAGCAGCTGTGGAAACCAGAACCTAAAATAACTGCTGCTCCCTGCCAGATTTCTTTGAGAATTAGGTTTATTCAGTTTCAACTTTGTGCCCTCCCAAAACTCCTCTGTAACAAAGGCATAGCAGCATTTCTAGCACGAAAAACTTAACTAGTTTCTACTGCATTTGAAGTCTATTATTTCTGAAGGTGCCTATGTAAAATTAAAAAATTAGAAATATAGCATATAAAATTGCTGAACCTACTACTGTGCAATCATTGATTGTGCAGTTGTTACTAAATGAAAACAAAATTAGCATTTATCACAAGGATATAGGAGAGACATAAAGTAACAAAAATGGGTTAAAGAGAAAGAGACTGCAGTGGATTAGCCTCCTGAAAAAAGTGCATAAATTACATCCAGTGTTTTCCTTTCTTAAAAGAATTTTCCCACTATATTTAACATCTGGTCTTAAGTTAGAGAATTATTTTAAAAAATAGTTTCCATTCAAGTAACACAAAACAGTTTAAACTTCTGTTCAAGAAGGTGAACTATGTGTTCCCTAGAAGTATTTGATCTATTATACAGTAAATTACAGTCAAATACAGCATTATTTCATTACACTAATAAAAACAATAATGAAGGCACACCTGCACATTCACACCCATTCAGTGCAGTCAAGATTTATACATGTCCTAGTAGCAGATACTAGATTTTCCCTTCTGGAAAAGAACTGCAGATGGACAAAGAGGATGACCGGGAGCTGCACAACCCGGATACGCACGAGTTACACCAGCGGGAAAGAGAAGGGATAGAACAAGAATGCTGAGGGCAGTTCTGGCTCAGCTGGAGAATGCCACAGGCTCCAGGCTGAAGCCTGGAACAGCAACATACTTCTAGAAATTTAAATCAGCACCATGGAGGAAAGCCTATCAAAGCATTGTTCCTTATTTCTACTTGAGGAAAATGGTCAAACTGTAAAAATGATGTAACTTACAAACAACACAGCTGAAATCTTAGGGCACATGCCTGTAGAAGACAAACAGTATCTACAAAACTAAGTCCCATTAGTTGAAAATTTTACAATATTTGACTATTTGGAACATAGTTTTATGACTTTCAATTCCTGAATAAAGTTTGAATTACTGAATTAACAACCACAGAAATTCAGGTAGAAAATAAAGCTACAACATAGTAGACATAACCCAACAATAACAGAATACCAATATTTGAAACAGAAGTAAAAAGTTAAATGCAAGCTATATAGGAAAATATCTGTATTTGAAGATGAAGCCTTCATTAAGAACACATACATTGACCAGACACTTTCAAATAGAAACCAAATATGTAAATGTTTTCAGCCATTAATTTAGCATTATGTATTTAAAGTGTAGTATATTTCTTCAATTTTTACCTCTTATCTAGCTAAAACTTCCCTTGAAATATTACTACATAGATGCTAAAGTATCTTTTATTGACAATAATTAACCAGTGTCTAAGGTAATTGTATCTAATTACCTTAGACATAATACATTTGATCATTAAACTTTGGTAAATTTTAACAGAAATTTAATTTTTCTTAACTCCAGTTTGGGGTGTTTCATAAAATGATACAGATACACACTAATAAAAAAGTCACTTTAATATATTCATTAAACAGACTGAACACACAACTTTGTATATTAAAATATGCTATAGGTATTAATAGAATTTGTATAGTTTTAAATTTTTCTCTTACTCAAGAATTTGAAGATGCTAGCTATAAATGTGCTTTTTTTCCACTGTGCTTTATTTAATAGAGGAAGAGTAGAAACTCTATTACAATAACATATGAAGCACTGTTTTCTCATTCCCCAAGATTTCTTGGCTTCGTGATCCTACTAAGAACTGATGTTTTGCTTGCTTCACAATAGCTATGCAATTTCTATAGGAATTTACATCATTAAGTACTGCAAAAAAAAGTGTACTTTATACTACATGTATGCTTGAGCTATAGATGAAAGATTCCTTCAAATAGGGACTGAGGTTAATAAGCCTATCCATGTCAGATTTAAATGGCATACAATGAAATAATCAATAAAGTTCAAAACATTCAGGAAGCAAATGATGATGCAGAACCCAAATTGTGCCATTTTCCACAGCTCTATCAAGCAGTTGATTTTAATCAGAGGAGGTATTTTTACAAAATTGAGTTCTTGATTTCTTGACCTTTCATATGACAGTTAAGACCAAATCAAATGGGTTAAATTACAATGATGAATGTTCAAACAAGATGACCTGTGCCTGACTTTCTGATGCTGTTCGCTTGAGCAGCCTTATTTGGTCCAGTTCTGAATGTCCCACTGATTTCTGAGTTAGGGATTGCACTGAGTCAGTTATGTTGTATCTGCCAGGCTGATAAAAGCCGTAATATTCTATACTCTTTTCCCCTGAGTTTTCAAGCACCTTTAGTTTCTGCCTAAACTGAATAATTTTACAGGTTAAGAACAGGATAACAGCACAAGCCAGAATGAAAAAGCCTAGTAAAATGTCGAAAGCTTGATTCAGCTTTTCAACCTGTTCGGTACAAATCAGGGTTGTTTTTAATGATATAGGAGCAGCATCTGTTGTAAACAACTGTTCTTCTTCTACAGTTCTATTAGTAGGTATGATTTCTGCTGCTATTTGCACTGGTAATGTTGGTAATACTGTAGTTGCCTGTGATGGAATTTCAACAGCATATTCCTCATAGGGTAATGGGGTAGAAGACGTAGCTGTAGTTCCTTCCCAGAAAGCAACATATTTGGTTTCTGCACTGACGAACTGCTCCAGTGTGTTGTGCCTGTTCCCTTGATGCCAGGCCATCAGCAGAGTGGTAGCGCTGTGACGCATCCCGACGGATCCCAGACTCGGGGCAGAGCCCAGGCCAGCTGTGGGGCCAATGCAGTTTGAAAACCAAGCCCACTTCATATAATGCAAAGGTCTCCCACGCATACTCTGGGGATTCTGACAGTGGATTTTTGCAGAAACAGGAGATGATGCTAGCCAGTTAAGTAACCCAAGCATTTTGCAGCTGCAGTTCCAAGGATTGGAATTTACCTGTAGATGAGTTAAAGATACTAGGGGCTTGAGCACTTCAGGCTGTAACTCTGTGATATTATTAAATGCTAAACTGAGTACTTTAAGTGACTGCCCCATTTTTTTAAAGGTACCATTGCCAATAGTGGCTATTTTATTTCTGTCTAGCTGTAGATACATTAAATTGTGCAATAAGGTAAAAGTGCTGGAATTTATATTTTCTAAATCATTATAACTTAAGATTAGCTGGCTAAGGTTGTTTAATCCAAAAAATCCATTTACAGCAATACATTTTAGCTTGACATTTCTCAAAGACAGATATCTAAGCTTGTTAAGTCCCTTAAATGCAAAAGGCTGAATTGATCCAATGGGATTGTGAGACAAATAAAGTCTTTCAAGACTTTTGAGCCTTCCAATAGCATTTGATGGCACAGTTGTTAAGTTGTTACTGTCAAGAAACAAATAAGCAAGATTTTCAAGATGATGAAATGCTGAACCTGATATCCGTGAAATCTTATTATTGGCTAGGTTTAGTGTTTGGAGTCTTATCATTCCCAAAAAAGCTCCACTTCCAAGGACACTGAGACGATTTCTTTGAAGTGTTAAATATCTAACAGAAAGGAGATCACTAAACAATCCTCTGGGAAGAAAAGCTATTTGATTATTCTGAAGGTATAAACAATGAAGATTGGAAAGGCCTTCAAAGATTCCTGGATCCAGGTGTTTAATATTATTGTTATTTAGATGCAAGTAGCACAGTTTGGGGAGTTCCACAAAAGCTTTTGGGTGTACATACAAAACACTGGAGTTATCCATGTACAGTGCAGCAAGCTTCTGAAGGCCTCTTAGTCCATTTGGAGTGACATGTGATATATTATTTCCACTGAGATAAACAAGAATTGTTGTTTTTGGAAGGTTCCAAGGGATGCTCGAAAGCCCTGTATTACGACAGCTAACTTGTCTCCCTGTGCAGAGCTGACAAGCAGATGGACAGCCAAAAGCCTCCTTCTGAAGCAGCAACAAAAGAAAATAATTAAATATATACAGGAATGCTCCTGGGCAGGGTGGAGAACTTTGCAGAACACACATATCCCTGTCTTTGGCCTTCTTACTCATCTCTGACTTCACTAGTAGAGATAAAAAGAAGTATATAAATATTATTAATTCAAATATATTCATTATATTTATTAATTACTATCGATTATTTAAATCTATGGGTACAGTCTTTAAAATACTAGCATTGCTCTCAAGATTGGTATTTTACGTATTATACTTTCATGCCAAAAAGCAGTTTAAAACTTAAACTTACTAACTGGACGACACTGAAAAAAATTTTTCAAAGTAAATGGATAATTAAATAAATGTACTGCCAACATAGCCAGAAAATATTTAATTGGCTGCAGCATAAAAGCAACTAAGCTGCCAAAATAACAGCTTCTATTAAATTAAAAATACTATTTGTTATATACTGCTTATAATTAACCATCACTAAGAAATGTTTCAAAAGCTTCCAAGTAGAAATGCCAACTGTAAACAAGTCACTTTTCACTGGCAGCTCACTTACAATTTGAATTTTACTTTTATAAAGCTGAGTTACATTTAAAATAAATAAAAGCAATTCCTTACCCCAAATCTGAAGTTCATTGTTTCCATTATTTTGCTGTTTGCAGTCCACTGGACTAAGTTATAAGCTGACTGACTACACTTATCTGTGAAACCTCTGGAAGGGCAGTACTGCTGTGTACTACAGCACTCACATTTTTGCCCCAGGGTTTGCAACAGTTTGCTCAGGAAACTAAGAAAGAAGTGCCTAAAGTCAGGTTGCCGTGGATACAGGAAACCCCGGGACAGGAAGCCATTTTATCTGTGCCTCAGAAGTATTGTTGGAAAGGAAATTTCAGTGATTTGTTTCTAGAAAACCAAGAACTATCTTAGTCTGTAACTGCTGGGTTTTGTTGTTTGTGGTTTTTTGGGTTTTTTTAAACTGATTTAACTAGGAGAGCTTGGAAGAGTTTTATCTTAGTTAGGTATGACTTTCAGAATAAAGCACGACTATTTGTAGCAGCATTATTGCATTACCTGTAACTCCCTTATCTTTCAGCCAGAATCTGAAACACTTTATTAAATCAGGAGTGACACGAACACTACAGAGCCAAACTGCTGCCACATGCACACACATTCCAGTGGTCTGGCCAAGAGGGAAAAGATACACACTCTGGAGGGAAGAGCCCAGTGCCTCCTGCCCCCTAGCAAGGCACAATCTGCCAGCAATCCCAGAGAAACCTGTTCGAAGAACTCTTAAAACATGAGACCCACATGATGTGGTACTAAATTACTACATACTTGTTGTATTTCTGATTTGACCTAGGCACTTTGTTAAGTATCACTTTAGGCCACCCTTTTAAAAACAAATTTATCCACAGAGGACTATGGGACAGTTTCTGGTTCTGAGAGCCACACCTTTGGTGCACGGCTTTCATTTCCTGCAGTGTCCTCTCTGCAGAAAAATGCTACACAGGCTATAAATATCCCTCCTGCTTAAGGACCAGAGATTACACCCTCCCTTCATCCATCACAGGGAAGAAATATTTGCTAAGTCCAGTAACATCTTCAAAGGGGAAAAGGCGACATTAAGTTCTGCACAGCAAAAGAAAGACGACAAAGCCAATCAGTAGCCTTAGCCAAAAAAGAAGCACAACAGCAGGAGAATCAAGTCCCTTCAGCAACAGTGATCTCACACAGGAAGCTGAGTTCACGTATGGGGTGAAATGTAACCCAAAGTCTTTGTCTATATAATCCAATCTGAAATGCAGGAAACACATGAGAAAGGGAAGCAGAATAGACAAGGACACGCTTTTGAAGAAGATTTCTTCCAAATATCTTGTCTAAAATAAATTGGCAAGTAAAACTGGTCCATGGGCCATTTTAGACAAAGCCCTATCAGTTACAAGCCAGAAATAGAACTGTATTTGTTTATTTTTTTCTGAGACCAAGAGATCAACAGGAAAACCTAATTGTTCTTTAGACTTGAAAATTTATTTTCATGCTTATATTTTTCCACAGTATTTAACATAATTGTTGACATAGAGGAAAGTAAAATAAGATGTCATGTCATTTACTTAAAGGGAAAACACTGTATAGTTCACAGGAAGATTGGTGAAGTATCCTGGATGTGGGGGATAGAACAGTAATGGAAAAAGATTATCCAGATCAAATAGAGTCAGATGAGGGGAAAATCAGAGATTGACCAAAAATAGAAAGTGACTTCAAACAGGAAATTATCTTCTACCTAAGCTTCACTACCTATAGTCTATTTATACTGATACCTATATGTGAAAAAAACCCCCCAAAACTAAAAAATTATTCTTCAAAGGTGGGCTGTATGAAACAACCCTTTATAGCTTAGAAGTAAGTCAAATTTAGAAAAAATCATTTTAAAAGGCAAGTGTTCATAGAGCTCTCTTTTTGCAAAATGTCAGAAGCACCACATTTTGAAAAATAAAAGGAATTAACGAAGCTCTATGGTATATCAGATTGCATGAAAATTTACAGGAACCAGTAGAGCAGTGACCAGATAAAAGAAAGCTGATGACCAGTGAATGTCTCTGTGGTCTTGCACTGGAAGTACCCTATGAATATTCACAAAATTTTTGTTTGAACCATAGCTCCACTGTGGTTTTGAGAGCATTGCTGACCCTTCTGCTGTTGAATGCCCAAAATGGGGGGAAAATATATCCTAATCCAGATCGTGGCTCCTTCCATTCTGCACTAGGAAATCTAGAGAAAGTCCTGTTTTACACTTTGCAAATACTGCACCTGAAGGCCTGCAGATCTGATTGCAACATAATTTTGAGATATTAGTTCATTAATACTACATATTGTTAAAGTATCTGAAAGCAGTATCTGTTAAGAACAAGATACAAAATTATGCGCAACATAACTGATACCATTTTGGGGAAAACCATAAAAAAGGCTGGGATACATGTGTAACTTGGATCAGGATTTCTCAAATTGGCTTGTACTTAAACAATAAAATTCATTATTTTTTGAAAACTGTACAAAAACCCCCAGGAAACACAACAAGCTTAGGGAGCTCTCATAGTAGTACATTTTATTCACTGCAAATTTTGTTCTGCAGTGAGAGAACTGCTAGGTTTGTACCTGAATACATGGTAAGAGAGTAAATTATTTTTGAACCCACAAGTGAATTTTCTCTTAATATACTAATATTGATGAAGTTACTAATGCTATTGGCTTTTTAACATTAAAATCTAATTCAACAATGGCTTCTTGTAAATACAAGCATAAAGCCTGAGTAACAGTAGTTTGTCAAATTGTGAAAAATGATGGGTTCAAGGTAGTTGAAAGACCATACAATCACCACACCTATGTCATATTAAAGCCAATATAATGAATATTAAGTAGCACAAAATAATCATCCAAATCCCACTTACGTGTGTCAGAAAACACGCAACAAGCTCAAAAACAGGGTCTAAAGTCAGTTTCTGAGAAGGGATTTCATGCTCGTAATAGCTACAAAATTATGTTAAAGCTCATGAATGAGAACAACCAATTTCTAGCACTGTAATTATCCTTTTAAGTTTATAAGAGTGAAACTATCTATTGCCCTCCCACTGTATATTTAGCAACTATCTCCTCTTGCAGGTCTTACTTTTTTTCTCAACAGGTAGGCTATTGTACAACTTTATTTTTCAAATACGTACCTCCTTCTGCTCACATCATCTCTAGATATGAACACAAATCAAAGTAATTCAGGTACTAAACTACTGCTTGGGTAACACAGACATAAACATTTAATTAACACCCAGAAGGCAGGTGAACTGTTGACACCTTAATAACTTATCAGATCCCAAAACACTTCTTTGTTTTTCTCATTATCTAGTTTATCTAAAAATTTCTGATTGTCTCAACTATTGCAGATTCCTTCTAGTATTTCATATTTAAGTAAGAATCCTGACTTGCCGCTTCATTTCCTGAAAATTTCTCCTCCACAGTGTGAAAACGACAGAATTATTTTTCCCACTGAGGGAAAACATGAAAATAAGTTTCCATTCTATAAATCTAATTTGACCTTAGACACCAGTAAAATAATATGACAGAAAGCTCTTGCGAAACTAAAAGCTCACTCTGAGAAATTGTTTGAATTAATTTCTTCTCTTTATTCAGAAAACTAAGTCTTTTATGGAGCAACCACTAAGTTTGTGAACAAAACGGTAACATAAAAAAGGTTGGCCATGAATGTAACCTACAGATGTGATATGCTGACAATAATACTATAGCTTCAGCCTTTACTATTCCCTGCAACATTTAGCAAATTCTGTTCACACTATAAAAGCATTAATGTACTCAATATGAATGCAATTCAAACCAAAAGGTCCAAAGAACTCCAAGTAATTTCCCAATTTCAGCTTCCAGAAATTTAATCAAAACTAAACCCAACTGCAAAACCACACCCTGCCTGCCAGTTTAGGAAACAGGATGGGCATACACTTGGCATTAGCAACTGATAGCTCCAGATATTTAACAAAAAGAGAAAATCTGAATAATTCCTAACAACTAGTAAAGAGAATACCCACACACAAAATACAAAAGCTATTTCTTAAAAATACAAGCTTTCTTTATACTTAGGCACTTTTTTAATATCAAAACTTGATGGAAACCCTCACTTTCTCATTAGATTGTTTGAATATGAAACATTATTTTTCAAGACAGTACTTATTTGCAGAAGTTCTTTTAGTGACATGGGTTGTGGTGTTTATCACTTCTCGTATCTTAACATAATAGTTTGACACTGTTAAAGAAAGTCATTGAGAAATCTCAGCTACTCTCTGGCAGGCTCAGATATCAGAGTATAGCATAGAGAGATAAGCAGATGTACCAAAACAGCTCAGAACAAACCAAGGTGCAAAAACAGCTGTAATTCTATGTTTCGGGTTTTTTTTTTACTTTTGTTAAAATCTCGTGATTTTTACATGTTTTTAGTAATATGCTATACTTCAGTCACTGCTTACTCAGTATCTAATTTGCAAACATGTAAATCATACATTGCAAAGAGTTTGAAGCAAGCTAATTAGTCTGTTAGGTTTTGCTGTCTTTTATATAATTAAAATGTTAAATTTTAGGGTAAATCATAATTAAAATAGTTTTAGGAAAGACTTCCAAGATTTTCTATAAAGGCCATAAACAAAAACCAGATACCAGTAGCAACCAAACCCTTATGAGTGCAGTTTACTTTTTGCAACAGTTTAGTTGCAATTAGTGACATAATTCTTTGCCATCACTTGGTACATTTTTCCTTGAAATCAAGGCATAAGGGTCTTAGGGGAAAAGATAATATACTCCTGACCAGTCCATACTAGCAATCAAGTGTAGGAAAAAAACTGATGAGACCGCGAACAAGAAAAGTTTAACGAGTGCATCCTTCTGCCAATGCCATAATGTGACATGCAATTAAAGAAGTTGGCAGCGCTTCATGTAACCTTCCGAATTATGCAGACTCTGATAGACTAAGACCAAAGTCACATTTTTCACTCTTATCATTAAAACTGCACTGTTACCTGTCAGGCAAGCTAAATAAATCCAAGGCCAAACACTGATGACAACTGCAAAATCATAATTTAAAGAGCTCCTTTAAATGCTAATAGTCTATTAGAGGTGTGGGTGAGCATACCTCTAACTAGAGGGATTTAAAAAATGGAGGGGAAGATAAAATAGCTTTAGAGTATCATCCCTATAAAGAAAGCAGGATGTACAAGTAATTATGTAAGAAATTCTGACTTTATAAATGAGGACATAACTATCCTGAGGAGAACATGACATTTTATTAGGACCTTTCTTGCCATTTACTAACATTATATATAGACAACTTTTTGAGAGGAAAGTTAAAATTTCTACCTAAGTAATTTTAACAAATGACAGAGGCAAAACTCTATAATAACCTAATGAAGATTTATAATTGCATACTGTAAGTACCTACACTCACAAAATGCCAATTACCTAACTGGCAGAACTCATACTGGCTGACATATCAGACTTGATACACGAAGAGAAAAAGCAGACATTCATTTACATAATCATTAGAAATCTGGAGAACCTCTTAACCCTTTCCCCACAATACATAAACATATCTGACTCAAAGGGGCAAAATGAAAAGTGCCACTACTTATGTACCAGAAATTAAAATGAAGAAAGAAAAATTAAAATATTTCATACTTTAAAGTCTCCTTTACTTTAGAGTGGTACCACTCTACACAGGTAGGTCCACCAAAAACGAGCCTATCCTCAAGGACCAAAATTAGTGGCCTGTTTTGGAAAGGACTGACTTTGAGTAAAAGTAAACTTGGCAACCTCCCATTCAAGAGTGACAGACACAGAGGAAATAACACTCACCTGCAGGAGGGGAGTGCTTACCTTCCAACATGGTGTCAAATGCTACCTAGGGTACAGTTAGGTACCACCCCAAACTAGGCTGATCATTGACACTACAATCTTTCCAAAATTTGTTTCCATTTCTTTATTAGAGAATAAATGTTCCTATCACTCTTTAGCATCTTTCAGTGTTGTGTTCTACTAAAATACAACGGTAAGAATAAAAAAGATATCTACTTTGCTAAATAAATCATTAAAAGCTTTCAGTATCACCAAAGAAGGACATTCCAAAACACTGACATTATACTGCTGTAAGCAAGGTGATTTTATATATACATGCAGGAGAAGGGGACACAGTACAATTTTAGCCACTTTGGCATCAGGAACTACAAAGCACACTGAAAATCTCAAAATGCAGAACCCTAGACAGTGGTGGGGGCCCACACATTTTCCACAATAAATAAGAGGTGGAATGCTGCTACTGACCATATTCACTAGGCACTACTTTAGGGACCAGGGGCACATCTAATAAAACTCAATTCAGTCTTGAAGAGCGCTCCTGAAGCTGAATGTTCACAAACAAGCCATTAAGATTGTAGACAAGCTTGAATATGATTGAACTGGACCAGGAAATCATGACATTTGTGAATTTACTCATCCACGTTGCTGTCACATCTCATGTCTCACACTCTAGCTCAGATACAATTTTCCCCCAAAAAACTTCAAGTCCTTGCATGTTTTTCAAAAAGCCATTCCTGTTAGAGCTACTGTGTGTCTATCCACACTTTCCTCATGTACTGAACATGGAGGCACTGTAACTCCACAGGTGCATCCTTACTGCCTGAATGGTACTGCACCCTGCTGTTATATACAACAGTGTAAAGGCAAAGGTCTTTAACCTATTTTATGAAATAGTAAGATTTTTTAATAAATGAATGAAAATGCACATGGATGGATATGAGTGTCAAACAGGCAGTAAGAATGCAAAATGTGGAAAATATTGCCAATGCATCTACCTGTCAAACACAAAAAAATGCTAACATTGATTGACCACACTTGGATAGCAAATGAAGACAATTATATAGCATTTAATTTGGGCAAACCCCTAAGTAATACCAGGAAATTACTATTCCATGAAAAGGTGCTGCAACACATTAATCAGGAAAGCAGCAGTCATTGTTCTTTTTTACGACTAATTTCTAACCACTGACACGATGTGCAGCTGTGGGAAGATAAACAGGATGCTAGATTGAAGGACACACGTACTTGATTAAAATGCAGCACTACTGTTGGTACCAAAAGCATACCATTGTGTCTGTCTCTGCATGGTATTGCCTACATGAGAAAATTACTTTGTGGCTAATTATATGTCACTTTATAACCTGCTTAGTCAAACTAGTCAGCCCAAGAGTCCCTGTGAACAACTGCTCTGCAGTGAATCCTGTATTATCTGTTCTAAAATCCTTCACTCCTGACACTGTCAAAGGTGCTGTACTTGAAACCGAAAATTATTTATGTCATACTGGTTTTAAATTAATAATGATGGAAGTTTTACCTTCCCCTAAAATGTAGAAAGTCCCAAGTTCCACATATTTGTAATTATAAATGTGATCACTACCTAGAGAAATACCTAAAATCTATGAAGTAATACTATAGAGTTTAGATGGAGAATAAAAAAGGTCACTGTTCAACACTTTACCCAATATTTTTTCCATAAAACAACTCTGAGGGAAGAATGGGAATACATGTTATCTTCGTTTTCCCCCCACTATTTTTGTTTACTCCCTCTCTTTCCTCTCTAAATTAAACCAGTGTTTCAGCTATAGGCTACAGGAAGCAACCGGCAAAAGAAGGAAAATTCTCAGAAAGTGCTAGACACAGCACAGATGCCTGTTTTCCTTATAGCAGAACCTTGAAAATCTGAGCTTGCTACTGGTACCAATCCTGACCATCACAGAACAGAAAGCTGAGGGAAGAATCTCACCCTCACCTTGGCCTTCCCAAGACAGTTTATCAGCCATCCTCAGAAGACAAAATTCTGTTCTGCCTCTGCAGCTGAGAAATCTTGAAGTTTGCTTTGATATCTAAAGTAAAATCTAATCAGGAACCTGGTTAGTGAAGCATTCTAACAGGAAAAATTACTTTAGCTTTTCTTGAAAACAGTTATATGAATCAAAATGTTTTGTTAAATACTGTATTATAGGTAAAACATTTTTGCTTCAGCTGTGCAAATGACTTGCACAAGAAGTCTACAGATACAGGATGCAGCAAGTATGTGTAGTATAATCCCTGTGATACAGCAAAACCAGAGTGACTCACATTGTTCTAATAAAAGAAATAATCAATTGACAGAATCCGTTTCACAAATCCTTTGTCTGAAGGTAAGTTTGGCAGTCTATCAATTGTGTAAGTGAAATTTTCATAGCTTTGACATAAATATGTCCACTAAAGAGAGGCTTTTTATTTGAGAAGCAGCTTTCTTAAATGATTTGAGTAACTGAAAAATAAAGCTGTCATTTGCAGAAGGTTTTATTATGTTAAGGACTGCCAGAAATAATTGGCTTTTACAGCAGGAAATCTGGAGCAGCTGAAGGTAGTCCAAAATAACATGGTTATCAAAAGGAATTTCTTTTTTTCCTTCCTCTCTTTAAAAGAAACTTCACAGGAAGACAGATGTAGTTCAGCGCCTTAAATTTTAGCTAACACCTCTTTAAACACATTTCAAATATACTTATAAACAACATAATACTGTTACATTTACTGGGAAAACACCTCTCATGAAGCAACTGCTTGGTTCACCTTTAGCTAGACAGTTATCCTGATTATCTATCTGCCAAAAATAGGAAAATTTCTGTGCATATAAAAAACAAGGAAGTCTCTAAGTTACATATAAATGTTCTTTGATTTTTTTTAGATAGTGACTACATAATCTACAGCTTTGACAGATGCTACATATTCCACAGATACTAACATGGCTTTTAGGATTTGGGAGCAACATCTAAATTCCCAACAGACAACACTTAAAGATTGTTCAGGAAACCCAGTAGACTAAAGGTAAACTCATGCAGGCTCATCTTCCTGAATGTCAAGCACATAAAAATAATCTGAAGGTAACTGTGGACTGAACTCTCATGTAAACATGTGTTATACATGAATGACAACTTAGAAGTCAGTGTATTCAGCATTTTCATTTAAAACTTTCATTTTCTATGTATATCCAGCAATGATGATGGCTACTGAAAGGACAATAGTAACATCTGCTTGCTATAAAATCTATAGTGCAAAAACTGTTTCACAGCAACAACAACACAGTCTTTCACAGCAACTGTTCCTTTTAACGTCATAAAGGGGAAAACCAGGATGAAAGTTCAGATCACTTACAACAGGAAAGAAAACTGAACATTGTTCCCTGGAAGGAACACCGAAATACTAACATGCCAACTAAAGCAACTAATTACAGATGAGAGAAGCAGATAGTTCAGAGTTAATGAGAACTGACAATAAAATCTGCAGTGCCGGTTCCTCACTTTTTCTAAATGACATTTCCTATGAAATAGAAGAAAGGTTACTATAATGCTATGAAGCCAAATAAGAAGTTAATATAATTTAACATGGAAATTCTATCTTTTAAAGTTTCTCTTGGGGAAAAAAAAGAGTAAATAAAACTACTTATACTGGAATATTTAGCTGCAGAATTGTGAAATACTTTAAAAACCATTCCAAGGGCCTTTGAAGCTTTCTCACTTAAGGCATTGTACATTTGCTTACCTATTCAATGATGGCAGAAGAGAAAGCAATGCCAAAGCAGAAAGTTTTCTTCTTTCTGGCTGAGTGATGTTATCCATCCGATCAACCCACATTTCAATCATGTTACCAAGAATTTTGTCCACCTGCAATGGGAAACATAATATTCCTTTTCAGCTATGAGTACATCAGCATGTTTAGAAAATAAATTTATTTTAATTTTTCTACCAACTTGAATACATTATTTAGTCTTGGAAAGACACTATACAGTTGTATACCTGGCAGAAGTAGCAAGCAACAGGTACTTTTAAAATTTTCTGTGACAATGCTTTCAGGCCCTGAACCCTCCATACCACTAGCTGTAACCTAGAAGTTTGATATGCATTTCATTTATGGAGAGGGAACTAATTCAGGACAGTGAATTACTCAGTTTTCCCCTAACAGTCTCATACAGACAAAGCATATGGACTTACTCTGTTTTACCTACATGGTGACAAACTTAAAAAGAAAAAAAAAAAAAACTTGTTGTTACGTGTTTGAAAACTGTATTATACCCTAGAAAAGAAAATTACTGAAATTTCACTTAAAGATGTAATGGAACACTCATAGCAAAAGAATCTCAGTAACTTCAGCAGTGAAACTGAAGCACAATGAACCTGATACTCTAAAGACTCAGGGCGGAAGGATTAGACCATTCTCCATCCTGCAAGACCCATCAAGATGGCACAGGGAAAGAAACTCTCACCCTACAATCGCATGTGGACTAAGGGGGTTTATATTGCTAAGTGTGCGATGCAGCAGGAAGAGAATTTAGGGACTACATAAAAGTTTTAATGGGATGTTTTAAGTAATTATGGGAACACATAAAAGTTGTTACAGGGTGTTCAGGGAAAAGAGAAAAGGAGGGGGAAGAGCCCCTTTTCAGGGTGAACTGGGAAGGAACAAGCATGGATAATCGAGGGAAAAGTTTCTTCAGGTCAAAAGAAACCAAGACTTCCCTATGTAACCCAGCTGAAATACTAAGACACAGAAAACCCAAAAGTACAAAGAAGGACAATAAACCTTACCTCCTGACCCAATTCACATGCCATCTGGCTCAAAAGTAATGAAAAAAACCTTGCATTTTGTAGTAGAACTCTACCCATGATCCCTAGATAAGTAGACATCACCACTGGGTATCTCTGAAACAAAAATGAACCAAAACAAAAGGTGCTTAGTTTAACTAAAAGAAAAATATTTGACACACAGAGAAGCAATACATGGAAAATATTTGTATGCAGCCCTTACATCTTCTACTATATTTTGAATTATAAATTGCAATTTAAGAGCCTCTAGGAACAGAAAACTGAGCGAGCGATCTTTACCAGAGTTCTCAGTTCGTACTATATGAAAACTATGGCAATTTCAAAGTCAATTTCGTCCAAACAGCCAAGACTACTTGCAAGCTGATTTTACTTTAAATTTCAAAACCTGTACTTTTAAGAACTAACAGTTTACTGTACTGCTAAAAAATTACTTTTGAAGTTGATTATGGTTCCAAATTACTGCTTACATTTTCAGTAACATTAAGAACATTTAGTATTTCTGAAGTTGTTCGTTTTTTCAGTTAGGAAGTATAATACATTTGCCAATAACTAATCTGCAGGTGTCTCAAAAATAACTGGATAAGTAATAAGTTCATTAGTTTATTATCTTTGGCTATTACTTCTAAAAGAAGCAATAGATTTTTTCATATTAAATTCAGCATGTAACACTATAACTGTATTTTGTAGAACAGCCTACTTGAAAAACAAAATGCCAACATTTACGTGGAAATGCTAACCCAAATTAATATATTTTGAATAGGTATAATGAATTCACTAGTCTTAAATCAGAAGACATTTTAATAATCCACTCTCTATCTCTGTGCTTTGTACAGCAGAAAGTACTTTGCTACATGGTATTACTTGGCTTAAATTTGGAAATCTTATTTAACTCAATAATTGGAGCCCCATATTGATATTTGAAAGTCTTCAACTGGAAAAAAACAAAGGTTTTGACCAAAGTCAAAAAGTATGAGGAATTCCACCGACTGATTCCTGCTAGAATTGAAAGGTTCAACACAGTTAAAGCATATTGGATTTTACTTGTTTTCACCCAACATAGAAGTTTGTTAAACACAAAGAAAGAAAAGAGAGAAGTTAAGACATCTAAGCCAGCAAAATCTTAAAGACTCTATCTCACACAAAGCATTCTCACATCCTTCAGCTCTTCATATTAGATATGCCAATTAGGAACAGAAGGTCAAGTTGATCCTCTCCTGGTCCAGTTTGTTTTTCTTGGGTCCAGGTACACTTAAAAAGTAATAGTATATGTCTTTAAAAAAAACATAACAAAAAACTCCAACCTAGTACGGATTAAACCAGGCATAGAGTTGCAGCCCTTAAAAGTGTTAATAGTGAAGGAACTGCAGAACAGCAGAATAAAACTTGTGCTGTTTGATTAAAATAAACACTATATGAGAAAACAACTGATGGATATGTTGGTTTTTATCTTGTGCTACTGTGTTACTTTTACAGACTTTTAAAATAGATGTCAAAAATCTATCAGATGCTCTCAAAACAAGAGAAAATGCAACATCAGTATGAAAAAACTGGGCCAGATAATGGAAGGTACTGTCATTTTCAAAAGGTAAAGTAGAGGGTAGTTAAAGTAACTCTTACCTCCCCATCTATAATCCCCCTGAATACTGATGGCAGAAGGGGTTGAAACATTTGAGGACCCAACACAGGGTTGACTTTTAAGACATTTTCTACAACCTTAAGAACAAAAGCAAATTAGACAATTAGTAAAGTACATTCATAAATGTTAACTGAAGCTTTAAAACCATGTGTACTGGTGTACACATATAAAGTGCTCATAGGATGTTTACTGTTAAATACCAGCAAACCCCAGATTTTTGAAACTATATTCTAGTATTCTGCAAACCTGATCTGCATAAACACATCTGGTGAAAGCTTACATGCCAATGAAACCCATCTAGCCAAGCACTCCACAAGCCTCCTCGTGGCCCAGGCAAAGTTGAGGAGATGGTTTGGAAGAAGGGACCTTGTTAATGTTCCAGGAAAAGTAGCAGATTGAGGTGGTTGACCAGGCAACCAGCAGTTCAGGGCTTATTTCCATAGCTTTGTCTTGTCACTTTTTTGAGAAACCACTGATTAGGACCCACCAGCTCTTTGTAGTTGTGCTCTCAGAGGGGCTATTCTGGGTACCCTGCTCTGGTTCCCAATGTTTAAACTCTTTACCCTCTGATTTTCAGCTACTCTTTCCTCCCATGTGCTGTTCCCTGAAGTAACTTGTTTTCCTGCCTTCTTCAGTTTTTGCCCAGATGCTTGCGCTCGCCCCTTGTACCAGACGGAGATGGGAAGAGGCTGTGAGAATAATGTGCTGAGATCTGCTCACTCCTCCTTCCAGGGAAAGACAGAGACCACACATGTATAAACACACTGATGTGTTTATAAAGCACACAGAGGTATCATAAAGGTACCTCACTTAAATACTCTTAGTCTCCATTGACTTTCACCTCAGAGGAATTTCCACAAAGACCTACTCTTCTGTGCTCTTGCCCAATCTCTCCTAAATATTTTTTCTCCTTTTCAAACCTTGTTCCCACTAGTTTCATTTAATACTCTATTTTTTGCCTTGAGAAAAGTGTTAAGCAGTTGACCCTTTTCAGTGCCCCTCAATTTTGTAGACTTTTAATATGCAGAGGTATAAAAGAAGCCTATTATATACAGGGGTAAACATAACTTTCTCCCCACTCATCTTTCTTGGTACTGGAAGTTTTGGCCAACTCATTTGTTCCTTGAACAATCTTTTCAAAGCTTTTATTGTCTGTGTCAGATAATTAGAAAACCAAGTCACATCAAGCCTCAGCAATCTTGCAATAAATTGTCTTATCAGTCCAAATTAGTACTTTTTAACCTTATTAATTTATTTACTGTTCTATTTACTTTTAATCCAGTCAAAGCTGTTTGTAGGAGACGATTACAGAAAACACCCCCAGGTGTTTCTGTTCCCAATGCTTATCTCAGACGTTGTTTAACAAGTCAGCATAGTGAAACCTGACAGAACTTTTGTTTTTTCTAAAAATATTTACAAGGATTACAGCTCACTTATCCCTCTGGAATCAGGAGGGCATACTAGGAAATTGTTCCACGTTTACTAGATAAATCTTGCACCTAATGCAAGACCACACTGGGAACAGAGTGAATAAATGATTCTGTATCAGCAGCATAATTCCATTTTAGAAATCTGATTAAAAGCTGATGCTTTATGCAGCATTTGCCCAACTATAGACTTTAAGCCTGGAACTGACATTTTAAATTTGAGAACTAGAGTCCTTAAGCTCCTCACAGCAGTAACTACAAACAGGGAAGACTATCAACTTCCTCAGCTGTTTTCCGTCCTGCATTCTGCAAGCAGTTGTGTGACCCACCAAAGAGAAAGACAGGATCCTATTTATATCCTCCATTGCATTTACAATTAATTGAATTCCAGTGCAAGTTTTCATAAGCAACACAGAGCCCCTTGTTAGTGCAACCACTGGAAATGTAAGTAGTAGTAGTATACTACAGCTACTACTCAGTTATCTTTCAATGTATATTCCAGCTGTATTTCCTGAAATTCTTCAAAAGACACATTCAAAGTACTGTTATTAGTATTTCAAAAGCTTATGAGTTCCACAACACTATCTGAAGGCTATGTGAAAATATAACATTCTGGTACTTGAAAAACCCTTTAGAAACTCTATTTAAGCAGTTCTGGCCACTATAACAGCAACTTATGCGAAAGGCAAACAAAGACTGCACTCTATGTCTGGTACAAATGCAATTATGGGACACAAAGGAATTTCATGGAGACCACATACACACAACATTCAATAAAGATTGGAAAAGTTCACTCTATACTCACTAGGTCTCTACACACACGCACAGACTTTAATAAACAGTTAAACCACCACTGACTCCAACATCAAGTTCTGCTACATATACTGGTTTCTCCTATCTGTTCTACATTCTACTTGAAAATATTACATGTACAGAGCTGAGTATCTGGATATTATTTTCACTATACTCCACCTTTAAAACTTGAACTTGACCTTCAGTAGTTATGTCCTTCAAAAGCTCACAAAATGATCGGCATAAGTCAGCAGCATACATCTGAAATTAAATTAAAAAGAAAGTATTATGCAAAGCATTTTATATATTTGTATATATTTCAAAACTCAATTCCTTAGGGTTTACATATGTCCAAAGACTCAGTTTCTCTTCAAAGATTGTATATGCTAAAATGTTCATCATTACTAAACTAATTAAAATCTAATCTAAGCATTTTATTGAGTTTTTAACATTGCAGGACTTTAAAATAATCCATCTCAAAGAATTTTCTAATGAAAAGGGTGTGACAACAAGGCATAATATCTCCAGTTCAACCCTTGCTAGAATCTATATTCATAATTTTAATCTGGTAGGGTAATTAGAGTAACTATTTTTACCCAACGTAAGATCTTTTCAGATACCAAACTACTAAATCAATCCGCAAAGCATTAATTCTAAGTAATAATACTTCTCAAATCTGATTTGAGCGTCCACTGTGCACCATAAAGAGCTAACATTAGAACACTGTATTTGTATACACATAAATGAATAAGAATATAAATGTTTGTGTGTATAGTATGTTCCAAGATGAGAGAAAAAATAGTTTGCCAATAAAGAACTGAGATGGTAATATGAATCTTTATATAACAGTAACATACCTGCAAAAATTCACATGATGATAAGAAAATATAAGCATTGATGATCTTAAAGCAATTTTTGAGGTTCTCTGAACTCAGCTCTGGAAAAAACAGAAAACACAATTCAGAACCTGATCACCAAACTGAAGTATAACCAAGATGATTTGCTTCTAAAAGTCTTTTTCCTCTCAGCTTATAGTGCCAGATGCCAACAAGTAGAAAAACGATCTTAGATCCAGTACCAATCAGGTTCTCTCTCCCTGCAGAGACAATTACAGAAGTGGGATGACAACAGCTCTCACGCTCAAACAGCAGCACAAAAATCCTATGACCTCAAAAACCAATGCTAATTAAAAACAAAAACCAAAGAAACAGAAGTCAGGTTTTGGATGTATGTCTTGGTTTGAAAGACAAGTGTCTACTAAGGAAGGCAGGAGACCCCCTTGGAATGGAAAATGTAACCCCCTTCCCTCCGAATTACTATGATTTTGAAATTAAGGGGCTTTCAGGCAAAGATATGAGGAATAGGAATAACAGTTCTTTACTAACATGTACATATACATATATATATAGACACAGATATATAAATATATAACAAGGCAAACAAACACCGATAACCGTGGTGGTAACACCAAACAGAACCAGAACCCAGTGACCCCTTCTCAGCTCTCAGGCCCTTTCCCCTCGGTGCAGTTCCGCTCACGGCCGGCAGGGGCGCTCAACGGTGGAGTCACTTCATTCAAGGCACAACAGTCCGCTGTCATTTCCATTCTCTGTCAGACTTGCGCACAGGCCAGATGGGGCTGTTGAAGGGTCAGTGGGTCTTGCTGACCAGCCCTTGGCTCTCCAGCTCTCCCTGGAGGGAGGATGGGTCATGGGAGAGATAAAGAACTCTGTCCCACCTGGTGTCAACAGCTGGCCCATTAACAGAAGATATCCCCATGAGCTTACCAGGGATGAGTCATGAAGGAGATGAGGGAGCACTGTCCCAGCGGTTTTAACAGTTTATGAAGATGGTGATAGAATACATACTTTTGGGCACATCTTACATTGTAACCTAGGACACAGCCATTTCAGAGTAAGTCTATGCCCAGAATACACAGGGCCTCTGGGCCAGTCACAATTGGATGTTTCTGCCACTCCTTCCCAGTCAGGCTCACCTTGGCTTCCAACAGGGTCAACTGCTGTGACCCCCCTGTCACCCCAACAATAGACACAGGTTCTGCTCCCACATGTCCCAATGGCATTAGAGTACATTGTGCACCAGTATCAACCAACGCCTCATACTTCTGTGGCTCTGATGTGCCGGGCCATTGGATCCACACTGTCCAAAAGACCCAATTCTTCCGTGCCTCTTCCTGGCTAAAGGCAGGGCCCCCCTAGCCCTGGTTATCATTCCCGCCCTGGGCATACATGCTAGATCCCCTCAAGGGGATCCGACATATCATCCTCCCTTCTGTAACACCTGGCAGCTCGGTCACAGGAGGCTGAAGCTACTCTCACTTTAGTGGAACCCCCTTGATTAGTGTCTTCCCTTTTGAGTTCATGCACCCGTGCTGCCAGGACAGAAGTGGGTTTCCCATCCCACCTTCTCATGTCTTCCCCATGGTCACACAGAAAATACCACAGCTCAGCTCGTGGGGTGTAGCCTCTCTCTCTAGCTGGGGGATGCTGGACTCTGACTCTGGGGTTTGTGACCTGCACTGGTACCACACGGGAATTGCTCTTCCTTACCTCCTGCACCGCTTCCTCCCTAATCCCCTCTTTGAGGTCCTTAACCACAGCAGCGACATGAGCCTTTGTCGAGCTATTGACTACACTCTCATAATACCTGAACTTGTTGGCAATGGAACCCACTGTTTCTTGGTTGTCACCAGCATCAATCGTTGCAATGAAGGTGGTGAATTGCTGTGGCCCCAGCTTTGCCAGGTTCCACAGCATCTGC
>VYXC01010167.1:0-11948 GCA_013397175.1 Platysteira castanea | reverse complement strand
CCACCCTTGGGCCCCGTCAGTGACGGCCGGCCTTTGGCCCCCTCAGTACTCTCACGGCCAGCCTTGGCCCCCTGTGAGGTAATACCCTTCTCACAAGAAACACAGAAGGGGGAGAGCCAGCCTATTACCACAGCGAAGTAGAAAAGCCTGTGGCAACCAGACACAGCTGAATTAAAGGTACAAAAGCACGCTGCGAGCTCATAGCAGGGCCACACATTCGGGCCCCCCCCGGTCTTCGGAGCCCCCTCTCCAGAGCGCTTCCCCTGGGTCTCATGGCCCTTCTGAACCCCCAGCAGCGTTAGGGCAACGCAGCACTGCCAGCTGCAGTTCGGATGGGTGTGGATGGGATGTGGCTGATGCTGCTCCTTTCCTCCTGCTGTAAGGCCAGGCTGGGTGTCAGAGCTCTGCCTGTGCCCCTCACTGCTGCTGCTGCATCCCCGGGGCATGGCTTGTGTTTGGGAAGAAGGGTGGACATATATTTAAAAGGATACTCAAAGCAAACCTCAAAACTTCTGAGTTTTAATTTGCTAGAAGCAATTAAAATACATGGGATGAGGTTAAAAATATGCTCCCCCCCTTTTTTAAAATTGGATTTCCTCCTAATATTCTTTTCAATTTCAAATTTTTAGTTGAGAGGGTAAACCAGACTATGTTTCCCTTTCTGTTCACATAAACCTTTAGGCATGTTTTGATAAGATGATAAATATATTATTTTCTTGATTTTTAATTTAAACAATATCAAGCTCCATGACAATGGACAACATTAAATAGCTTTTTGTACTGGTGAATCCTTCTGCTGTCTTACACAGCATTAAAAATACTATGTAATAATCATATTCCTGCATCTGCTGCATATATTCTGACCTGCGTGTTCTGTTTCTCCCAAATACTAAAAGGTTCCTGATAAAATTAGATCTGTTGAGGTAAACTGAACTTCTTTCTCTGATCTCTCCTGCTACCTTCTGGCCAAAGTGTTTATTGTTCTCACAACATTTGTGACTTCATGAAATCCAGCAGATAGCTCAAACAGGAGGAAAAAAAGAAACCCAAACCAACCAACCAAAGAAACCACCAAAAACACCACAAGAAGTGTTGTGTCTGCACTTGCCACAAACTAAACTTCTTTGCTCTTCATTTGAATTCTGGCCTTGCCAGCAGGTGCAGCTGGAAACTCCTGCTAAGTGCTAGAGAGGCTTTAGAAAGTCCAGGGCCAGGAAGCTGAAAGAGCTGAGTAACTGCAGTGAGATTCAGAGAAGTTTCATTTGAAGGCACAAACTACAGCAGGGTTACAGCTGGAAGTGATTTGTAACAGAAGAACTGGAGTAGAATATGGGAAGCACTTGCAGCACTGCCTATGAAATTCCTCAGTGTGTCTAAAGGAGTTTTAAACTGTAAGTTATTCAAGAAACTTTGTGGTCAAAATGTCCTGAGCTGGAGGAAAGATGTCTTGATTGGGGTTAAGAGGTGCATTTGTGCCCCAAAGAGCTGCTATGCCTGGTCAGGTCTTCCACAGGTGTGGATGTCTGGCTGAGAAGGCAGCGAGTCTGAGCCAGCAAGGAATGCAGCCCAAGCCTTCTGGCTGCAGGCAGTGAAGAGGCTGATGAGAAAATGAGCAAATGCAAGTGCCAGAGTGCCTGGTGCCCCGGAATAAGGATACTGTGAGGAAGCTGTTTCCTGCAGGAAGGCTGCAGCTGAGGTGTCCTCAGCAGCTCCAGTCCCTGGAACCGTGAGGTGTCTGCAGAGGGGTTTCCCTCTGGAGTTTCTCATACCAAGTTCTGCCTGTGGACCTGGCTCTGTCTGCCAGCAGGTGAGTCTGTTTGCATGGCACAAGCCTGTGGATATAACACTTCTTTAATTTAATCCAGCTGGGAATTCAGGGGGCTGTGCTTTGGAGTCATCTCCTTCAGGTGTCGCGATACCAGGGGTGTGCTCTGAACAGCTGTAAGGGGAGGGTGGGTCCCAAAGGACCAGCCTTAGACACGGTCACTCCCTGTGGCACTCTGGGAAAATGCCTTATCCTTTGGTGGATAATTCACTCTGTGAACTAGGAGAGAGAAATTAAATTCCTGAAATCTTGCTCTGAACCAAAATGCAGCAGGGACTTGGAAGAGGATGGCATGATTTAAATACACAGAACTGACCTGTTCTTGTTTTTAAAATAATATGAATTAACAAAAAACTTTCTATCTATTTTATACAGATACAGAAAGTGTTCCAATTATATATGCTATAGTAACATCAGTGGGAGAGTTTCCATTTGTTCAACAAGTTTGTGTATTTGGAAATCTGGGTGAGATGTTTAAAACTGTTCCATGATGTGATCTGCTGCTTTTCAGCAGTTGTTCCTCCCTCATCTCAGCCAGCTTTTAGTTGAAAATATTGGTAGGGGCTGCACATACAGTACAATTAGCTTGGGAAGGTAATGAATTTGTATATAAATAATTTCTGTATGGGCAGGCACAAAGGTTTCCTGTTCCTTAATTTATAATTTGAACAATAATCATTCCTCCCTCCCCTCCTTTACGTCCTTACTTCCTCACTGTGCTGTACAGTAATTTTGGGAATGGCACTCGGGAAAATTCCAAATGCCAGTTGTGCTGTGGTGGCCTACAGAGAAAAACTCCCCTGGGTGTGGTAAGAAGGGATTATCTTGTGAAGTGCTGTTACACTGACACTGGGAGTTACTGCTGTGCAGGAACCACAAACACTTCAATTTAGCCACGACAACCCTGGGTAAAGACAAAATCCTGGCTGTTCTTGTCAGCCAAGAAGAAAACAGCATCAGCTGCTGGATCTAATTTTTTCTTTTTTCTTGTTTGCTGCAAAATAAATGTGCTTGAAACTGCTTGACTGGAGTGGAAGTGATGGATTAAACTGTTCTGGAAGGGGGATGCCCAAATTTTTTTTCATCTGATCCTGAATATCCATTCAGAATGTTTCTCTTCCGTATAGAGTGGGGCACAGAAAGAGAGATTACGTTCCTGGGAAAAGTAAAACTTTTGAATAAATTTTCTTTTTGCTCTAAGGAAAACTTGCACATATTCAGTTATTTTAGCTACCAGTACAGAGTTATTGATTTCATCACAATTGTGTCAGTTAGCACAGTTACCATACCGAGAAAGGTGTGGCTGGTTTTAGAGATGCTGATATTTTAATGGATCTTTCATGGCTTTGAGTGCTTAATCCCTGCATATAATTATCAAATTGCTTTAAAATAAACATTACCAATACTTCCATGTGGTAAGGATTAGTTTAAAATTATAATGTGCCATGGAAACATCTTAAATTTCAGGAGAGGAGGGGGGTGGTGTTTTTGTAAAGGGCTGAGCTGCTGTGGGCTTGTTCATCGAGACGCTCCAGTTTGTGTCTAGAGTTCATCTGACAGTGTTTGCAGGTGAGCTGCTCCTCTTTGGCTGGAGGAATGTGGGGATCATATTTCCAAGGGCGTTACTCCCATTTACAATCCCAAAATGTGAAAAAAATGACAGAAGCACAAATCACTCCCCTGCCAACTACAGCAGGGGAAGTAAAAGGAAGATAATCAGTAAATTCTGTGTACAGCAACTGCTTTCAAAGCTTTAGTCTAATACAGCAATGAGGCATCTCCCCAGAGATGCCATTCAGAACAAAAAATGCAGCTGAGTAAGAAAGAGTGGAAAAAACCACTGCAAATGGATGGATATGAGCAAATTATATCATATTATTTCCTGTGCATTTAAATGAACTTAAGACACAGAGCTGGTCAATGTAATTATAATTACTTTATTTTTAATATTATTTTAATTTTTTACTGATTTTTAAATGTATTTTCCCTTTAATTTCTTATATTTTATTTTAATTCAAGTTCATTTAACTTTTGAAGGCCAGAACCAACTGAGATCCTTGCAACTCAATCATATGTTTTCAGTTTGATGTCATTCTGCAAATTGAGTTCTGTTCCTGACTGGACAAACTGGTGGTGGTTGCCAGTCCAGTGTTAGATGAGAAAGGGTTGGGAAGCTACAGCCTGTTCAGACAGAGACACAATGTGGAATGGTTTGTGCTGTGTCGGAGGGTTTGAAGTTACATTTGAGAAAGGAAAATTGGGATTAAAATGCTATGATGCTTCTTTTTCCTGTATGCAATTTGAAAAAAAAATCTAGGAGCAGTGCTTGAGATGAAAAATGAATGACATGCATCAGTCTGCTTTGCTTTGCTGCTCTTTTAACTCATTTTTTTTTGCAAACCTTTCTGTGGTACTGAAAACACTTGTGGCAAATACTGGCTTACTTTTTCCAAGGGATTATATCTCACACTAAAAACCACTCAGCATAAAAACTTCTGCTTTTTTTACCCTGTTTTGGGGTTTGGTGTTTTTTTTTTTTTTTTTGGGTTTTTTTTTTTTTTTTTGGTTGGGTTTTTTTTGGTTTGTTTGTTTTTTGGTTTTTTTGGGTTTTTTTTGTTTTTTTGTTTTTTTTGTTTAAAAGGTTATTTCTCCTTAAATATGAGGAATACACAGACCAAGTCCAAATGGGGAAAATATCTCCATGAAATCTCTTGGTTTACAGCTAAACTAGGCAGGAGCAAATCCGTTTTTGCCCTCAGTAAATCATCAGCAATAATGCAGTGTCCCTGAAGCCAAAGGGACCAATTTACACTGTTTTTAGCACAGGTTAGTGGTTTCTTTCTCAGCAGCACCAGAGCAGCCCCTACAGCCCGGTCAGGTGAAAAACATGTGCTTTTGGAGTTTTATAGTGAAAGTCTAACAGAGAATTCTGAGAGAGAAAGTGGTTGGAGCAGAAGCATGAGGTTTTCTCAAACAGCTGCTCTACATGGAGATCTTGGAATTAATACTCAGAAGTGCCTTAAATAGCAGGGCGTTTTACACCAGGCTGAAAACAGTGATTCTCCATGTTTTAGTTGTGAGAATTCAGCAAGTTTCAAGTTCAAGGTTTTTGTAAAGTTTCTTTGATTTTTGTGAAGTTTCTTACAGTTGTGATACACCAGTTTTGAGAAAATAATTTCTGGTCAAGAAAGAGCTTAATAATAAATTCAAGGATAGCTAGAAGCAACAGTGAAAAGTTGCTGGAACTGGATGGCTTCCACAGGGTTTTAAATCCGAGTTCAGAGTGGCATTTTGAGCTGGTCCAGTGGTAACTTCCATAGCAGTGGGAATGTTGGAAATGGCAATGCACTCAGCTTTGGGACAAACTTCACCTCCTCTGAAGGCAAATCCAAGTGAGTATAATGGAAGAAGAATAAGGAAAAAAACATGTGAAGGAAAAAGAACTGTCTGAGTATATTCCACTCTTCTGTTTGCATGTAAGTTGTCAGAGTTACTGATGTGTAGCTGGTCTTGTGCGGGCCAGAAAGAGAAAATACTGAATTTGGGGGCTGCAATGCCAGTGTCTAGAAATCTCTGTGCATCTGCTGGAATAAAAATAGAGGCAGAAAGTGGAACTGAGTTGCTCTGTAGATTGTCTCTCTATAATTTTGTTATACAAGAAGATTACAGAAGTGTTTGTGGTTTTGTTGTTGTTGTTTGGTTTGGTTTTGGGGCTTAGCTGTTGTTTCATTGTTTGGGTTTGGGGTTTTTTTTCCCCAAAACGAAATGTGAGAACAAAGGCAAATTCATATCTTAGGGAGGAATAAATCCTTAAAGCTTCACCATCATTTTGGTGCTGTTCAGGAGATGGGGGACACTTGGATGAGGAGTTCAGGCTGTTTTGATGTGAGATGCCTGATGTTGCAGGCTGGTCTAAGCTGGGATAAGAGAAGCACTCACTGAGGTGGGTGGGCAAAGTGCTGTAGGAAAACTTCACTCCTGTCTTGCTTTTTCTTGTTCTTCTTCATGCTCACAGTTAATTATTCTGCTTTCTACAGTTGCTGCTATCACAGGAGGATGGACCACAATCTGCTCTGTCATAGATGTGAGCTGGGCTGGTGAGATGGGATCCCACTGCTCTGGGGTTCACTGTACAGAATTGTCATAAGAATTTTTTCAAGCATTTTAATCACAGAATAGTTTGGGTTGGAAGGGACCTTAAAGATCACCTCATTCCAGCCCCTTTCTCTAGACCAAGTCACCTTCTCTGGATCAGGTTGCTCAGTTTTGACCTAGGAAGCTTGAAAAAAAACACCCTGAGAGATCTATAAGCACACATCAAAGTTAAAAATCTCCTTTTACTCAAAAGCTGCTGCCAGCAGTTTTGGTAAAGCTCTTTGTCACAGTGAACCTCCGGAGGCAGCTACAAGCAGACTTTTGGAAAAGGGACAAAACTCTCTGTTTATCCAAGTAAGTGCCAGAAATAAATGTATCAAAAACTGAGCTTTAGAACACTGAGGTGAGCTTTGACCCATCCCTGGAGGTGTTCAAGGCTGAGTTGGATGGGGCCCTGAGCAGCCTGATCTAGTGAGTGACCCCTGCCCATGGCAGGGGCTTGGAGCAAGATGAGCTTTAAGGTCCATTTCAACCCAAACCATGTTATGTATCTGTGATATGAAGGGGTCTAAAGATAATTTTTTCCCTAAATGACAATCTTTCCAACTACCAAGAGTTAGTGGATGTCTCACCTTTCAGATATAGAATAAGTGAATATTCATCTTGAAATTGTCAGACTTGTGAGTCCAGTTTACTTTCTTTCATGCAAAACACTCAAGGTCAAATCTCCCAAACTGAGGGGATTTTGCTTCCATCTTCTTCAGTGCTTTTTGAGGTGTTTCTTTCAGGGTTAATATCCCAAAGATGAGAACTGTACTTGAAAAATGTCCATGTTTTCCTATTGGTTATGAGGGACACTAGGGCTGAAGTAAATTTACACAGCTCACATATGTAGGACATGTTTCTGGTCCCTCAAGATCCCTCATTTCCCTGAACATGTGGTTCAGAGTGTCAGTTTCTTTTCAAATTAAGATTTTTACAAGTTTTACCTTTAGAAATTGAAAAAGCATTTAATAATTACTCCTTTTTTAATAAATACAGAGAAAGTCTGTCATGGATCAGAAGTTTCCATGGCCAGGATTTTGTAACAGTCTGCCAGGTGTAACTTCGGAGGTGAAAATCGAGAGCTTAAATGTGAATTGAGGAATGCAGGTAAAAGTAAAGCCAGAAAGAATCGTGAGAGGCTTTAGGAAGCAAGTGCCTGTGGTTCTGAGGACTGCATGCAGGTAGATCTGGGCAAAGGTGTCCATTACTAGTTCCCCAGGGAGTTTAACTGATGGTTTGGGGAACTTTCTTATTCTAAGTTTCCAGAACTGAAGTGGGGGATGCTATGTGAATACTTATATTTAAATATTCCAAAAAATTTGATGTTAAATTTATATATAACATAGGCTTTAAAATCACTGGGATAGGAAAGAAGAATTCTGTGAAGAATTTTTGCATGTCCTTACCTGGCCCTGATCACTGAAATCTGTGGATGAGTGGGGTTTTTTTCCTAGTGAAGGAAGTTACCTTGTAATTGTTTTTATGGCTGAAAGTAGACATACAGTTAAGATGGGAGTGATCATTACTCTTTGGTGAAAAAAATCAGTTTCCAGTTTAAAGGAGAAAGAAAAGGAAGGGATACATAGAATTAGGTGTAACAGGTTGATGGGGATGTCTTTAGTTAAGCCACGAGTCTCATTCCATAATAAACTATGGATATTATCATTTGCTACTCCCAATTTTGCTTAGTTGTCTTCTCTTCTAGGAAAGGAGGAGTTAAAAAGGCAAATATATTTCTTTGAATGGTTTTTGCAAAGCACTTTCTGGCTGTGTGAGTACAGGAAACTTGGGGAAATTAACTTTTGGACAAGGAACAAGAATTACTGTAAAACCAAGTAAGTGAAGAGGGATAATTTAATAATTGCACATTTGTGTTCTTTTTTTCTAAGGGTTTAATTTGTTTGAAGGTTTAGGAAATCTTGTCTCTGTTCTGGTGGGCATCCATAAGACTGAAAACCTTTTCATTACTGAGTTTTCTTAACCTTTCTCAACCCTTCTTAAAAGTACTGTGTTACAAGAGCAGTGGCATGGAATGATTCAGGCAAATCTTTTTTGCCCTTTTATAATCGACATGTTGACACAATAATGGTTGCAGAGAAATGTTGCAACACTAAATACTGTCTTTTTATACTCATGCCTCATCTGAAATACCTTAAATGGGGAGGAAAAAAAGGTGAAATAGAAACTGAATTCTTCGTGAGGATCAAGGAACGGAGGTTTGCAGTTAGGATGGAAGCATTTTCCTGTATGGGTAGCTTACAGAATGGAAACACTTTGAGATGCCAAATACATGCCTAGATTTTCTTTGCCAGGTTCAGTAAGTCTGGGATGGGATTATCTGAGTTCACTCCTGTCCAGAAATCACCACAGAGCAGGAGTTTTCCTGTTTTGTGTGCATTTGCAGAACAGGAAGGGTTTTTGCAAAGGCGTTAGATGATGTGTGAATTCAGGAAACAGCTTTGGAAAGCAGCAGTTTGGCAAAGGAACGAGGCTCAGTGTTAAACCAAGTAAGTGCATGATCTGAACAAGAGTGTTTTGAGAAGTGTTGGAGAATCAGATGCCTGGAATTGGTAGTACATAATTACCCTGGGAGGGGAATCTCCCTCCGTATCTACCACTTCTAGGGCTGCAGTGAGAGCATGGCTGGAACATTTAGTGGAAACAGAGCAGCAAGAAGAAGTCTGGTTTTTTGTAAGGTCTGAGAGCTCATGGAGAGAAGCTGTTATGAGAGGAGTTCTTCCAGGAATTACAGTAATTTTCTGCTCACACAAAGGATGCAAGGAGTAAATGCTCAGCGAAATGGAAACCGTGTAAATCAGCGTGCAGTGCCAGAGAGATGACAAATCTTTGCCCAAACTACAGAGCTGTCTCTTTTCTCAAGTTGCTTGACCTTCATGGTATTCCTTAGTAAAGGAGATACTGCAGACGGTGTAAAAGAATGGATTTTCCCTGTGCTTTTCACATTTATCGTTTTTGAAGAGCACCACAAGGTCTCCCCAAGTGTGGAATTAAATGAGCAAGAAAGGAGAAGATGGCTCCTGGGAGAACTGGCAAGTCTCTGTCCTATAAAAAAGTGATTTAATAATACTGGGCCAGGTTTCCTTGCCAGATATTGCCCCCAGTCACATCTTCCCCTGCAAAACTGCTTGGGACTGGGGAGTGCAGTGCTCCTGGGAATGTCTGTCCTTCCAAAGCACAGCTTTTAAAATAGATGTCAACTCTATGATTTCTGTAGCAAGGGCCTTACCTGATTCCTGGCTGTGCCAAAGCCTCCCATGATCAGGGCACGTCATCTTTTGTGACCTGTAGAAGGTATTGACACAAAAACTGCAAGGAGACAGAGAGGAGACAACCCAGGTTCATTTTGTGGGGGTCTCTAACAGGCACTTTGCACATGCAGTTTTATTTTGATGACAAATAGAGTCTCTGCCCTGGAAGCTGAAAGGTGCAGAAGAGCGTGGGGGTTTTTGTAAGGGAGTGTTTGACTGTATGTATTCAGGAAATACAAACAGACTGACCTTTGGAAGTGGAACCAGGCTGCTGGTAAAGCCCAGTAGGTATCTCCTCACCAAGGACAGACTGAATCTTTCAGGTTTTCTGTTAGATCTTCCTTAAATACAGAGGGAAAAACTTCTTTTTAATGTGAAGGAAAGATGGCATGGGGGAGGAGAGCACTTTCTGAACAATTAGCTTCTGCTTTGCCATGTTGCTGTGAGTGGAACAGCTCAGAAACTGCTCCTGTGCTGAAAATCAGTGAATGTGTTTGTGTTGTGGAGCACCTCAGAGGAACCCTTCTGGGGAATGTATTTGAGATTAGCATAGATGAAAAGCCTTTGTTTACTCAGATTAGGTAGAGCTGGTTTCTGGGACTTGGGTTTGGATCCCTTACTGGGTTCATTGTCAGCTAAACAAAAAAGAAAAATTAGGACCTTTAGATTGCTTTTCTCTGGAAGTTTGTTAAATTTTTCTTTGCTCCTTTCTCTTATGGGTCTGGTCCCTTGCTTAGCTGCTGAGATTGACTAGCTCCTGATCTGCCTGACTCCTTCTTTAGACCATGAGAAGTTTTAGAAAGAGCTCTGTTAGTTGTTTTTAAAAGTGGTGGAAATTTCATCCCCTTTTGAAATGTCAAACAGTGTGTTCTGGCTGTTAAAGGCTGAGGCTTCCCTCCTTTACCATTTTCGTATAAAGGTTGATTACTGTGGGATAACTGAGTCTTCCTGGAAACTCACCTTTGGGAGAGGCACAAAACTAATTCTGAAATCAGGTACATCTGAAAACAAATAGTTGTTTCACATTATAAGTGCAAGGCTGAGATTCTCCTCTCTCCTAAACATTACAAAAATTGTCCAACTTAAAAACTGTCCGAGAACCTCAGCTACGTTAGGCTAACAGAGTTTGGGTTTCTGCTGCATTCAGAATTGTTTCTGTCTGGAAAGATCAGAGGTATGCAGCTGGAAAAACATTCTAATTTAGACTTGAATGTATGTGACAAGGGTGACATCTGTTTTCCCCCTTGATCTCTTTTGAAAAACACGTTTGTGTGGACCCAAAGCTGTGTGTGGTTTTTGTTAGTGAGTGTGTCACTGTGTGAATTCAGGATCTGGCTGGAAAGTGACCTTTGGAAGTGGGACACGACTGATAGTGAAACCAGGTAGGTAGAAAACCTGAAGGGAGGATAGGGAAGCCTAATTCCTTTTTCCAGGAAAGCATTGAAACAGCCATTAAAATTCCATTGTTCTTTCCTTCTGAGAGCAATTGAAGGTCACAGGTTGACCTTGCATCAGAGGAAAAAGAAATCATTATAAGTCTAAATACCTACTTGGGGGGCTGGATTTTCCTGTGTCATTGGGAGCTGACGTTTGTGAGTGGTTTTCTTCACTACTGCCTGTTCCCAGAAATCTCCCAGACCTGCAGACCTCTCACTGTCCTTTTATTTCTGTTGTCCAGAACCCAGGCAAGGTCCTCATTAATTCTCAGAAAGCTGCAGTTCCTTCTCTCTTGGGAAAACTGTCTTAGCCTTTGCTCTGTTGCTCCTGCTTCTGGCTACAGAGAGGTTTGCATTTCTTAACAACAACAACAAAAAAGCTGGGCTGTCATGGAAAGAGGTTGGAACAGGCAGGGAATTTTTTGTTTGGGGAATCAAGAAATGTGTTTTGAAGCCATGCAGAAAGGTCTAGGAGGAGATCGTAAGTTAAAGTAAACATAAGTTAAAGTTGCCAAGGAGTTTACTTGGGTAGATGAAGTTAAAAAGAATGTCAGGTAGGACCTAATTAGGTACTGGAGGACAAAAAGGGTTTTTGTTGTGAAGGCAAACACTGTGTGAATAACTATGGAAACAAACTCACCTTTGGGAGAGGAGTGCAGCTCAGGGTAAAACCAAGTAAGATTTAAACCATTTTTTGCTCAATATTGTACATATGAAGAAGAAAGATACAAAAAGTCATACGAGGGATATGAGCTGAAGAGAGGTCCACTCAGGTATGTCCTCAATTACCCCGTCAGTGATCTATGTCCTTCCTGTCAGATATGCAGTGTGGGGTCCTGACCACATTTGCTCGGGGCATTTTGTGCCATGGCCATGCCAGCAGGGGTTACTTTTCTCTCTCCACATGTGGATGAGCTTGTGTTCTGGCTGAGCTGAAAACTGCTGTGTGAGCTGTGGCACAAGCCCACACTGCCAAAGGGACACGGCTTCAAGCTTCAGCTGATGAGTGCACCCACTTTCTTATTAAATCATTCCGTGTGGGGCAAAACTGCCCCATGCCCAGCAACATTTCCAGGATACCCTTCATGGGCTGCTGGCCCTTCAGCTACAGGGTGGCATGCTACCTTCTCTTCCCCAAGACAGGCTTTCGCTTTTGGAAGAAACAGCAGTGCTTCCAAAGAGGGTTTGCATCCTCAGCTCCAACAGAGCCCTTGATCCCACAGGCAGATCATGGGAGTTCTTCCCTTGTGGCTGTGACTGAATCCTCGTGACATCCAG
>VYXC01010165.1:82695-110747 GCA_013397175.1 Platysteira castanea | reverse complement strand
TCCCAGACCCCAGAGCTGTGGTGGCAGTGGCTCCATGCTCTGGGACCCCAGAGCTGTGGTGGCATTTCTCCCCAGGACCCGTCAGTCCATGGGACCGCGGTTGCTTCCTGCGGGTGGCCGGACAGGAGCTCAGGTGTTTGCTAAAAGTGGGGGTCCGGCCCCTGTTTTGAGCCGTGGGCAGGCGCTGGGGCTGTGTCAGCTGCTCGGGGACCGGGATGCTGTGCTGCCCACTGGACAACCTCGAGCCAGCTCAGAAAATTCTCGATTTCCAAACCTCCAATCACTCCTTCCCTGTGTTTTCCCCCCGAGGACGGGGAGGGATAGCGCAGAGCCCAGCCCTGGAATGCCCTGGGAGGCAGCGGCGGGGTCCGGCTCTGCGGACCACGAGTGGTGGGATGGAGAGCAGCTGCGGGTTCCTGCTCTCCGTGCATCCCTCCTGGCCGCGGTGGCGGGGGAGCCAAGGTTTCCCGTCGGATGGAAGCAGGGAGAGGACAGCCCGGTGGGCAGCAGAGGAGGGGAGCAGTGTGCTGGCTCACCGCCGCACGGCAGCAGGGAGGCTGGAGCTGTGTCCGTCCCGAGAGTTTCGGCAGGAACTTTTCCCCAGCGTGCCTGGGGAGGGAAATGTTTGGCTTGTTGTGGCTTTCAGATGTTTGCAGCGTTTCGCTCATGCATTTTGCATGGTGCACACACCCCCGAGAACTCAGATCCATCTTGCTGTCACAGAGGAGAAACATACCAACAGTGCTAAATCCGTAAGGAGGGCGGATTCCTTTCCTGGGAGAGGGAAGAAACTGCTCCAGCCAAGAACTGCCCTGGGTGACTACCCTCAGAGTTTATTTTCATGGGATTCTCCAGTAACTACCAGCGTCTCCGTTGTTGGGAATAATTGCAGCAGCTGAGAAGTGGTGGTTTGATCGGATAATGCCTGGGGGGTTTGTGCTGGGTCTGATTGAGCAGCATTAGCAAAAAATGCAACAGCGTTAAATGAAACTTCTCAGCTAATCAGTCTCCATTACAACTTATCATGAGAAGGCCAAAATTAAAATGTTCTTTTAAAAGCAAGCCCTCTATGATTAAAAGCTTGATGACTCGCACATTTGGGAATTGGCACAAAAACCTGCACTGGGGGAAGAGGAGTGTGATCAGCCTCATGGTGTTTGTGGTGGTGCTCTGCTCTCGTGTTCAGGTGGAGAGATGCATCCCACAGCACCCCAGGAAATGCTGTGTAGCACAACTCCAGCTCCGTGGCAGCTGAGAACAGTCTGTGGAGCTAAATCAGCAGGGACGGAGTTCTTAACTAAGCTTTCATGTGAGCCGCGCTCATGCCGTCATTGCGTTTTGACATTCTCCAAATGCTCCGTGGCATTTAAATGCAATTCCGCTTTATAATTTAATTTTATTTTGCTGCTCCTGCTGCATTTCAATCCACCTCCTTCTGCTAATGTGTTATATTTAACATGGAAAAGGCCGCTTATGAACATCCCAGTGCTACCCCGCCGCAGTAGCCACCCATGTCCAGCCCCTGGCAGTGAGGGGCGCTGGGCCATCCCTCCAGTGCCAGGGTTATTTGCAGGCTGGGACACATCCTTGGCCCCGGCCAGAGCTGCCGAGCGCTTGGCACTGGGGACAAATCTCCCGAGTGAGTTCAGGAGCAGGAGGGCCCTGCTCCAGATTCAATGGCCTTTGTCCCACGGATGCTGCTGGGAGCTTCTCCTGTGGAACCAGGTCAGGCGTCCCGAAGGACATCCTCGCTGTGAGCAGAGCAGGACTGGGGACGAGGAGCTGCCCCTCTCCAGCCAGAGCTGCGGCAGCAGCTGACAGGGGAAGGAGGTGATTTATTAGGCAGCGCTCAGGCTCAGTGCAGAAAAAACAGGGTTTCCCATCTCTGTGTCAGCCAGGTATTCCCAGGAGGGCTTTCCCACTTACCCCATGGCATCTTGTTTTCCGGAGTCCTGGCCAAGAGCCCCTGGCAGTTCTGTTCCCCACACAGACACCCGCTGCTCCAGGAGGCTTTCCTGCCCCCTGCGCCAGTGATCCTCCCATCCCTTTCCTTCTCCTGGACAACATCTCAGATGAGGAGGGATTGGGATTTGTGGGATACACCCCAGTCCTCCACGGGCGACCTGGAATGGCTCCATGGGCAGGCACGATGTGCAAATCCGTGCTGCTGAAGCCACGCTGAGTTCCTGAGGGGCAGGAACTGCCGCGGGGCCCGGCGGCGGGGCCGCAGCGAGGAGTGACCGGGGACGGGTGGAGGGGCTCTGCTGCACTCTGTCCCCCTGACGCCCCTCTCTGTGCCCTTGCAGGGTTACCTCTCGGAAGGCCTGGTGACCAAGTGGTACCGCTCCCCCCGGCTCCTGCTCTCGCCCAACAACTACACCAAAGCCATCGACATGTGGGCGGCGGGCTGCATCCTGGCCGAGATGCTGACCGGCAGGATGCTCTTCGCTGGTAGGTGTCCGTCTGCTGCTGGGTCCTTTTGCCCTCCCTCCCTCTTTGCTGCGCAGTTCCGAGGCTTTCTGCCAGGGCAGAGGGGTCACTGCCCTGTCCCTGCCGGCCAAGGCAGCGCTGGTAGCAGTGCTGCAGGGATCCTGCGGCCGGCTGTGGCACGAGAGCTTCCAGAACAGGCTTGGCTTGTGCAGCCTCCGCTGCCAGACCTCGTGCAATGGGGTGCAGGCTCCCATTAGGAACGGGCAGTAGCCACGGCCGTGGCTCTCACGCAGCCCTCCCTTGCTGGCCTGGGAAGGACATGTGGTGGCCTGGGTGTGATGCCCCTGTGGGTGTCCGAGGCTCTGCGCCCGTGCCAAGCCTGGCCGGGCAGGGACAGTCTGCTGGTGAAAGAAGAACCTCAGAGAACAAATCTGACGGGGCAACAAGACCTTTTCCTGTTCCTATGTTTCCAACAGAAAATAAGAGATTTTTGCTGGGAGGGAAAGATGCTGAAATCAGTCACAGGGTGGAGTGTAAGGACGGGAGATACTGGTGGCCTGTCCCAGGAGGTTTGTACTCCATGCCACGGATGTGAATCGTGATTGGTGTCTTCAAGCTGTTTGTTTCCTTTGAAGGAAGGCATTTGAATGCCACCACCCATTTTTAGGATTTACCTGCAAGCAGGAATGGCAGCTGTACAGGTGAAGAGCAAGGAGAGAAGGCAAGAAAAGCACAGCGAGGAGCACGTGGTTATCGACGCAGCCTTTGAAGCTCAGCTCCGATGTTCTCGAGAAGCAAACATGTATTTAATGGAGTCCCAAAGATGCTGTGTCAGGAGCAGAGCTGTGCTTCCCGAGCTGGGACACGGAGCCGTGCATTCAGGGACGAGGCAGCTGCCCTGCTGTCTCCTTCTCCTCGGCTCCTCCTCGGCTGTGTGTCCGTGCTGGCGCTCCGAGTGACAAGGTTCAACGCGTCCTGCGAGCAGCTGTTTGCAGAGCTGTGTAAATAAATAATCAGGCCCATTAATAATGGAGGAGGACCTTTCCTTCACAGACACTTCAGCACCGCAGAGCTCCACAGACTCGGCTGCAGCTGCTCTGCTGCTCCCTCCCCGCTCCTGCTCGCAGCTCCTGTATTTTTTTTGTGGAAATAAGCTTGGAAATAAGCAGTTGGTATCATTCTGAAGAGATGGCTAAAGCTGCCTCCCTTCCCTTCCTTCTTCTTGTCCTCAATTTCACCAAAAATTTCAAGTCCAGGGATTTCAGCTTTGAAAATCGTGCGTTTAACCTGCCTGCTCCTGATGCTTCCCTGGGATGTGTTCCAGGAGCAGGGACATCCCCAGGTGCCACTCGTCCCTGCATGTGCAGGGCATTGTTTGGTGCTGCTGGGGGACACTGCAGTCTCTGTTTCTGTGCTTACTCCTCACAGCAGAACAGGAGCTGCGTGTCGAGGTCCTACACCAGCTGTCCCAGCACAGCACCCAGGCATTCCTGCCTTTTCAAACCGGGCCTGACGCCTCTCTCAGCCCCACCTTGGGGGTTTTTTTGCTCTTTGTGTGTGTAAGTAATGTTGGCTGACACCAGTGAGGTATCCAGGGTGGTCCTTTAAGCTCATTTTGTGGTCAGGCAGAGGCAGAAGTAGCCCTGGGATGGGATTCACCTGTCCTGTCTGTGCTGTCTGCCTCAGAGGAGACTGGCTGTGCCTTAGGAACACCAGGGATGCTCATTAGGAGCACCTGCAGGCCGTGCTGGTGTTCCGTGTGGCTGGAGGTGAGCTCAGCCCTGCCCTGCGGCCCGGGTGAGCTGCCCCGCAGGCACATCCCAGGCTGGCTGGTTCCTGGGAGCCCACAGCAGGCGGAGGTCAGGAGGATTTGGCACACCTCCGGCCGGGCTCAGCCAGGCACACGCTGCCAGCATCCCTCCTCGTTGCCTGCCAGCCCGGGGAGATCCCCCAGGAACTCCCCAGGTGCTGGGTTAATGGGTGGGGATCAAAACCAGGCGCCAGGTATCAGCTCCGCTTTGGTTGCTGTGAAAACACATCACTGTCAGGGGAGGTTCTGGCCCCTGCCCCATGTTCCTGGCCTCCTCCCGTGCCAGGAGCGAAGCAGAGCCAGGGCAGAAGCCTGGCAGCAGGCGGGATGCCCGTGGTGCCTTTTATCAGCTGCTGGCCAGGGAGGAGGAGGAGGATAAAGCCCAGCCCCTTGGAGCAGCTAAAACTCACAAACACCTGCAGGGAAACGTGGATTTATCTTTGCTGTGGCTTCTCTCCTCTTTGCTGGGAGAAGGAGTTCACCCCCAGCCCGCCGCAGCCTCCATCCCTGCAGGGTGAGAGTTTCAGAGAGCCCCGGGCCACCAGCAAGCGCCCCGTGGGAAATAGCAGCAGCGTAGCTCAGAGCAAGCTGCAAACCCACGGCAAGCGCCCTGCCCTGGATAAATGGTGCCTCGAGTGTGCGTCAGCGGCGCAGTTTAAACCCAGCGCTTAGCATAAATCAATATAATTAACTCGGCAGTCTATCCGGGGTGCTTAAGCAAGGCAGGTAAATTAGGCTGATTGGTCATTAGGAGTGGATGTCACTCACTGCTTCCATCCTCCCACGAGAATTATTGGGTGTCCAGCAAAAGGGACCCCAGCCCTGGACTGGCCACAGCAAACCTGGCTGTCCCAAAGGTGGCAGGAGAGCAGCACACCCGCAGCTCCTGCTGCTCTGCAGGCTCCTGGAGAGCTCCCCAGCAAACCTGGCTGTCCCAAAGGTGACAGGGATGCAGCACATCCTCCACAGCTCCTGCTGCNGCTCTGCAGGCTCCAGGAGAGCTCCCCAGCAAACCTGGCTGTCCCAGCACATCCTCCTCAGCTCCAGTCTGCTCTGCAGGCTCCAGGAGAGCTCCCCAGCAAACCTGGCTGTCCCAGCACATCCTCCTCAGCTCCAGTCTGCTCTGCAGGCTCCAGGAGAGCTCCCCAGCAAACCTGGCTGTCCCAGCACATCCTCCTCAGCTCCAGTCTGCTCTGCAGGCTCCAGGAGAGCTCCCCAGCAAACCTGGCTGTCCCAGCACATCCTCCTCAGCTCCAGTCTGCTCTGCAGGCTCCAGGAGAGCTCCCCAGCAAACCTGGCTGTCCCAGCACATCCTCCTCAGCTCCAGTCTGCTCTGCAGGCTCCTGGAGAGCTCCCCAGCAGCAGCAGCACAGAAAACAGGGAAGAGTGTCCGTAGCTGAGCAGCTACAGCTCCCTCCAGAGTCTTTCCCCCCAAAAGCAGCATCAGTGGAAGCAGGAGTGAAAGGGAACAAAGGGGTAAGAAGGAGGAAAGCTCTGTCCTCGCAGATCTCCACGGGGCTCACCGGCAGGGTTGTGCCTGTGACCCAGTGCTAGGAGGTGGCGCAGGGGCTTTTCCCGTGGGATCAGGGCTTACTCCCAGGGCCTGGGTGCTTCCCTGGGACTTGGTTGCAAGCCTGGAGAAGGCTCTCTTGTCCAAGACTTGGTGCAGAGCTGCCCATTCTGTCCTTGGCTGCAGCTTGCTGCGTTTATTCTGTCTGTAGTTCATGTGTTCCTTTCCACGAGTCAGTACCTCCAGAAAAAGGTCCCTGGGAATTACATAAATACAGGATAATAGAAGAGAACTGGGTTTCTTGAGAGCCGTAATTCAAGGCTTCCAACGCTGCTTTAGCAGCTTCTTTGTGTGACTAAACACGGTGTCTTTTGGCTGCCAGGTGTCCTCAGTGAGCAGTGGCTGGGGCTGCACCGAGAGGAAAGCCACAAAGCCCTTGTGACTTTTGTCACCCTGTAATTTTGCTCACAGCTTGGGAATTAGCCTGACAAGGTGTTCCTTCCCTGATAGGTATCTTCAGTTTCCCCTGGAGTCACGCTGTGAATCTCTAAATGACCTAAAATCAGTTCTTCTGTAGGAAAGTGAATTAATTTCGTTGATATGGTAAGGGCGTCCCTCCCTTTGTCTCTTCTGCTTTTCCTGTTGCTTTATCTTCTCCCAGGGCGCTGTGTGCAGCGGTGGGGACCAGCTGGGCTCCTGCCAGCGTGGCTTTGGGGCTGTCTGGGTCCGGTGCCGTGTCACCGAGCTCTGCCGTGCGGGGTCAAAGCGGCCGTGGCTGAACGGAACCAAACTCTGCTGGAGCGGCGAGGCCAGGATGGGAGGAGGTGGTTTCCTCGTCCAAGGGCGTTGTTTTGGGGTCAGCTCCGTGGGTGTGAGTGTGGAGAACTCCTGCTGACACGCAGGGAGCTCTGGGCTGTGGAGGGGAGCCTCTGCAGGATGCCAGGGACCTCCAGGGGAACAGGGCTGCCTCGGGGCTGTGAGCTGGCCTCCCCACGCTCCCCGCTGACTGATCAGAAGTGCTGGGCCATAAATGAGGCTGACTCCTCTTGTCGTGGGTCAGACGGGCGCTGCTTGCCATTGAAGCAGCCTGAAGCAGGGACTTGGTAGCCCAAAAATCCCCGTTGTTTTGCGTGCCCTGGGCGCTCCCTGCCTCGGTGGCTGGTCCTGCCTCCAAGGACAGAGCATTCCTAAGCGGCCAGCGGGGCAGCCCCGTGCTCTGCCGGGCTCCCACGTGCTCACAGGAGGCTGGAAATGGCCACGGAGCTCCTGGTGACATCCAGTGGGGTGCTGAGGGATGGGATTAGAGCTCATCAACGCGAGGCGAGGCTCCGCTCCACCGGCGCTGCTGCTCCTCTCTTCTCACCAACGGGCAGCCAGTCCTGAGCAGGGGCGTGGGGACGCGTGGGTAAATAGGTCCTGGAAGAAAAGGGATGAAAAACACGCAGTGGTACACAGCAGTTGTGGGGATCATCACCGCCAGAGCCGTGACCGGGTGCCCAGCAGCCGCTGGGAGCGGTCAGAAAATGCCTTTCCTGTTGGGAGAACCCAGAGCTTGGACACCTGCGTTCCTTTAAAGGCGGAGCTCGGGGACCCCTGCAGCTGATAAGACCCCACGCCCGCCCCAGTTTAACTTCCCTGTCTCATCTCACTGCCTGTCTTCTTCCCACCCAGGGGGCCACGAGCTGGAGCAGATGCAGCTGATTCTGGAGACGATCCCCGTTATCCACCAGGAGGACAAAGAGGAGCTGCTGAAGGTGATGCCCATGTTCATCAACAGCACGTGGGAGGTGCGGAAGCCGCTGCGCAAGCTGCTGCCCGAGGTGGACAGTGAAGGTACCGTGGTGGCCACTGGCTCGGCAGGGTCCTCCCTGGGCTTCTCCCGGCTGCCGTGTCCTCAGAGCTTGCCTTGGAGTGTCACAGGAGCTGTCCTCCAAGGGCACGAGTGCTGGAGAAGGGGGTTCACGTCCCCGGGGGTTTGCAGCGGGCGGTCCCAGCTGTAGCCCCCGCGTCCCCACTGCTGTCCCCTCACAGCTGCCCTGTCCCCGGGCCCTGCTCGCCGTCCCGCCGCCGGACAGCACTCACGGTGCTGTAGCTTCCTCACAGGCAGCTCCTCAGGGTGAAATACTCTTCCAGGGCACTTCGAAGGTTCATCCCTGGCTTCCCTCGCCTCTCCTGGAGCTGAGAGCGAGGGTTCAGCCCGGAGGTTCTTTCCAAGCCCCGTCTGTTTCCCTGCTGCGCCTCTGGCACCAACGCAGTTGTGTAGAGCAGCAGATACAGGCTTTTCCTTCACAAACACCCAGCCTGCGTGAGACAGGAGCATTGACCAGGTGCTCTCCTGAGCTCCCTCTGAGGGTCCGACTGGACCTGGCCACCCGCTCTCGGGAAGATGTCAGGACCAGGCTCAGCTGACGTGTGCCGGTGTAACTCCTCACCGTGACAAGTCCCGTGCCCGGCCTTGGCAGCACGAAACCCATCAGCCTCCAGCAGGCAGGAACAGATTTATTCCCTGCCATTCCTGCAGGAAGAAAGGTCACCCGCTCCCCTTGCATAATTCATGGCTGCTTTCCTGCCTCTCTGACCCGTGGTACACCGTTACGTGTTTCGATATCGAGTGCGCTGTTCCGCCACACTCCGTGCCCGCAGTCGGCGACCTTAGGAGGCTCTTGATTCCTCCCTCCTTCATCAGCCCGAGCCACGAGGCAATCTCGCGGGAGATTCGGAAATCGGGTGGTGTTTAAGCGCCGAGGCAGCGCGTGTGGCTGTCCCTCCTGCTGAGGGATCCTGCCCCAACAGACACTGTCCCTGTCACACGCTCACGCCGTCAGTGGCAGCGTTCTGAAGCTGCACCTGAGGGAAGGCACATCCCTGTTTTTATTGCCTGAACTCAAAGGGACTGTCCCACGAAAGGAACAACTGGATAAGCAACAGCTTCAGTGACAGGGTTTTACCTTTCCACATAACCTCAGAGCAATCACAGCAAACCCCCCGCGTTTAGATTTAATTGCACTTAAATCTCCTGTCGTCATAGGAAGAGTTCACGCACCACAGTCTTTCTGAAATAATTTTAGCCACTCAGAATTCTTCAAGTATTAATGGGTAAAATAATTTCACGGCGCCAGTCACGCCGAAGGCTTTTAAAAACCGCAGTAAATCTAATCCACTTCAGCTGCAGGTTGTCTGGAGCGCAGCGTGCTTGTCGGGTGGATCTGAGAGCCTGGAGTCCAACCCCAGCACCACCCAGAGCTCTTTTTGGGGTGAGATCTCAGCACCCTGCTGGGGGCCGCCGCGCTGGGTGTGACACGAGCTCGCCCTGCTGTGCTGGGAGAGGTGACACCTGAGGGCTGCAGGGTTGCTGTCCTGCCAGCTGGCAGCTCCCGTGACGGGTGCGGGGCATGCAGCAAGCACTGAAGCGCCTGGTTTAGGTCCACCTGTGGCGTCACCTTTAGCTCATTCCTCCCTTGGAGGGGATTTGCCGTGGTGATTTAGTAAAATACAGGTATCGATCTAATATCGAGACCCGTCTCGATGGACAAGAACTCTCCGACAGTCAAAGTTAGGGAGCTGTGTGTTTTATTCCAGCGCCGGGCACCATGGGAGATCGTTCTCCAAAGGCACGGTGCACCGGTCCAAACAACNTAATTATTAACTTTTAATTGTCTTCAGCTGAAACTGCTCTTTATTTTTTTTTTAAACTAGCTACAACAAAGCAAAGCTGATTTTTAGTTATGATTATAAAGTTCTCTTGATATTTATGTTTTAATACTTCAGCGGGGGCTCCACGGGGCTCCATGGGGCGAGGAAGCTGCTGGTGCTTTTAGGAGTTAGCGAGCTTGTTTGTGTGTGCCCCGCAGCCATCGACTTCCTGGAGAAGATCCTGACCTTCAACCCCATGGACCGGCTGACGGCCGAGATGGGCCTGCAGCACCCCTACATGAGCCCCTACTCCTGCCCCGAGGACGAGCCCGTGTCCCAGCACCCGTTCCGCATCGAGGACGAGATCGACGACATCCTGCTGATGGAGGCCAACCAGAGCCAGATGTCCACCTGGGACAGGTACGGCACCGGGGCCGGGCTGCGGGGCAGGGGCTGCCTCCGCTGCCTCGGGTGGCTGCCTCTGAGGTGCTGCTGGCTGGGTCCCCTCACTCGTGTTCCAGGCCCATGAGGGACACCTGCTTTTCCCTCTGTATGCCGTGCTGTAATCCCAGCCCAAGCTGGCGCCTCGCTGAAGCCGACTGCAGGCTCGGTGTGGATTTCCGCGGGGACTGGAAGCTGAGCCTGCCCGTCCTGGTGGCTGAGCCCCTGTCTTCTCTTGGTGTTATTCACAGCCCGTGTTGTCTTCATCCGAGTTTAGTGGCGCTGTGGCCCTTCCCTCTGCCCTCTGTCCCTATAGCACAGGTCACAAAACACTGTCATTCTGGTTCCTCCTGGGGACAGGGCCTGGTTTGGAGTGCTACATTCGTCAGTTTTCAGGGTGTGTAAGCCCCAGAGGCCACGGACCTGGGGGCCTTGTAAAAAGTCCTGAATTGTGTTGACATTTGAATGAGTTGCTGAAAGCTGTACTGGACATTTAGAGCAGGTCACAGCCTTGAGCTGAGGTCTCTCACATCTGAGGGGATTACCCCAGTTCCTGCGCCGGTCCCACAGCTGGAACAGGCAGGACAAAATAAGCAGCAGCTAAGAATTAGCTAGGTTCAGTGTTCTGTAGAGCTCCTTCCAGCTGAGGGGGGTGAACTGGCCGAGGATGTCTGCAGCACTGTTCTTCTCCTCACGGCAATTAAATCTCCTCACCTTCCTTATCCACTAGATTCCACCAGCACTGACAAAATCACCTGGAGAAATCCCTTGCCTCCGCTGTCGTCAGTCTCTTTGCCGGAGTGAGCAGGTGTCGGGGGGAGGCTGTGGGGCACAGCCAGCTCAGGCAGGTGAAGAGGAGGGCTGGGAGCAGGATATCTGCCTTCACTGTGTCCCGGCATCCCTGCCAGTGACAGCCCCCCGAGGGACAGCAGCTCCGTTGCTGGAGGTCACCTTGTCCCCTTCTGCGCTGTTGGCTCGCCTGGTGTGGCACAAGGGGCTGAGGCTGTCCTGCCACCCAGCTGGGCACACCTGTGGATCCTGCAGCACAAGCCCAGTGTTTGGGGACGAGAGGTGATCCTGGCTGTGTGCTGCGGGACAGCTGAAGAGCAGTTTGTTGCTGTGACAGAGCCCAAATCCCAAATAAAAGACGGATACCATGTCTTTTAAAGGCAGCTCAGTTCAGAACCAGTACATCAGATGTGACCTGGGAGGCCGTGGCCAGGAATGGGCGTTGTCAGGCGAGTGAGGGAGTTCAGCTGGCTTGAGAAGTCACCACTCAGCAGGGCGACCCTTCAGGAATGCCCTTGGCCCTGGACATCAGAATAAACTGTCGATGTCCAGTCTCAGTGGGGTTTAAGTTCATCTCTTTTACTGTTCTGACCAAACCAGGCGGGCTCACGCCATGGTACCTGCCTGTGGGCTGAGGGGCAGGTTGGCTGTGAATGGTGTTAATCACGTTTTAATCCCGAGTGGCGGGGAGGTGGTGGACAGTCTAAAGGAGAGGGTGCCTTGGCTCGGTTGTTGGGCTTTTACTGCTGCTTCTGGTGCCATCTCAGGCTCTGGACGGGTTACTCAGCCCCCGACGTTTTAGCACACCAGGAATTTAGGTCAGTAAGACACGAGGGGAGCTCAGCAGCAGCCGGCAGGGTGCGTGCTGGTGTGGGCACTGCTGCTCCCGGCCCTGTGCCCCGTGTGTGACAGCAGCGTGTCTTTGGCAGGTACCACATCAGCCTCTCCTCCGACCTGGACTGGCGACACGACAAGCACCACGACATGGACGAGGTGCAGCGGGACCCCCGCGCGGGGTCTGAGTCCACGGCCGAGGAAGCACAGGTGGACCCACGGAAGTACTCGCAGAGCAGCTCGGAGAGGTTCTTGGAGCTGTCCCACTCATCCATGGACCGAGTGTTCGACGCCGACTGCGGGAAATCGTGTGATTACAAAGTGGGGTCGCCGTCCTACTTGGACAAACTGCTGTGGAGGGACAGTAAGCCCCATCACTACTCTGAGCCCAAGCTAATCTTGGATTTATCCCACTGGAAACGGGCAGGCATAGCGCCCGCCGCTGAGCTGTCGCTGGAGGAGGAACCCTCCAACCTCTTCCTGGAGATCGCTCAGTGGGTGAAGAGCACGCAGGTGGGGCTGGAGTGCCCCGGTTCTCTGCCGGAGATCCAGGAGCGGAGCCTGCCCTCCTCCCCACGCCGCCTGCACAAGGAGCCCGCCGAGGTGAGCGCCGAGACCGACCCCGAGTTCGACCTGGACGTCTTCATCTCCAGGGCGCTGAAGCTTTGCACCAAACCCGAGGATCTTCCAGACAACAAGCTCAACGAGATCAACGGGGCCTGCATCTCGGAGCACGCCGGGGACATGGTTCAGGCCGAGGTGTACCAGAAGGAGCGGTGGTGAGGGGCCCGGGAGGCCCCGCTGCGCCTCCCTCCTCCCCGGGGATGGTGCGGCCGCTGCCGGGGGCCGAGCGGCTGCGGCTGCCGCTGGGCACCAAACGCCTTTCTCAGGAAAGGCCAGCACAAACCACGTGCCCCCCTCTGATGCCTTAGAAGCGCTTCTGAGGGGGTCAGGAGGTGTGAATGAAATACTGAGCTGCTTATACTGCCTTAACAATCTTGCCTTGCGATCTCTGGGACCTGTTTGGGACTTGAGTGTACGAGGGGAAAAACGATGGTACATGGTAGGTTTACAAACTGTAGTCAAATCAGCTTCTTTTCCTTTCTTTTTCTATAGCAACTTGAGATGACAAAGACAAAACGGACATTTTCAGTATGGTCAGATACCCTCCTGGTTGGACAGGTTCCCAAAACGCTCACCTGTGTGCGTACAGGTGTGGAATAAAGTGATGCCAGCCATCGGTCAGCAGAGAATGGAACTAGACGTAGAGTCTGGCCATCAGACAAAAAAAAAATAACTTTCTGAGAATGTTAATGGGGAACAAACTTGACCTACAAAGTATGGGCCATTGGGGATTTGTTTTACTTGTTTCTGACGAGAAGACAAAATTTTTGCTAAGTGCATTTTGCTGGTTTGTGGCTTCTCGCACCAAAACTCTCCCTTCTGTCGCACGGGGTGCAGCAGGGGGATGCACGGGGATCTGAGCTTTCCGAGTCCTTAGGAGGGCCCATGGGATGCGTTTCGGTGTAACAACCTGGTGCTGCGAGTCCTGCCTCGGACAGCTGCCCACCAGACCAGCACACGGCAGTGGTGAGGGCTGGACGGGGGCGGAGAGCTGCGGACGGGGTGTCACGGACACGGACTCAGCGAGGCCACCTGCCCAGCTTCGCTGCTGAAAAAGGGACTGAAGTGCTCCTGGTTTTCCTTCTGACCATGACCTCGTGAAGAAAACAGCAGGTCCTGTGGCACTGGGTTGGTAACCAGCCACTTGGCTCCCAGCTTCTCGGGAAGATGCTGGCGTCAGCCGGCGACTGTGTGTAAATAGGCGAGGGCACAGCTGATCGACTGTGACTTCTGTTCTCATCCACACTTCCGAGCACCTTAATAGTTAATCAGCTAACGAGAGTTTGTCTATGGAAGAAGTGTTCTATACTTGTATTTAATCCAACCCGGCAGCTTTTTAAATGGGAAATCTGTAAATAGTGCCATACAAGGCGGTCTCTGCTGCCCTGCCCGGCACGGCGGCGCTGCTCACGTTTGTGAAACTGAAACTGCTGTGCTCAGTAGCTGCAAGGCCCGTGTTTAACTACTCCTGTGTGAGTTATTTCTACCCTTCTAACAAGCAATCTGCTGAGTGCTCTGAGATGTGAAGAAAACTCTGAGACTCGGATAACTAACAGCAGCATTTACTGTATTAGCCCTGGTTCCCGCTCTTGCTGGGACCAGGTGCAGGTTTAGCTGTAGCGGGCCCTGACAAGCCCCAAAACGTGTTCTTACTGTGAAGATCTCACATCAGGGTGATGGAAAAGGCTGGTGTGAGGGCAGCTGGCTGCATGGGTGGGACAGGGTGCAAGGCCGGGTGCAGGGCTGGAGAAAGCATCTGGAAGGCCAAGCTGACAGAGAAAGGCATCAGAAAGGCAAAGCCATTTGTCTCTGGTCTTCGCTCTGAGTGTTTGGCTGTCCCCCAGAGCGGTTTAGAAAGGGGAAACGAGACAGAAACGGAGGTTTGGTTTCTGGTGTGTTGCAGATAATTGATATACCTCAACTAAAGCTCAGCACTTTCACTGGTGGGGGAGATGCGGACGCCAGGAGCAGCCACCCCTGCACCGGAGCAGATCCAGCCCAGCCCCGGCAGCTCGCTGCCCACCCAGCCTGGCTGAGCGCCCGGCAGCAGCCAGCAGAGGCTGGCAGCGGGACTGCCGTGCTCCAGGGAGCGCATGCCGGGGGAGCAGGAGGAGCAGGAGCCACAGCTGTGCCCCGTCGCCTCTCGGTGCCCTCGCAGGAGGAGCCGATGACGCCCGTCCTCACGGGAGAGGCCCCGGCGCTGCGGCCGGAGCCCCCAGCTCACAGCCAGGCACTGGGGCCGACGGAGCTCGGAGCCGGAGGATGAGACCCGCGCGGTGAGAGCGGATTTGGGAAACTCTCCTGAGGGATGGCACAGCCCTCCGCTGCCGCTGGGCTGAGCACGGAGAGGCGCCGGCACGAGAACTCGGCACGGTCCCACCACACCAGCGCTCTCCTGGCCTCGGTGGCCACGTCCTCTGGGACCAGAAGCCATGTTCCGTGGGCTGTTCCTTCTTCCCCAGAGGCCGGCAGGACTCTTTGTTACGGCCACGAGAGAAACAGTTTCTGCTTCTGAGTATTGCCTTGAGGGCCCGCAGCTGAAGAGTAACACTGACTCCGTAACAAGCAAACGGAGCGCGTGGCCGCCACTCCGGATTTCCCATCTCGCTTCGTGAGCTGTTATTTAATGTCGTTCTAAAACCCCAGCGTCACATGCTGGGAAAAGGGGATAAGAGGGATGGCTTTAATTTGTTACCTGGGTGTGCTTAGCTGATCACAAGCCAGATCTGTCTCTCATTTACAGAAATAAAACGTAAGGCCTGAGCCTTCCTTGCATGGCAGCGTGTAATTATTTTATGAATTACTGTTACTTTTATTATTCCAGTACTGGTCTCCAGGTTTCTTCTGCAAATCACAGAATTCATTCAAGTTGGAAAAGACCTTTACGAATGAGCCTGAAGACCTGCATCCCGTGGATATCTGCATTCTGGGGTTACTTGGTGCAGGGCTGCTTTTCACCCAGCCTTGTTTTGGCAGGTTCAGGCTGTCCGAGCACGCGGGGTGGCGGGGAGGGAACTCGGGCTTTGTCACCGCCTGCGTTTCGTGCAGTTTGAAGAACCCTTTCAGTGCAAGATCCCCCGCCAGGTGTTTCAGTCAGTGTGCAGGAGGCATTCACCGAAAGCAACGCAGGAGCACAGCTGCTGCTGCTGAGGATAGTTTGTGGAGGGCCCCGAGGCCCATGGCCGTGGGATGGGTGCACACCCTGGGTTTAGAGATGTGGGCCTCAGCTGTTCTGGGTTTTATTTAAAAAACAACAGAGGGAGCAGAAAAATCCCTCCCCGAAACTGCAGGAGCTGCTCCTGCTGGCTCCTTGCAAGGATCTGTCCTCCTGCCACGGCCTCCCGCTGGCCACGAGCTGGAGCCTGGGAATCCACCAGGGAGATGATTTAAAAACTCCTGTAAATGTCAGAAAGAGGCCTCCAACGGTGCTGTTGCTGCCCCGGTGATTGTTCCTCCTCAGTCGCAAATATGTGACTGTTTTTGCTGCAGTTTATTTTAATCGTGCTGGGATTCATCAGCTGTTAGAGCATCACAGAGCTGCACTAGCCAGATCTTCAGAGCCTTATCAGTTCAGTGATACAAATACCAACCTCAGCTGGCTTTTAAAAGGGGCTCTGGGGACACCCCGGGAAGGTTCTCCTGTGCAAATCCCACCCAGATCCCGGGGTAAAACCACAACATAGCGTCAGTGAATTTTGGAAGTGGGTTTTTTGGGGACTGGGCTGCGGACGATCAGTCCTGTCCCCCTGAGCAATTCCATGCCACCATCTACAGCTTTTGAGGGCTCGCAGTGAGAGCACACAGACATTCCAGCTCCGAAGTGTCCTTTTCTTTCAGCTGGTTGTGAGAGGAACTGAAGGGAACAAACACGCCATATGGTGTTTGCTTGTGAATTGTTGCCCTTGACATTTTGGAAGGCAGAGTTTGGTTCCGAAGCAGCACAGTGTTCGGGTGAATGGAGTCCTCTCAAAGTGCATTTCCACTTTCTGAAGCCGCGCTCACCACAGGATTTTAAGCTGCCATCTGGGCACTGGTGAAGCTGGTCTGTAACAGCCGCGTTGCTGAATTCAGAGTGGGCTTCTATTTATCAAAAAAAAAAAAGATTCTGTCTTTAAAAATACAGCCTTTTCACACAGGGTCTTCCTCTGTCCAGTCTTGGGTTGTGGCGGAATAAAGTGCACCAAAAGAATCTCAGAATGGTTGCTTTGATTAACATTGCGGTCAAAATCAGGTGTTTTAGGAAGCTTATATGAATTTTTGTGAAGCTTTGTGGAGAGAATATGCCCAAGGACATCTTTGACAGCAGAGGCTATTCTGAAAAACAGAGTTTGTCGATGTTGCGTGGAGGGTTTGTGTCCCCCGGAGCACGTTGTTTTGAGTTCCAGCGGCCTGTGAGGTTCCTGGTGGCAGTGGGTGCAGGTAAAGGTGCTGCAGGGCGTGAGCTCAGCTCTGCCTGCCCCTCGTGCTCCCCCGCCCGAGGGTGAGAACTGCCCAGAGCCCAGCTGGCGGCCACTCCATGAGGGCTTGGGCACTGCCCTGTTCCTGGGAACGCCTGCACGGGTCACGCTGGTGGTGCTGTGAATACCTTGGGCAAAACCTGGGCTGATGAAACGAGACTTGGGTAGTCCAGGCTGCAGAATGGAACAGGTGAAGATAACCAGCGTGTGATCGAAGGCAGTGGCTCCCCAGTGCCAGAGGGCAGGGTTAGGTGGGATGTTGGGAAGGGATTCCCGGCTGGGAGGGTGGGCAGGCCCTGGCCCAGGGTGCCCAGAGCAGCTGTGGCTGCCCCTGGATCCCTGGCAGCGTCCGAGGATTGGAGCAGCCTGGGACAGCGGGAGGTGTCCCCGCCCGTGGCAGGGGGTGGAACAAGGTGAGTTCTGAGGTCCCTTCCCACCCAAGCCATTCTGTGACTCCGTGTTTCCTTCTCCTTCGCCCACTGCCATCTCTCCTGTGCTGCACAGTGGCATTTCAGGGCGGGGAGAGCATTCCCAGGTCAGCCAGCTCCCTGGGAACGCCGTGCCTCCCTCGGGGACCTGTGCGGCTCCGGGGTGGAGCAGTGCCGGGCGGGCTGCTGCTCCACTCCTACCGCAGCAACGATTTTAAAGTCCTGGGATGTTTCTGCTCGTCCGTCTGGCATTTCAGGAGGGAAGTCGAGGTCAGTGGAACAGCCTGATCTTGGCTGGGTCCCTGGTAAGTGGAGCTTCATCCCCAGGATGAGCAACCACCTGGCTGTGAACAGGTCTGGGGATGGAGCAGGCAGTGTTCCCGTGTGTCCGTGTGCTCAGCCCGCTGCTCTCGGAGCGGCAGGGCGGGTTGGTGTCACACGGACGGGGTGAAATAGGCGACAGGATGACAACTCAGTGACGAAATACTCCCTTTAAAATACGTGTGCTTCCTGTCCCCGAATCCTGCTGGCCACTGCTGACTGCTCCAGGGCCAGCAGGAGCGTCCAGCGAGGAGTCTCCCATCACATCACACACGTTCAGTGCTGCAGCTCCCAGTGGCTCCCCACGTCCCCAGGGAGCAGTAACGTGCAGGGAAGAAAATGCTTTCAGCCCGAAGCATTCTGCCTGTGTGCTGCAAAGCCCTGTGCCCACGAGCAGCTGGGTGATGGGGGGCCACCAGCCACCCAGGTAAGTCCTTCCCTAGACCACTCCGCAGCTGAGGAGGGGAAAGGCGACAGGAAAGCTGCCACGTGCGTGGCCTGGACTGAGCCAGGCACAGCAGAACTCATCTCTGTGCGTGTGTGTGCACATAGACACGCGTGTTCCGCGTGCTGAGCACCCACCGAGCCTCCAGGTCAGGGCTCCAGGTGGGGAAGGTTTGTATCCAACCTCGCAGTTCTGTCTTTCCTTCTCATCACGAAGCTCAGCCACAGCTCCTCACCCTCCTTTGCCTGTGGAGATGAGAATTCCTGCACTGGGAGAACTTCTCTCTGCTGTTGCAGGAATAAAATCCCAGGAGGGCAGCAGGCCACGAGGGAGATGCACAGGGGATCGAGCTGTCCTTACAAACCATCTGCTTTTCCAGCTTGCTGGAGGTGGCTGATACTCGAGTTATTCCACCCCCGAGCAAGGAGCCCACACTTCCAGAGGAGTTTGTGGATGTGCAGCATTCACATCCTACCTACCAGGGAAGCACTCCCTGCCGGGGGACAGCAGAGCCTCCGCTGAGATCACCTCCGCAGCCTCCAGAGTCAATCCTTCGGCACAGCCGGGTGCGAGGAGGGCTGGGCAAGGCAAGAGGGACGCGTGCACTGCTGCTGTCTGTCCACTGTGGGAAACAGTGCTCAGGGAGGTCCCTAAACAAGAGAGAACCCTCCTGGACACAGTTAAACATGAACTGGAGGGGCCTCCAGGTTTTCCTTGTGTCATCCCCAGCAAGTGTCAGCTGTGAAAGGAAGGAAGAAGAAAAGCCTCTCTCTCCAGAGAAGATGGTGTGTGATGTTTATTGATGACAGGCTGAAAAGTCTGTCGCTGCAGCAAAACAAGGCCTGGCGTTCGAGTGCTTCTGCCCCTAACTCAGCCTGCTGAGCAGCTCCCTGTCCCACCGCCCAGACTGCTTGCAACCCTCTTCCTACAAAAGCATGAAGAGAAATCACCTTTTCCGGCCAAAATTAGCAGCGAGTCAGGGGCTGGTGTTGCCCGTGCATGGCCTGTGCCATTTCTGAGCCATGTACCTCTCACCACTGTCTGCTTCCAGCGCTGCGCCCCGACACCCTCTGAATGCCACCAGAGCCTGGGGAGCTCCTCCCTCCTCCCACGGCAGCGGGGGAGACCTGTCCGGGGACAGAGACGTCACTGGCACGCCGTGGTGTGTCTGCAGAGAGCTCGGTGGCAGCTGTGTGCCACCCCTGAATCCTCAGCCAGGCTGTGCCCTCCCTCGGCCTCTGACGGATAAACAAACGGGGAACCGGAGGCAGGGGTGGCAGAAATGTCAGCCTGTGAGCTGCGGAGCAGCAAACTGAAATATTTGATCAGAGGCACTGGCACTGAGCAGCAGGAGCCTCAGTGTCTTCCCTTGGCTGTGACTCCTGTGCCTCCAGAGGCACCGGCTGACATTTCACACCGACTGACCTTGGCTCACTAAAAGCCAGACAAGGGCAGACCTGTTTGTCATCTCTCTGCCGGGCGAGGGGTCTGCTCCCGCAGCAGGTACTTTGTCGCTCCAAATTATGTCCCTGGAACGCGGGAGCTGTCGGTAAACGCCAGGCTGTTCCCTCCTCTCGTCTGCCACTTGGGGCTGCTCCCCCAGGAGCAACAAGGTCTCTCTGTGCTGCTGGATCTTCGCACGAGCATCGCTGTGCTCACACTCAGCTTCCGTCACAGCTAGCCCCGGTGCCCCAGATCTGTGTTTAGGAGCGAGGCAGAGCTGCTCTGGGGCTGGCTCTGCAGCCCGCTCCTCCCCGAGGCCTGCTGAGCTCTGTGTGCGTGTCCTCAGCCTCACCTGCCAAATGTGCGGCTGGCTGGTGAAAAGAGGGAGGCGTGTTCTGCTTTCCCTTTCCAGCTGCGAAGCTTTTAGGGAATCGTGGGATGGTTTGGGTGGGAAGATACCTGTGAAGGTCACCTGGCTCAGGGCACGGAAGTGGCAGTGAGTGGCAGGGAGCCCAGCTCCTGCAGCAGCTGATGCGGGGGAGGGCAGGCACTGAGCCCGCAGGTCCCGGCTGCTCTGGCTCCACTTGTGGCTGAGGTTCCCGCTGCACCCGCCGAGCTCCCTGCTCAGCAGCAACCACAAAAGGGCCGGGATCTGCTCTGTGAGGACATGGATAGAGAAGAGAGGGTGTGAAGGGAGGAATCCTGCGAGGGGAAGCCATGGGAGCGGCGGGGCTGAGCGCAGGATTCAGGGACGCCGAGCAGGAGCGTGTTCCCATCTGAAGGGTCTGAACTCAGCCAGCCAAAGGTCTCCTCGCGGAGGATGCCACTCTGCAAGGCAGCTCTTTCCCAGCCGCTAGCAGGTGGGAACAGTTGTGTTTCCTGCCCAAAGCTGTTCGATTTCAGAGTCGTGCGGCTCTTGGGGCTGCGAGGCGTCTTAGGCAAGGACAGGCCGCCCTCTGCAGGGAAACTCAACAAACTCGGGTTCCGGCTTTCCCCATCTCCAGTCCACGGCTTACCCCGCACAGACCAACCCCGCAGGGGACCCAAGCTGATGCCAGAGCCCTGCCCTCACCTTACGTCCTCCAGCAGGCTTCCATTTCCAGTGCCTGTGATGCGCAGAAGGTTTGCAGGAGGGCGCACCAGCGGTGGGTGATTTGACACCCAGCTTTTCCCCCTGCTGGGAGAAATAATGGGATCACACCTGCTTGGGTACGTGTGAGCTGTGAGGAGCAGCCGTAGGTCTGGGTTTGCAGGGTGGTGAGTGTCCCCTGCTCCTGTGAAGAAAGCCAGGAGGTGTTTTGTCCTGCTGGATTGCGTCTGGCAGGTTTTTTCCGGCAACGCATCTCGGCACATCCTCACCAGGAAGGTCGGCAAAGTCAGCTTTGCTGCCTGCAAGCGTGGCAATCCACTCGGTTTGCTGGGGTTGGTATTTTGGCGGCAGATGTTGGAACAAAAAAGGAAATTTTGCTGTTTGTGGAGACCTGAGTCTGCATTGGCCGGGTCTCCTGGGTTGTATCAGTGTGGCTAAAAAATACAAGTTCCATCTTCAGCTTTGGCAGCGCATTCGCTGTCCCCTCTGGCAAAGGCGGCAGGAGGGAGGAGCCACGTTCCTCTCCCCGGGTGGGGCTGAGCTGACAGGTGTACCTGCTGAGTTAAGTGGCTTTTAAAACCCTGGAGGCTCATCATTTGTAACAACATTTTAAAATCTACGTTGCAAGCTGCTTTTGGTCTTATAGAGAGAAACATACGATCTCTTGTTGGAGGAGCTCAAAATGAGAAGTCAAAATCTTTCTGAACAGTAACCTGGTGCTGTAGCTCTGTAACTCTGCAGATATTTGGGACAGGGGAGATGGACAGATCTCACTCAGATGAGTTTATCAGAAGCTGGGAAAACAGTCTTGTTTTCGGGCCTTTGTGAGCACTTCTGTACAGCGAATGTCCCAAAAGCAACACGTGCAGCTGCTGTGGGCATTTTCCGAGGGCTGCGCTCCGCAGGAGCTGCGGGGGAGGACTGAGGCTGAGGAGCGGCGGTGAGCTGACTCTCCGGGGCTCAGTCATGCAGGAATCATGCACGGAGCGCAGCCCTGCTCCGGGCCTGGCCGTGCCAGGGACTCGGCGCTGCTGCCGTGAGGGCCGGGGGGGGTTCGGTGCTGAGAGCCTCCAAGAGCTGCTGCCGGCAGAGTCCCGGTGAGGGACCCCGGCACCTCTTCAGCTGAGGCCGGGAGCGGGCAGCACCGGCCCTGGGGCTGCACTAAATGAGGGCATTAAATCACAGCAGGGGACGCGAGGGCTTGACGGAGCCTGCGGGTCGCACAGCCCCAGCTGAGGTCCTGCCGGGAGGAGGGAGCAGCACGTGTTCCTGGAGGTCATTCCCGGGAACCCGGAGTGGTCAGCACCAGGCGTGGGGAGGGTAAATGGTTCCAAATAGCTCGGCTGTCTGATGGCTTTCCTCCTTCAGCACCCTGCCTTTAGACCTCAGGGCAGAGTGAGAGCTGTGGCTCCCGCAGCTCTGTCCTGCCACCTTTAATCCTCACGTACCCTCAGCCCACCTGATCCTTGCACTGAGGGAAAAGTAAACCAAGCTTAAACCAGGAAAGAAAAAAAGAAACAAAACATATTAGCTAAGTAGGTCTGGGTTTTTAAGAGTCTCAAGTTCCCCTGCTCTCAGAAAAGAGAAAAATCCTGTTTGTGAAGTTGTTGAGAATTGGAGACTTCCTTTCACAACATTGTTGATGAAATCTTGATCGAGCTAGTTTCTCTGTAATTTAAACTGCAGAAGAGCTTCTGAGTAGGTGCCAAAGCTCACTTTATAGCAGAAGTTCTGTAGCTGGCTCACAGCTCCCCATCCAGATGCCTCATAACCCCCTCCTCAGACATTTCGTAACTGAGAGATCTGACACTGTCCCAGATACCAGTGCATTCTCTAAAGTGATAAAATGCACGATTGATGTAAAGGAGTTACGGCCTTTACTCTTCGTGTGAGATGTAAAAACTCATCCTGGCACCGCGTCCCCTCGATCAGGTATTTCCCAACCCGAATGTGTCTGTGTTTTAATGGCAGCCCTCTCCTGCAGGAGGGGTTGGACTTTGAGGTTCAGCTGGGAGCACGGGCAGGGTGGAATGGGAAGGAGTCCAGGCAGGACACGGAGGGAGCACCGTGGGTCAGCAGCTGTAGCGCTGCTTTAGCCGAGTCCCGCGGGCTGCCTTGCCTTCAGCAGTGCTCAGGAGGGGAAGGACAGCTCCAACAGCAAAAGCCACTTCTCCCTGCTGCCAGGACGGTGCTCTGCTTACCAGCTCTCTTCTCACTTTGTAGGAGACCAAGTCGTTTTGCACTGGTTGGGATGCCATCCTTCACTAGGAGCAGAAAAGGCAGGGCTCTGACAACACTGTGCTAACAAGTACAGAAATGCATTTTATAGCGTCTCGAGCCAGAGCAATTTGAGACCTGTGAAGGTCAATGCATCTTTTCAGGCAGGTTTCTCTATTATTTCTGTCAGTTGCTGCCACATGGAGACAAAAGCAGAGTGCTTTCAGCAGAGAGTGCCCAGCCTGAGGTACCGGTGTGGTTGCCTGGGAGCCCGGGCGGAGAGTGAGGTGTCCACCAGCTTAAAGGCAGAAACAAGAGTGTGCATTGGCTGGTGGGACTCATCCTTTCACTTCCAAGGCTCATCCCGGCTCTGATCAGTCTCTGCAAGGTCCATTCTCACCCTGCAGCACACATGCACAGCCCGTGAGGTGAGAGAGAACAAAAAAGCACCGATTTCAGGATCTTAAACCCGAGCCCAGTGCTGCCAGACCCTGCCGATGGGGTCAGACCCTCCCCTGAGGTGCCTGAGTGACACCTCGCTCCAGCTTGGCTGAGGTCAGTGGCACTTGAGGACTGTAAACCCGCGGTGAATTTGGCGGGTTTGGTGCTTTTTGTCGCCGCTCCGGTGGAACAAAGGCGCGGCGGTGCCAGCGAGCGGTCGGAAGAGGGCGGCCCTGCCTCGCCGTGCCTGCTCTGCCTCCTGCTCCAGCCGAGCCCCGGCGACACACGCGGTGACACCCGGCCGGGATGGGGATGGACCCACCCCTGCGTGTCCTTCTGTCCTCCCGTCAGCACAGCCGCTCCAGAGGAGATAAAGCAGGTCGATGTCAAGGGGGAGGGTTCAGGGGGCAGAGCTGGGTTGCTGTAGGTAGAAAGCTCCCGGTTTATGGGGACGGTGTAGGAAACGGTCCGAGTGTGTCTGCACCAGGGCTGAGAGTGGTGGCACGGCACAAATAAATAAGTATACCTGGTTTCGGTGCAGTGGACACAACCAGCAGCAGCGGGGAGGAAGGGGGTTACCGTGATTCCCAGCAGAAAAGCAGTTTATCCGGGGGTGAAAGCATTAAAACAGCTGTGGCCTCCCCCTGTGAAATCCACTCAGTGTGGTGCCTGTGGTCTCTGCCAGATCAGGATGCTCAGAGCCCCATCCAAGCTGGCCTTGAATGTTTCCAGGGACGGGGCAGCTATCACCTCCCTGCACAACCTCATTAGAAAATTTACCACCCTCATTATCATTTACCTCGCTAAATTTACCACCCTCACCATAAAAAGCTTCTTCCTTCCATCTAGGCTGAATACCACCTGGTCAGCCCATCTCAGGGTTTCTCACCACGTCCCTGGCTGTCCAGGAGTTCAGCAGAGGGGAGCCAGCTCATGACCTGAGGTCAAACCAGCCTAAAAATTACAAGAGGAGAAAGTGAAACATAAATTATAAAGCAGAAAAAGACCAACCTGTTAACCTACAATGAGAGTCAGTGACAAAGGGCTTTGTCGGAGCTGAGGAGGGGCTGGCATCCCTGTAGGCCAGAGCTCCGTGACCAGGAAGGCTCACAGACACCTACGGATGGTGTTCGAGCAGTGCCATCCCCGGTCAGGACAGAGTCAACAGTGCCACGAGGTGTTCCCAGGAGCTGGAGCTTTGTCACCTGCACCCTTAAATCCTCGGCACAATCCCGGCCGTAGTTCTGGGAAAGGCCTGCTAGCATTTTCCCAGACAATCCCTGGGGACAGAGTGGGAACTAGCACGTTGTTCCCAAAATACAGCCCACCTGTGAAGGTTGGTTTGGATGGTCGAGCACTGAACAGCACCCACATGGGCTGTCCCCACCTGAGCTGCTCTCAGGGCCACAGACTCTCCTGGATACACACGAGTCCAAAAGGCTAAGTGAGAAATTTCATGCAGAATTGCTTTAAAACATAGAATAAAATTACCCGTCAGAAATTGAATGGAAATAATGGAAACCGTGCAAACATATTTAGCTACGTTGTTGCTCTAAAGAAGTACAAAGGGCAAGGAAATAAGCAGTATCTTTCATTGGAATTGGTGTAATAAAAGACATTATTTTTCTTCCCAAACCTTGCCTCGGGGTAACCATTATCTTTACTGCCTAGCTCCTGCTGCAGTCTCATGTAAATGTGAGGAGCCAGCCGGGTCATCTCTCTACATCAGGCTTGGTCTGAGCGTGCCAGAACTAACAACCAGCACTGCTTTTTAACAGAAATAGAGACCAGCAGGCAGAGAGGCCAGTTCTTTTTGAATCACAAGAACTGCCTTCTGAGGGATGGTTTGTTCTGCTAATCTGTGCTGCAAAAACTTCTGAGGCTGGAGTGAGATAAAAGCCAATATCACTGCCTAAATAGCTTTTTGTTCTGTGTTAGCTGCATACACACAGCTGCATTATCAGTGTACTCACGGCAGTGGCAGTGTAGCACCACAGAAGGAATGAAGGGACAGGTCTAGGCAACTAGAACAGAGATTATTTTAATTTATTTATTTATTTGCAGCAAGGATCAGCGATAGAAAAAACAAGGACACAGGGTCCAGTGCTGGTGACGTTACTTTAAATAAGATATTTGAAAAACTGAAAATGTTACAGGAAGGAGAGTCAAAGCTATCTCAAGGATGGGGAACAAAAGCCTTCTGTGTACTTTATCAGGCATAAGTGGTTACAACCAGTACGGTTTATCACGAGAAAAACGGAGCAGGGAGTTCTCTCTAGTAAAGAGACAAAAACCAAGAAGAAAGCAACCAGAAATCTAGGAAATCTCTAAAGAAAAGTAGAACAGTTTTAGGATGGTGGAAGTGACTTCAGAAACCGCCCTGACGTGATTTAAGAAAACCACCTTTGAACAGTGGTGATTTTTGGGAGATGCAGTTTTAATTCAGCGCAAACTACTGGCTGCCTCCGGAGAGGAGCCCTGGCGGAATGCAGCGGCCTGTGCACGCAGGAAGTACGGAGTGGTCATGGAACAGCCATCGGCTGCAGCCAAAGTTTCTGAATGAATTCCCACCCTTCAGTGACACTCGTGGAGGCCGCTGCAGCGCAGACAGGAGTGACAGCAGATCTGTGCTGGCTGGCTTCGCAGCGCCGAGGAACTCCGAGGGCGCGCGGTTCCTCTCTTGGCAACAGCAAGGCAGCAACATTCTGTGTGCCAGAAGAAACTCCTCTGAGCTGAGCACCAAATATGGTGATAAAAGCCCTGGGGAGAAGGGAGAAACCACTGCTCCTCTTGTTCTGTAGCACGGGCAGTGGCAGGGAGACTCACAATGGGAGACCTGGAGGGGCTGGAGCGTGTCTGGGAAGGGAACAGAGCTGGGAAGGGGCTGGAGCCCCAGGAGCGGCTGAGGGAGCTGGGAAAGGGGCTCAGCCTGGAGAAAAGGAGGCTCAGGGGGCCCTGGTGGCTCTGCACAAGTCCCTGACAGGAGGGGGCAGCCGGGGGGGTCGGGCTCTGCTGGCAGGGAACAGGGACAGGAGGAGAGGGAACGGCCTCAGGCTGGGCCAGGGGAGGCTCAGGTTGGACATGAAGAAAAATTTCTCCATGGAAAGGGCTGTCCAGCCCTGGCACAGCTGTCCTGGGCAGTGGTGGAGTCCCCATCCCAGGCAGGATTTAAAAGTTTGGTGGATGTGGCACTTGGGGACAGGGGTCACTGGTGGCCTCGGCAGTGCTGGGGGAACGGTTGGACTCCGTGGTGTGAGGGCTTTTCCAACCCAAAGGATTCTGTGATTCCATGATCCTGCTGCCCCCCATGCCAGCTGGGGCAGTGTTAGGGCACAAAGCACGGACCAGGCCTGCTCTCCACAGAACCAGTACGTTGGAAAAGGTTTGGCACCTGGATTTGGGAACGAACAAAGCTGACACCGCGGGGCTGCTGGGAGAAGGCGCGGGCACAAAAGCAGTGGGTGCTGTCTGGAAATGACAGCTCTCCCTCTCATCACAACCCATCTGGGAGCTTCAGCCCCGCAGCCCTGCCAGATTGCAGTCCCCGGGGTGCAGGTTTCCCTCTGCTGTGACTAATTACAGCGCGGCTTTCGAGACAGCCATTCTTTCACAACAAAGTGCTGCACAGCGTGCTCCAGCGAGGCCTCAGCTGGTCATTAGGGGCTGCTGGGGAACACCCCCCGCCCGTCTGAAGCGACACGGGTGTGCAGCAGAAGGGATTTATGCGATTTGGCTACGGAGCCAGGCATTTTTAAACGCCTTCGTTTTGGGCTATTTTTAGCCCGGCGCAAAGTCACGACCTTGCAGTTATTTTCGCAATCTCCTTTGTTTATAGGTGTGGAGCAGCATTATTCAGGGACCTTTCAAAGCTGCCACAGCCATGCTGACAGGGTGGGGGGGAAAGCAGCTGAATGTGCTCGTCATGACAGGCCTCAAAATCATAGTTGGGAGAGGAGGTTTTGATTAAATAGGTTTACATATTTGACACTGTTACTATAGTGACTCTGCTTCTTTTAACTGCACTGTGCTGCTTCGTACATCAAACTATTTAAATCGTGTTCAGTGCCAGCAGAGAATCAAAATTCTTACTTAATGAAAGTTCCTGTTAAAATAAAACAGTCTTTAACTGAGAGCGGGCAGGGCTGGATGGGATCTTGGGCAGGAATTGCTGTGTGTGAGGGTGGGCAGGCCCTGGCCCAGGGTGCCCAGAGCAGCTGTGGCTGCCCCTGGATCCCTGGCAGTGTCCAGGGCCAGGTTGGACAGGGCTTGGAGCAGCCTGGGACAGTGGAAGGTGTCCCTGCCCATGGGTGAGCTTTAAGGTCCTTTCCAACCCAAAGTGTTCCAGGATCCTGTGATTAACAGTCTCAAAATCTGCAGCACTGGAAAACATCTGAGTTTGGGCTGGAGAGAGGGCAGATGACGGCTGGGAGGGGCTGAGCTGTCATGATTTGTACCTTTGTACTTTCCCTCTCTGAGTACTGTCGGGGCTGAGCTGGGGAAGGTCTCACTTCTGCTGGGGTGAGACCACTGCCAGGACAAACAGCCCAGAGTTATTGCAAAAAGTGATGGTTTTGCTCTTTTCTTCTGCAGTTTCAGTGCTGACCTGCAGAATTAGCTGCCTTGATGACTTCTGCCAAGCCTTTCTTTGGAGTCCAGGGGTATTCCAGCCCCCCAGGCCCTGCAAGGCAGCAGAGCAGGCAGGGGTTAGCTCAGGGCTGTGGCTCTGCCTGTTTTGAGGGGCCCTATTCCATGCAGGGCATCCAGCACGGTGGCCCTGGCCACTGGGAGCAGCTCCCACGTTGCTCCAAGGCCCTCTGCATGGAGTGACCCCATTTCCCTGCCACCGCTCCTGCTGCCTTCGTCCTGCTTTGCCCTCAGCCCTCAGCCTCCTCCCCAGAGGGATGTCCCTCGGGAGCCTCATCCCCTCATCCTGGTGCCACGTGGCACTCACAGCCCTGTCCCCTCACAGACCCACATTCCTCATGGACCCCAACTCCTCACACCCCATCCCCTCACGGGCCCAGACTCCTCATGGACCCCAACTCCCCAGACCCCATCCCCTCACGGACCCAGACTCCTCATGGACCCCAACTCCCCAGACCCCATCCCCTCACGGACCCAGACTCCTCATGGACCCCA
>VYXC01010165.1:55550-80860 GCA_013397175.1 Platysteira castanea | reverse complement strand
GAAGGGTGACAAACGGAGCTGCCCGAGGCCGCGGGGAGCGCCCACCCGGCGGGCCCAGCTGCTGCCGCGGGCCCCCCGCGCCGGGCCCGACCTGCCCTGAACTTCCGAGGCCCTGGAGAGTGAAAGTTGGGAAGGAGCGGAGCAGCTGGCGCGGCCTTGGAGCAGGAAGCGCCGCCTGGTACTTTAGAGTTCGTGTTTGGGTTTGGCCTCCTGGCTGCTTGTTCGAAGAAGTGGCCGTGGCTGACACGCCGCCGTCGCTGGCCCCGCGCTCCTCGTGGCCTCGCTGCACCGGAACACGAAAAAATACTAAATAAGTGGTGCTGCCCGAGCAGCCCGGGGTGTGGTGTCACGGCAAGTATCTCATAATTAAGAGAAAAAAAAAACAAATCAAACTTACAGCACATTGATAAAGGGTTGATGAAAGTGGACAGCCTTGCAACCAAGCAAGATCAAAACCACCAAATGTTGATTATTTGGTGTGTTTGCATTGGTAATTCTAAAAAGTAGTGAACATCAAAGGGAGGTTTTCTGTGTGCCTGTAATTTACATGTGGGCAAATGAAAGAGCAGGGCAGAATGTGCAGCTCTGCAAGTGGCCCGTGTGTGTGTGACCAGCAGTGTCTGGTGCCTTATTAGACACGATAAGATCTGTAGAAATTTAGCCTGAGTGTGTATTTTAGAAGAAACCGTGCGTTACAGCCACAGGAGGAAAGTTCTGATGATCCTGTGCGGTGGCTTGTGAGTCAGCAGCTTGAGTGCAGACAAGGCTTGGAGCTNGAAGGGTGACAAACGGAGCTGCCCGAGGCCGCGGGGAGCGCCCACCCGGCGGGCCCAGCTGCTGCCGCGGGCCCCCCGCGCCGGGCCCGACCTGCCCTGAACTTCCGAGGCCCTGGAGAGTGAAAGTTGGGAAGGAGCGGAGCAGCTGGCGCGGCCTTGGAGCAGGAAGCGCCGCCTGGTACTTTAGAGTTCGTGTTTGGGTTTGGCCTCCTGGCTGCTTGTTCGAAGAAGTGGCCGTGGCTGACACGCCGCCGTCGCTGGCCCCGCGCTCCTCGTGGCCTCGCTGCACCGGAACACGAAAAAATACTAAATAAGTGGTGCTGCCCGAGCAGCCCGGGGTGTGGTGTCACGGCAAGTATCTCATAATTAAGAGAAAAAAAAAACAAATCAAACTTACAGCACATTGATAAAGGGTTGATGAAAGTGGACAGCCTTGCAACCAAGCAAGATCAAAACCACCAAATGTTGATTATTTGGTGTGTTTGCATTGGTAATTCTAAAAAGTAGTGAACATCAAAGGGAGGTTTTCTGTGTGCCTGTAATTTACATGTGGGCAAATGAAAGAGCAGGGCAGAATGTGCAGCTCTGCAAGTGGCCCGTGTGTGTGTGACCAGCAGTGTCTGGTGCCTTATTAGACACGATAAGATCTGTAGAAATTTAGCCTGAGTGTGTATTTTAGAAGAAACCGTGCGTTACAGCCACAGGAGGAAAGTTCTGATGATCCTGTGCGGTGGCTTGTGAGTCAGCAGCTTGAGTGCAGACAAGGCTTGGAGCTTCTTCTTCTGCAAACTGAGGCAGAAGCTGCCAAAGTGCGTGGTGGTGCGCCGTGGTTGAGTGAGTACTGACTGAATGTTCATCTCTACCAGCGGTGCCAGCACCTTCTCTGCAGCAGAAGGAGCACTGGTAGCCCGTGGTGCATGGATAGCTCATCAGGTTCTCCTGTAATTTAAGTGGGGTATTTATTTTTTAAGCCCTAACCAGTGCACACGAGGGTTTGGGAGAGGTTGGTGGGCTTAGGCTTCACCTGAGGGGCACTGAGCTAGCAGCAGCTCGGTTTCCTGTGCTCGGTGCTGAGCGGTTTTCCCAGGAAGAGCTCCCATTTGTAAGTGCAGCAGTTGCTGAGAACATCCTTGCCCACCTCTCAACTTGTATCCAGAAAAAAATGTGTATTTCTGGGCTGAGCAGCTCCAACACAGGGGTGTGCCAGTTCTCCAGAGCAGAGCATGAGTACCCTGCTGCTTATTCCTGCGGTGTTTCTGAGGCGTTTTCAGGGTAAGCCTTTGTCCTTACCTTTGCCACCAGTAGGCCCTCCCAGTTACACAAATGAAAATAAATCAAGAATGTGAATACATCTTCCTGTCAGACCGGGCCAGAAATACTGCTGCAGTTTCCACAGTGAAAAGATAATGGACTTCCTGACGCTTAAGAATCAGAATATTTAGGTCAGGTTCATTAATGTATGAAAATACAGCTCTCTGATGTTGTCTGGTGAGAGCTGCTACAAACCAAGACTCCAACAGCAAGCAACTCAGCCCTACCTTCTGATTGTGCTGCAAGAAGCCTTCCAATAGTGTAAATTACAGTAATTCACAAATACTCTTTTTAGGGAGGGGTTCTGAAGTTATTCTCATTTGAGTTCACCTAAGTGTGCTTTGTTTGGTGAGTGTTTCCAGCCTCCAGTGGTGACCTTACTCTGCGTCAGTGCTCCACACCTAACTTTCCTCCCTGCTGAACTGGCTCCCTCAGAATAAAAGGCAAGAAAAGCAATTTCAATATGCTAAAGATCTGCTTCCAAAATAACCCGCCTGCCTCTGCCAAACGCTTCATTAGTAATTTCTCCCCATGACTGTTCCTTTTAATCTGCAGATCTCAAGGTGCCTTAGAAATGCCCTTTACAGTGGTGGCTCAGGACTCTGCTGGAGGCAACCTGAAATAGTTTTGCCACTGTTTCCTGCTAACTTCCCTCAGCAGCAGCATCTAGTGAGCTCAGGGAGCCAGGGGTGCACAGCTGCTGGGCAGAACCACGTTCCCAATCCTCGGCCCTCTGCTCCTGCCCCCTGGGATGCTCCTGTTCTGGGTGAAAGTGACTCCTAGGCCTGCTGAAGGGCGGCGGGTGCAGGGAAAGCTGCTTTCTTTAGGTGGAAGTCTCGTGGGGAGACACACTTATAGCTGGTGCTTGCCTAATGTAGTAATTTTAGACTGCTTTATCATTACCAAAGTGATGAAGCCAGCTAGGGTGTGCCTGGTTTGTGTCATGCTTGGGTGGGCCAGGCTGGTCCGTTCATTACTGAGGAAGAAGAGAAGGGAGTGCGTGGCGCCTCCACACCAGAGCTGGGGTAGCTGTGTGCACACAGAAAACATCTGTTGGCTGAACACTGGCTGGGGCCTGAAGGATTGGATACTCTGCAAGGCCTCCGTGGCCTTGAATTAATGATTTCAGCTTGTCGCTGAAAAACAACTCCTCGGCACACAGGTCGGTTTCTGTACGCGAAGGAAAGGCTGGAGTTGACGGTGACACAGGATTTCAGGAACTCTTGAGCTGCATTTCTGTTTAGCCACCCTTCAGAGCGAGGGCAGATTGCAGAGTCATGCAGCACGAGCTGCTGTGCCCTGACGAGACACTCCTTGGCACTGAGGGGAGATGCACAGGTCAGGCAGCCTGGGCAGTGATGGAGGCTGGCCTTGCTTTAATTGACTCCCAGCTTCCCGACCCTCTGACCGCCCTAATTCTGCCTTTCACGGGTGTGATGAACCTTTCCCTTAAAAGTGGCTTTTGCCATTTAACAGGTCCATAATTGGACCAGCAGAGCATTTGCTCCCAGATAAGGGCACTTGTGCATGTTGGTAATTAGTTTGACCTGGTCAGATGCCTCCTGATAAGGCACAGCAGGGAGCTGTCATCTGCCGTGCTGAGGAATTTAATCCCCTTAATTTGTGACACAGCAAGTTGGGAGTTACCAGCTGTACTGGGCTTGGCCCAGAGGTGCACCACAGTCGTGTTCAGTTCTCACCATTGTCGAGCACTGGAGGGACAACAGAGATACTGGTTATGCTGACGCGTGTTTGGGCAGAGTTTATTCCTCATTCAGTTCTTCCTAATTCCTCCTCACAGGATATTGCACAACCCCGGTCCTCTGTGTGTGTTCTCGCATCCCTGCGAGCGCTGCTCTTTCCCTCAGCTCACATCCCTTCCCCATGGGGCTGCTCCAGGGCTGGAGCCCCTCTGCTCTGCAGCCAGCCTGGCACAGCTGGGGCTGCTCAGCTGCACAAGAGAAGGCTCCAGGGAGAGCTCAGAGCCCCTGGCAGGGCCTAAAGGGGCTCCAGGAGAGCTGCAGAGGGACTGGGGACAAGGCCTGGAGGGCCAGGACACAGGGAATGGCTTTGCAGTGCCAGAGGGCAGGGCTGGATGGGATCTTGGGCAGGAATTGCTGTGTGTGAGGGTGGGCAGGCCCTGGCCCAGGGTGCCCAGAGCAGCTGTGGCTGCCCCTGGATCCCTGGCAGTGCCCAAGACCAGGCTGGATGGGGCTGGGAGCAACCTGGGACAGTGGGAGGTGTCCCTGCCCGTGGCAGGGGGAGGAACAGGTGATCTTTGGGGTCTCTTCCCACCCAAACTAGTCTGGCATTCTCTGTCAGCCTCTACTGCCAAAATTACCAAAAGACCAGGTTGTCTTATGGGAGAACTACCACCCTCTCAAGCCTGGCCTCTCTCCTACAAAACCATCACAAACCATTTTAACCCCCCCGAGGCAGCAGCAGGCTCCAGGCCCTCCGCCTCCTCGAAACCAGGGGGTGGCTTGGGGACCTCTCTCCCAGACCTGTCCTTGCAGCTGCCCAGAAGCAAACACTCCCCAGTGAATGTGAGCCACAGAGCCTGAGGCTTCATGTCCCTGTGTCCTTCCCCAGAGTCCAGGTGGCCAGCAGAGCTGGGGTGGGTCACAGAGGGCCACAGCCGTGCAGGCAGAGCTCCTGGCACCCTACGGAGCAGTGTGGACAGGGCGTGGGGCAGGATTTCCTGCTGTGGGGCCTCAGGTGCTTCGGGTTTTGGAGGCAAGGCCTCGCTAAACCGCATTTGGAAGTCTGTGGCAAAAGGAGTTGGAGGAGATGTGCGAGATAGGAGAGAGTGGAAACAGAAACAGGCAACAATTAGAAGGGCAGGGGAGGGAGAGCTGGGGCTGAGTGACCAGTCAGGCTTTATGCTGAGTGTAAATTAGCTGGGATCATATCTCTTGGATCTAAACAGAGGGCTCAGTGGAAAATGAAACTTGATTCTCCCCCTTTATGAGTCCGAGATACCTCCATGAAGAGAATAATTTTAGGTGCTGGTGTGACACCTCAGAGAGGAGCAAGTCTCCCCTCTTGCACAGCAGAGAAGAAAGCAGCATTTGCATCACACCTCTGGAAAGTCTTCTCCCCTCTGCCTCACTGATTAGAGTTAATTGATCAGGTTAGGGTGAATCTGGGCCACAATCTTGTTTGGTTCTTAAATGCTCGTTAATTGCAACGAAGTAATTTAAATTTAATAGGAGTAAGGTGAGGTGTGGTGTTTGTCCTACTTTTTACTCCCTTGTTTAAGGTGTTTGCTGGGTTGAAGCCAAGCGTGGCACCAGGCTGGTGGGACCGTGGGGTGAGGGTTGCTGTGACACTGGAATCACAGACCATTTTTAGCCTGCCCTGCATGAGGAGATGGACCTGCGACCGTGTGATGATGGCCAGTGAGCAGCCAGAACCAAAACCAGCTAAAACCGAGTTTGGTGTTCCTAAAGGCAGCACAAATCGGATGTGTTGTGCAGCACAGAATTAATTTCCCTCATCTGATGGTGATTTTCAGTGCACCGAGTGCTGGCAGACCAGCTGTGCCTGCTCTGCTGGCAGCAGGTTTGGGGAGGAACGAGCACCTTAAAGGCAACGTTTGTTTGTGGTGCTGGCAAGGCTGCCGTGCCTCCTGTCCCACTCCACGCAGCAAATTTATGGTCTTTACCCCAAAACAAATAAACACCGGGGGTTTGAGTGGAACTTGTCAGCTGTAGGCCTAAACAAACGAGTAAAGATTGAGGGAAAGGGATGCTTCTGAATTCAGAGCAGCTCCCCTCTACGTGTCATAGTGGGTAGAAGAGAAACTCGGGCATAACTGATGAAAAATACTGAACGTTTGCATGGTTTTTTAGTGCTCGGAAAGATTTTTCAAGAAAACCCTCAGATTGTACCTTGTAAGACCAGTCTGCCATCTTAAAAGCTGATTACATGCAAATTTGATTACAGGAAGGTCTTCTAAAGTATTCAGGCTATATTTAAGATAATGAAGTTTTGTTCCTTAATTCGATTTTGTCTCCCATCTGGAAGAAATTAAAAATCCAAGCCATGCATCATTTCATTCCTTAAAAACGTCTGAGAGCCTGCTTTAGTGTCCCTGCCTGTCTGGGCTGTGGATGTATAGCTGGGATGGGGGACGGTGGATGCCAGCTGCCATGGACCTGTCCCCTGCTGTCCTCGCTGGCCTGTCCCCTCACTGTGTCACCACGCAGACCACGGTCCTGGGTCGGGTCCTGCTGGGCTTGCTGCTCTCTCTCTGTCTCGGTGAAATAATCGTTGGGAGATGAGTCCACTGCACATCCCTGCCTTGTGCAAGCATGTGATAAATGGTAATTTCTTCTCCAAAGAGCTTGTCATCAAAAATTGAGTGAAATGGGTTCAAGAGTTGCTGTCACCTGTTAGGATTAGAGCTAAGCTTTTGAGCCGTACTAACAATTTTTTAAAGTTTTTTTAGAGAAACATATCCTTTACTGAAAAGGATATATTCTCTCTGAAAATAACGAGATATATATATATAAAAAAGGATATATTCTCTCTTTTTTTCTGTTTGTTTATAGTTTGGAACTGTACAAGTCCAAGCCCGGGATCCACCGTTGGGTGGAGTTTTCAGCCTTTAAGCCTGCATTTAGTCATAGCACAGTTTTAACGCGCTGATAGACACGGTTTCTCCCCTTTGTGCTGTGAGATTTCATTGTTAGGACGCCGCCAGGGAGTCCCAGTGAGGATCCTGTGGCCGGCCTGCCCAGGCTGTCGTGCCCAGGCTGTCGTGTCCCGGCTGGCATTCACGCCAGTGCTGGTCCCGTGGGTCACCACGGACGGGTAAAGCTGCTGCTGGCACTGGTGCTCTGCCGTGCTGCTGTAAGGCAGCACCTGGGGCCTGCTGGCTGCCCTGCCAGCTCCCGTCATTATCCCTCGTGTCCTCCCCGCTGCTGCACTCTTGGCCTTCCAAACCTGCCTGCTTGTTCTGGCTGCCACGAGGCAGCTTTGGGTTCTTAATCCGCGGTGCTGAAAGGCATCCTATGCAGCATGTACCTTTATTTTGCTACAAGCGGCCTGGCCACGGGCCCCGCTGTCTGTCCGAGGTGTCTGAGTGTCTCCGTTTGCCTCGCCCAGGTGCACCAGCGAAGGGAGGATGCTGTCCCGACTGCGCGCGGCCGCGGCGCCCTGCGCGATGGCGCGGCGCAGCCTGCACACCAAGGAGAAGGGCAAGCCGCTCATGCTGAACCCGCGCACCAACAAGGTGGGTGTGTGTCCTCTTCGGGTCTCTTATCTGCAGCTGCCGATAGTCCAGCGGACCTTGTCCCGGGGCTGAGCCGCCTGCGGCACCGGGGCACGGCCAGAAAAGGGTGCAGAGGGTGGCGGAGGCGGGGAGCAGCCGCGGGTGCTGCCCGGACACCTGCAGCACGTGGGCTCCCGGTGGCACCTGCTGCTCCTGCCAGCCTGTGCTGTCCTCACGGTCAGGGCTGCTGCGGCCCTCGGTGCCTTCGGTTTTAACTTTTATATTTTTCAAATCCTGTATCACCCGGTGTGTAACTCTGGAGTTTCTTGTAGCTCGGTAGCTGTTCTCTTAGGCCAGGTAGACGCAAAAAAGCTTCTCAGAGCTTGCTGTTCAAGGACACTCGGGCTGTCCTAGGCCCAAAGGTGTAAACTAGGGCCCCTAGAGAGATGGAGAAATTGAAGAAATTACATCATTAGCTAAAGTTCCAATTGGTGAGTTTATGCTGATATGCAAATGGATCAAACCTATAAAAGTGTGAAGAACTCGTAACTTGTCATCCATTTTGGGGTCCATTTTGGCTCCCCAGGGTGTTCCTTTGAAGGCCTTTCGAATAAACACCTGCCTTTATTCCCTTACTCCTGTCTAGTCTGCTTCCAGGTGTCTGTTTCCAGTCTCCACCAGGAAGGTGGAGACTGGTGGACAAGGCATCACCGTGGGCAGGGGAAGGGCTGCTGGCACTGCCTGGTCACTGGCCCGCTGTGGGGCTGGCCGAGCCAAAGGAGAGCTCCAGCAGAGGCAGGGTCTGCCTTCAGTTTGCAGCAGTTAATTCTGAGCTCAGTCATGCTAATGATAGAAAGTGTTAGCCTCTCTCTCCTAGGCCCGGCCCTTTCCTGGAAGACAGAGTTGGGACTGAGCCACAGCACTTAAGAAACATCCCTGTGCAGAGTCTGAAAGAGCATCTAAAAATAAACCTTCACTGGAGCTAACTGGGAGGTAGAGATATCAAGTTAATTCCATACGTTGAGGCAAACTTACAAGAAAGTAGCTCTCTTTGTTCCCTTCACGAAACTGTTCCTGTTTCCACAAGCCCATCCTCAACCTTTTTTTTTCCCCCCTGGAGTTGTAGTGGCCTTCAGGACTCTTGAAGCCATTAATGTGTAAATTAAACCCAGTAAGAAATCAGATTAGGGCTGATCCAAGATGGCTGAAGTGGTCAAGAATGGTGACAAATCTCCCTGTCTGTGACAGGGCATTTCCTGAGCAGTGGAGCTGTGGAAAACTGGACTCTTTCCCCCTTCCCTTTTTCCCCTGGACAGCAGAGGGCCAGGTGCCTCAATCCTGCATGGATCCAGGCTGCTGAGAGAGAGAGGGAACTGTGGAAGGTGGAAACTGGCTGACTGCAGAAGTGAAATCGAGATTGCTGTGTCAGGGAAGGAGAAAAGAGTAAATTGGTGTGATTTGTCAAGATCAGATTATCTCGAGACTTTCTGAGCTCTAAAGACTTTGACACGCCAGTGGAAGTTACTTCAACCCCTGTAAGCTTTTCCAAGTGCTGATTATGCAACAGTATTCAGAAACGAGAACAATAGGTCATTTCTTACTGTTTTTCTAGTGGTAACATCCTTCCATGTTTTATTGTTTTTAACCCTGGAATTCTCAGCTGGACTGAGCACAGCGCCATGTTTTGGCGGTTTTTTTGAGGAGTAGGAGGGAGTAGGGAGCTTCTGGTTAATGGCAATTGATTTTTTGAGTTTTTTAATGCCTCCAAGAAATCATACTTGTGAGAGGGAAACCCACCCTGGTTTAGTTTGTGTCTGCTGTATCAGCCTGTCCTTCCTGCTGACGCCTGCTGGAATGGATTGGTAATCCACTGGGTGATGCTGCTTGGTGCTGGACGCAGTATCTGCATGGAGCTGCGTTTTGGATATTCAGCAGGGAAATAAATGATTTATTAAACACACCGAGTACTTTACCCCGTGTGCTTTCCTTGCCCACAGTGCCTCACATCCGTATATATATATATCTCTATCTAATCTGCACACAGGCACAGATAAAGATGTTATCTCTTGCAGGCTGCTTGCTGAGATTGTCGTGTTTTACGTGATTACATTTGATTTTTACAGTCCTCTATCAGTTCCGCAGAACATTTGGTCTCCCCAGCACACGTGTCCCTAGAGCAGGAGCTGCACAAGGACGGCCCCAGGGGCCGACACCAGCCCTCACCCTTGCGCGGGCTGATCCGCTGCTCTTTGCCACCGCAGGAGGTTTTCCTCTTACCACGTTTAACTTCTCTTGCCCACCCGTACCTGTCTCTTGCCGATGGGCACCACGCCTCCACCAGCTGTTCCGGGTTGTTGCGTTTGAGGGCCAGATTTCGGGTGTTCCTTGCCAGGGTGGCTCAGAGAGGCCGTGAGCTCTCAGCCACGGCCCCAGTGCTGCAGCCAAACAGTGGCAGAGTGCTGGTAACTGCTGCTGGCATCCCCCTCTGCTTGGAGTCCTCTGCGATGTGTGATTTCTGCCCCCTGACAGGGGTTCAAATTGCACTTAATTGGCTGCAGGACGTTCTATTCTGCTGGAGGTCCCTGCTGTGCCAAGGCAGTGCTTTCAGCCTGGAAACTTGGAATGCTGTTAGGGCAATCTCCGTGGTTTAGTGCTGGCAATTAAATTGTTGCTGATGCTGCGTGGTGCTGCAGATGGGACGGGGTTTGTTCTCCCCGCACAGAACGGGTGATGCGTGAGGATGAGTGATGTCTGTTCTGCCACGTGGAGTGCCATCAGCATCCTTATCTCCACTGGAAATACACGACCTGTAGCGTTATCTGTGTGTTTGCTTTCTGTGGCTTGCAGAAAATTTGTGACTCGGAGTAACTGGTGACACCTCCTGTATTTTAGTTGGTGGTTCTGGCTGTGGCATCAGTTCTCCTCGTGAAGAAGAGTGTGATTGTGTTTTGTACAGTGGATTCCATTGCTCCCTTTTCTGTGACTGTCTTCCTCAAGATTGTTGGGTTATCACAGAGTCCCAGAATCCTTGAGGTTGGAAAAGCCCTCCCAGCCCGTGGAGCCCACTTTGTGCCTGATCCCACCTTGTCCCCAGCCCAGAGCACCGAGTGCAGCTCCAGGCCTTCCCTGGACACCTCCAGGGGTGGGCACTCCAACCCTCCCTGGGCAGTTCCAGTGCCTGACCACCCTTCCATCGGGAAATTCCTCCTGGTGTCCAAAAGCTCTCCCTGCAGTGACAGTGCCTCTCACATTTTCGGCTTCAGCAGGTGTCTTTGGGAGTTACAGATGCACGTGTTGGTGTGTTTGTGGGTGCCTGGGCACGTGTGCGTGGAAATGCATGATAAGTGTTAAAGAAGTGTTTGCTGGTGGCAGGTTAATCCCAGACTGGTCCTGAGGAGCTTTCCCAGTGCCTTGCCTTTCACAGGGGTGGTCATCTTCTCACACGTTATATTTTGCTCACAGTTTCGTCTGCGTTCATTCCCAGCTTTTTCAGCCCAATTTATTTTCATCCATGGCTTACTGAATACTTCTGTGAACTGTGATAAATTTACCTTTGTGTAAAGAGACAGTTTTCTTAACAAACTCATACATGGTCTCACCGACTTCTAGGAAATACCCTAACAGTGTGTTTCCAATTCAGAATACAAAAAAACCCCGGAAAAAACCGAACCTAAGTCAAAGCTATTCAACCAAAATAAAAGGGATAGGACATGAGAATGTAAAGAAAGGATTGTATGAGCTCGGAGATGTAAAAGCAGATGCTGCCTTGCGCTGCCCTTTCTCACCATGCTGGTTTTGGCACATTTCATTTATTTGAATACGTTTTAGATTTAGACTGAGCCAGCTGGGTTGAGCAGCCAGGGCGTGGAATACACAGCGCCCGTGTGCCTTCCTGGGGAAAGCAGGATAAACAGGACGTGGAGACGGAATGCACGTGGTGATTGTCTCGTTGCTAAGAAGTGCAGGGCTTGCAGCGCTGCTGGCAGGTTCTGGTCAGTCGGGAAGAAAGGTCCTGGAAGGCAGGAAACTGGCAGAAGCTGTGCTCTCACACACACCCCCCCCCAGCCCAAAAGTCCCACCACAGCTCTGTGTCCTGCCCAGCTGGTTTGGAGCAATTCTTGGGTGGAGTTTGCACGGCCGCGCACCTGCAGGTTTTATCAGCTTCCCTGAGATCTGCGTGCTTGCAGAAGGAATTAAATTGGAAGGATGGGACTGTTTAATCTGTAACCAGGTGGCAGAGGTGGTGGGAGGGTATCGAACCTCGCTCGCCTCAGACCAGGCGTTGTGCTCAGGACCTGTGGGCTGCTGGGCTGGGGGTGGAGGGAGGAAGGGCTCTGCCTGGGGTTTTTATTGTAGGATTAATGCCCTTAAAGGAGAGCAGGAGCAGCCACGTGTGCTCAGCTGGAAAAACAGCAGTGTGATGAGATGGCCCCGGGGTGCCCAGGGATGCCATTGCCATCATCGTGCTCGTGATTTGCAGCGCACAGCGCTGCCATAACCGTGAAAAGTGTACCCGGGGGAGGCTGGGTCGCTTCCTTGGCAGCAAGTGAAGGCTCTCTGCTCCTGGCTTTTCCCCTGTTCCTGCAGGGGGGTGCTTCCAGCTGCATCCACACCATTAGAAAACGAGATGGGGTGGGTTGGCTGAGCGTGGTTCACCAGCCGGAGCGACTCGCAGCTGGATCCACCCCTGCAGAGAGAATCCAGGAGCTGCTGGCATCTTTGCCTGCAGAGGGATGGAGGTGTTGGAAGGGTGCAAAGCTGATGGAGGTCCGGGCTGTGTCACAGTGCAGCGGGGAGGACATCGCTGTGCTGTGCCAGCCACACCCACCAGGATACGGACTGTTCTGGGAGAGTAAAGGTGGAAAACTGAGTTTAAAATTGAAGGAGGAAAGCAATCAGAACAGATTTTCGTATTCTGACCCCGTTCTCATAAACTTTTAATCTCTGGTAGAGATAGCAAAGACACCTTTGATTCTTATGAATGAACTTTATATTAATTTGCAGCGGAGGCATCTTGTGCAATAGTGAACTTTGTGTTTACCCCACGGAGCAAAGTCAAGAGAAGCAGCCCACAGTCCAGTATAAAATCTGCTTTATTTTCAAGGTGTTTGTGATGCTGCTTCAAAGGCTGTGCTGCACTGCTGAATCTGTTCCAGCAATCCTTAGGGGCTACTTGGAAGCCATTTCTTAAATCCATCGTGAAGCAGAGTAACTCGTTCTCCAAACAGTGGCCTGTTTGGGTATAAACTGTGTGTACATCTTTGTCAGGAGCCCCGAATGGGGTTTCTGCTGTACATGAGAGCATTGATGGGTCGCTTAAAAGTACACCCTCTTGTGTATATGGCTGCAAGGCTTTGCAGGCGGGGAAAACTCACCACCACTACTACTTCTCTGCCTGGCAACCTCTCAGTGCTGAGACAAAAATCCTGCTTGCAGGATTCAGGCTCCTCCGTGCGAAGCAGGCAGCCAGAATTTGTGTGTGCTGGTATTTATAGCAGCCCTGCCTTTGTGCGGTGGAGCCCAGTTGCTGTGGGATCCCGGTGCCAGAGAGTTTGTGGATTAAAGTTCGTGGTGGTTCAGCGTGAGCTTCTCTTCACTGAAATACTCCCAGCATTTCGCTTCACTCGCATTCTTTATTCCCCCTCCCGGCAGGACGCTGGTTTTGCCACAGTGGATTTGTCCCCACGTGTGTTAGTTACCCCGTCCGTGGGCTTGGAAGCGCGCTGAGCTCCCTCCTGGATGCGCTCCCCGCTCTGTCCGGGCGGCTCGGAGGCACACCTGTTTGTTCTGGCTGCCGAGGGGATCAGGGGAGCTAATCTGAGTGAAAGTCAGCGCACGGCGCTCGGGGAAAGGACGCCCAGCCTGCGGGGTCACGGGAAACACAAAAGTGATCGCTGCTGCTGCTGCTGCTGCTGCTGCTGCTTAAACCCAGGCTGCTGGAGCGCTTAAGCACTTAATCCCAGGAAAACTAGGGGAGATCTGGCCCTTAAGTGCTGGGATTGTAAGTGCCTTGAGAACATCAGTCTCAGGCTGAGTGCCTCCTGGTTTTCCGGGGCTGGCTCTGGTCCCGCCGAGCCGTGCTGGGGTCACAGGAGGAGCTGGGAGGGCGGTGAGTGTGTGATACTGCAGCTCCCAGGCACACCAGCTCAGGGGCAGCCTCCATCCCTGGCGTGGACAATCCCGAATCCAGATTAAATCCCAAATCCAAAACAAGATCATGGTCATGGGCGGTGATAATGAACTGGAACAGAGCAAGTGTTAGAAGGACTCAGGTTTTTATCACACTGCTCTGGACTAAACTTGTTCTGTTCCAGTGGGAACAAGGACTGAATTTCTGTGTGAAGGCTGCTGTCATTCTGGTTCCTGAGCTAGGCCTAGGCAGAAATTAAAGCGTCCTTTAATGCGGTAAGATGTACTTGTCATGTAAATCAGCAGCTGAAAGTACTTAGTGTCACTTAAAAATTCACCGTGTTTGATGTTATTGTAGCTCCAGAGACACTGAAACCCCAGGTTGCCTACAGACAGGAAAGAATGTGAATAAATTGAATAAAGATGGGTGTCTGTTCGGCTTGGAACTAAGCTGGTGGGCATTGTTAGGGGCCCAGATGGTTCAGGGTCACAGGTTTCACTGTGTGGGGAAATTGGGAAAAGCCAGGCTCCAGTGTCATGCTCGTAGTGGAAATTAGAATTTGGTAGTGTTTGCTTTCAAGGGCCTTGAGACTTTGTGGAGGGAAGGATGTGGGTTTTGCCAGTGAGGTGTCTCACTTGGTGTGCAGTGAAATGTCAGCGTAGCCAGTGTGGCACCACTGAAGGGACTCCGGCCTTCCCCGGGCTGCAAACCTCAGCGGCCTTGCTGCCCGGAGACTAAACTTCTTCTTCTCCTTCTTCTCCTTCCTCCTCCTCGGAGCACTGTAACCATTCTGGCACCGCTTTTGTTTCTGCGGCGTCTGAAGTGACAGTCAGCGTGCCCCAGATGTTTGCCAGCTGGGACAGGGCTGTTCCTGGCAGGCACACGCTGCTGAAGGCAGCAGGCTGGGGGCTGCTCAGGAAGAGGGAGGTAGCCGAGAGGAGTTTGCCAGGAGGACGCATCTGTGTCCCCAGAGAATTAATATTTCTTGCAAAGCACGCCGAGTGGGGCTAAAGTAGTTCCTTTGCGATGTACAAAAAAACCTCTGTGGCACCCAAAGCGTGGGTTTGTGGGTTTTTCTCTCATGTCAGTGCTGTTCACATGGTCATGTTCCTCGTGGAAGTGTTGGGTTATTCAGGTCAGTTTTCTGAACAAAACACCACTGAAGTGGCTGAAGTGGCTTTTACACACCACAAAAAGTAAATCAACCCCCAAAAAACCAGCAGCAAGGTTAAAAACTTCAAGAATGAACAGTCATCTGAAGTTTATTTGTATTTAGTATTGGAGGGTTACAACAGTTAGATTGAGAAAGAAAGCAGTGGTTTGCAAAGGACTCCTGACTACTTGTAGAAAAACTCTGGCATCCCAGTAGTAAAAGGTTGAATTGAAATCAATATTTAGAGTTAAATCTATGACATGGAAGGTTGGCAGACATGAAAATAAATACAGAGAAAAACAAATTTATTTTAGGGTTAAATACTTGGAGTTTTCTGCAAGAAGGCAAAACACGGAAATTTTTGGGGTTTGTTGTTTCTTGCTTTCTAACTCTTCAAGTATTTTATTACTGTAGAGCACAGTGTAGAATCAGCACAAAAAAGCAGGTGCACTGCTTAAGTCACCGTAATCAAAACAACTGATATGAAATATGATTTAAATAATGAAAGAGAAAAACCACGTAAAAATAGTAATTAGTTTAATGATGGGATGTTTTCTCTAAGGAGTATGGTTTAGAAACCATTCAAGTGTGATGAATTACACTACAGCTAGACTCTTCTTAGAAATTTTTGTTAACGAGTATGCTTTCTACCAATACCTGTGAAAAGTCTGTTCTCACATAAACAGAAGTGAAAATATTTGTATTCTAATCTGAATTAATGTCTTTTATAGTCAAGTGGAAAAGTACCGATTTCTTTTCCTTGTAACTTCAGGAGCTGGACCTTGGTGATCCCTGTGGGTCCCTTCCAGGTCAGGGTATTCTGACTCTCTGACCTTTCTGGTGGCAGGAGGAATTTGGAGCGTCATTACAAGGCACGAAGCAAACCCCAGAAAGCTCTCTTAACTCTTCTCTTAACTTGGCAGTAAGAATCTGGAAGCTGAGGAACTGTGCCCCTGCTTTAGAATCTGGCTGCTTTGGCAGGCAGGGGCAGCGCATGTGAGCAGAGTTGTTGTTCCACATCCTCATCTCTGGCAGAGCGCTGCGGCCACCGGGGCCCTCCCTGGCGGATTCCGCTTTTCCTCACAGACCCACACCCAGCCTTGGTGCGGGATTGCAGCTCCTGAGGTCACTGGAGCTCTCCCTGTCGGATTCCCCTTCTCCTCACAGACCCACACCCAGCCTTGGTGCAGGACTGCAGCTCCTGTGGCCACTGGAGCTCTCCCTGTCGGATTCCCCTTCTCCTCACAGACCCACACCCAGCCTTGGTGCGGGATTGCAGCCTCTGTGGTCACTGGGGCTCTCCCTGTCGGATTCCCCTTTTCCTCACAGACCCACACCCAGCCTCAGCGTGGGACTGCAGCTCCTGAGGTCACTGGAGCTCTCCCTGTCGGATTCCCCTTCTCCTCACAGACCCACACCCAGCCTTGGTGCGGGACTGGAGCTCCTGTGGTCACTGGGGCTCTCCCTGTCGGATTCCCCTTCTCCTCACAGACCCGTGCCCAGCCTTGGTGCGGGACTGCAGCTCCTGTGGTCACACACGCCGATGCCCTCACCCACGGAGCTGGCCCTGCCGGGCAAAGCGAGGCCAGGGCAGTTCCTGGCTGCAGTCCTGGGGTGTTGTCCGGTGTGGGGTCAGGGTTCGGGGCAGGCTGGCTGTGAACCTGTCCTTGGAGCAGGGAATGTTGTGCAGAGCTACAGCGGGAGGTCAGTGCTCCGTGGAGGAGCCTGCCAGGCTCTCCAGCACCTACCTCACAGCAGCTGCTTTGGGTACAAAACCACTTTTATCATGGTTGGTATTGTTAAATAATTCAAATCAGTATTTAAATGACAATAAATTTGAGCTCTTTGTCCACCCTCTGTCCACTCTCTGTCTCCCAGATGGAGAAGAATGGGAAGTTTTTGCAGTTTAACTCTTCTAATTCGCTACCAGTGAGGCTTTTTGGTAGTAGACAAATAGATCAGATCTATGCCCAAGTGAAAACGGAGAATTTGGGTTGAACTGTGACCTTAGCAGGAGCGTGAGGGCAATTCAGTAACTTGGGCATCAGGCCGTACTGGTGAAAGTGTGAAGAAAAAAGCAGCGAATGGAGCAATTCAGATAAAAACCCGTGGCCTGAATGTCACTGTCTGTGACTGTAGGGACCAGAGCGGGTGACCCCCGTGAAACAATCAGAAAAGCAGCTGTTACTTCACTTCCAATCTGTCTGCAGCGGGACCCCTGCGCTGCCCTCCGGTTTCGCGGAGGGAAATGAAACCTGGCGAAGGGCGCGAGGTCTGGGGAGCGTGGGCAAGAGGAGCGCCCGCAGAACCGTGAGGAAAACCCCGGGAGAGGCAAGCACGCCCGAGCCTGCCTGCTGCGGCGGCGGGCGCGGGACGGGGCGCAGAACCGACCGGCGTTGCCCACCTCTCCTTTGCAGGGCATGGCCTTCACGCTGCACGAGCGGCAGATGCTGGGGCTGCAAGGACTCCTGCCTCCCAAGATAGAGACGCAAGACATCCAAGCCTTACGCTTCCACAAGAATCTGGCGAAAATGACTGACCCCTTGGAAAAGTAAGCGCTGCTGCGGCCGTGTCCTGTCGTGCAAGCGAGCGGGAACGTTGGGGGTGGAAATCCAACAGAAATGTGAGAATGCTGTGTGGGGATAACCAAAGTTTCTAGTGCTTCTGCCGGGTTTTTCAGTTCTTGGGTGTTGTTTTCAGTTTGGCACAGAAAACCGCTTTCGTCGTGTGGTTAAATGAGGTTGGGAAGCTTTTATTTTTTTTAATACTCCGTGGTCATAAAAGAGCAAAAGAGAATGTGTGAAAATCAGCAGCGAAGCTGCAAACCTGCCTGTAACCTGTAAAACATATTCCTGTAATCTGTAAGATGGAGTGGCAGGTTGTTAGAGCACAGGAGGTGGCATTCAGCCCGTTCTATAAAAATGTGTGATAATGAAGGTAAATTGAGCGTTTGAGATACCAAAACCAGTGTTTAACATATGCAGTAGTTACTGCTAAAAAGGAGCTACGAGAGTGGAATTTTAAATGTCATAATGTGTATTTTTTAAAGTCTTTTATTATTTAAGCCACTGGTTTGGTGAACAGCAGAGGATTTTGCTGGGTGTTATTTTAAGAGTGCCGTGTTTTTAGAATCCCCGTTACTGTTTTCACATAATCTTTGTGTATCTCTGCCCGTAAAAATGCGCAGTCTCCTGCAGGCAGGAGGAGAGCTGGGGCGGTTTGGGGCTCTCTGGACCACATCAAAGCTCTTTTGTTCTCACCAGAGCTGAAGGGTGGCTCTTAAATCCACATCACGTCACTTGCTGGTCCCAAACAGTCGTGTCATCCGTATTGGCCACGTGCCCAGTTGCTGTAGCCTAGGGCAGATTGCTAATTCATAGGCTTTATGTTGTTGGGTCAGCAGGACTGAATGTGGGTTGAGACACACTAAATTGGTGGGTAAATCTGCAGAAATTCAGATTTAATCTACACACCCACGGAAGTCCTTCAAAACGAACTCTCTGTTAGGGCTCAATTTGTTTTACGTGTGTGTTGGTGCTGGGATTCACACGACACTTACATTTTTTGGATGAAAAAATCCTCCACTGGTAATTTTTTTGATAACAATAACGAGGCTCCCAGCTGCATCCTGCAGTAAATCCATGGGCTGTCTGTAATCACGTTGTGTGCATCGCCTCGTTAGTATGCACGGTGTGCCACATCCCATCTCTCTTCTTCACCTTTTTACTCCTCCTGCTCTCTCTCTTCTCCAGCTTCTGTTTGGTGCTCCAAGCCTGACTTGAGGGGGAGCGGGAATTTCGCGAGGAAACAAAATGAAGCGTGGGGCTTTTTTTGCTTTCCCTTTTTCCCCACTGCTTTAACTAAGCAGGAAGGGGAGAGAGCGAGTGGTGTTTTTCCTTGTTTTGGTTAATTACAGGTACATCTACATCATGGGGATCCAGGAGAGAAACGAGAAGCTGTTCTACAGAGTGCTGCAGGATGATATCGAGCGGCTGATGCCCATCGTGTACACCCCGACAGTGGGCCTCGCCTGCTCCCAGTACGGACACATCTTCAGGAGACCCAAGTAAGGACAGCAAACGCACATTGCTGCTGCTTTTACTGCATTCCCTCCGCCTTCTCGCCCGAGGTTTGCAGGTGGTTTATCTCATTTTCTCTCAGGTTCAGCTGCACAAGCCTTGTGCCAAGCCAGGGCAGTAAAAGTTTGTCACATCGTGGCTCAAGACACGGTTTATACTGAGAAACAAAACACTTGAAAGCAGACATGGCGATGTGTCACGTAAATACCCCGAGTGCAGGGCTTCAGCCCCATTCCCAGCTCTTCCTGGGTGCCATACAGCTCTGTAATTCCAGGGGGATCTCCCCAACTCTCAGAGTCCCGTCCTGGGTCCGAGGATCTGTGTCGGGACAGAGCATTCAGAAGGGAGTGTGGATCGAAAGGGATTTCTGGACATCACCCTGCCTCAGTCTCTGCTGAGCAGGGGTGGCCTGGGCTGGGTCCCTGAGCCTGGGCTGGGTCCCTGAGCCTGGGCTGGGTCCCTGAGGTGCGTGGCCCTGGTCTCAGTCCCTGCTGAGCAGGGATGGCCGGGGCAGGGTCCCTGAGCCTGGGCTGGGTCCCTGAGGTGCGTGGGCCCTGGTCTCAGTCCCTGCTGAGCAGGGATGGCCTGGGCAGGGTCCCTGAGCCTGGGCTGGGTCCCTGAGGTGCGTGGGCCCTGGTCTCAGTCCCTGCTGAGCAGGGATGGCCTGGGCAGGGTCCCTGAGGTTGGCTGGGATCTGGTTTGGGCTCAGCAGCGACTGCAAAGCCACTGTTCACGTCTCCTGCTCTGTGCTGGGGAGACCAGGTCAGGCTGGCAGCCGTTGCAGCGCCTTCCCGTGAAGTTCTCACTGCAATCCAGAGCGTGTTCCTAGAGCCCTTTGGCTTGAGGGCTTCACACCCTGTGGAGGAAGGGCTGACCCTTCACTGCCGTGCGGGTGTGGCTGCTGGGAGAAGGACAGTGAGAAACTCGTGGGTTTTCTCCTGATCTGGGGCAGGGGACGTGGAAGATGTGCTCTAGTGCTCCCATGCTTCCCCTCCCCTTCCACATCTCTGTGCGTGTTACGGATCGGTTTGAAAACTGCCCCCAGCCTTGCAGAGATGTTCCTTGTCTGTTCAAGAAAGAGCAGGACTGGAACTGAGGGTGGAACTCAGAACTTCCTTCCTTTCCATGAACCAGCTGAAGTCAAGTTTTTAGGATCACAGTCCCTTCTCGTATCCTGACAGGGGAGCGGAGGGATCCTGTAACAGGAGTGTTAACAGTGTACACAGTAGTGTAAAATCCAGGAAAAGTAATGAAAAGTACTCTAACATCAGATTTTCAAAGTACCCAAATACACTTTTTTTATTAGATACTGCCCTTTGAGTGATTTATGTCAGCGGTTGTGGCACTTTGCATTTTAGATTGCCCTGTTTGACGTTTAGTTTTACAAAGGAAGGGGAAGTTTGTAATTGTCACCCATTAAATATTTCTGGTTTGTGTCCTTTTTTTTCTTTCAGAGGATTATTTATTTCTATCTCAGACAGAGGCCACATAAGGTCAATTGTGAACAACTGGCCAGAGAACGACGTTAAGGTACTGCCACTGTGTGATTTAATTTCTAGCTGTGGTTTCATCTCAGCTGAGCTTTTTAAGATGTATTCGTATTTGATGGGAACATAAATATTAAGTAATGCATCCTTGGCTCTTTAGTGACAATGGCAAAATGCAGCTAATTAAGGTAATGCATATCTTGAGGATCAGTGTTTTATCCTAAATACGAGGTTCATGGGTTGAGGAAAATATTCCTTGTAATCTATTCCTTGTTTGGCTGTGCAAACATACCTCAATTTTTGCCTGGGAAAAACCACCACTGGTGTTGATCTAATCTTTATAAATTTCAGTAATCCAATATGATTTCACCTGCCTTTTTTTTTTTTTTTTCCCCTCAGGCTGTTGTTGTGACTGATGGAGAAAGAATATTGGGTCTTGGAGACCTGGGGGTGTACGGGATGGGGATTCCAGTGGGAAAGCTGTGTCTGTACACAGCCTGCGCGGGGATCCACCCGGATAAGTGCCTGCCCGTGTGCATCGACGTCGGAACTGATAACATGGTGAGCTGCCTCGGCCTGGCCTGCCGTCAGTTACCCCTGTAAAAAGGGGCTTTTCTTAAAGAATATTCTGTACTGTAACAGAGTATTTTTATTTGAGCGCTTTTATTCAAGATAAACGCAGACATTTCATGCGAAGGGTAAATGGTTTGGAATTCCCTGTGCAGCGATTTAGAAGTGCCTGTTAATTTGTCCATGAAAGGCTGCCTTTGGAGGGAAGTAATTGGAGTGCTGGAACACTGCGAAACAGGCAGTCAGTTCTGACCCGACTTTGAAGAAGCTGGAAATGGGAATTAGATTTATTAAAGCAGTTTATTGTTCCCAGTATCGGTTTGTCCCGTTTTAAAAGCGGCCATCCCCAGCCCCAAGTGGCAGCTGAAGTTACAGGACATGGGCACAGACCAGAGGCTGCTGCAGGGGCTGTGTGAGTGCAGCACTGTGCTGGTAAAGGCACAACGAAGGACACTCTCACACCTGCTGGGTTCATCAGAAAGAGGGAAAAGGAGAGACTTTATTTACATTTCTGATACTTTATAGGGTTCTCAACTCCACCAGCGATTGGAGGACATGTCACTTCCTCCTCAATCCCACCGGAGAAAAAGGATGCTCATCAAACTTCCTTTTATCACAAAAGGAATGAAAACCAGAAAAGACGGTTAAATAAACATTGGCCATTGTTTACATGAAAGTGTGTGAAAATCTCTGACTCCAAGGCTGAAACAGAAGGCTTAGCAAAAACCAGGACACCACAGCACCTGCGGCGTGAAGCGTGCTCCCGCGAGCTCCGCGGGCTGGCTACCGAGGACGTGACTCACCCTGCCTCTGGCTCCTTCTCTTGCAGACACTGCTGAAAGATCCGTTCTACATGGGGCTGTACCAGAAGAGGGACCGCTCGCAGGTGTACGACGACCTGATAGACGAGTTCATGGAGGCCATCACGGACAGGTACGGCGCGGGCGCCGCGCGCGGAGCCGCCGGCACCGAGCAGCCGCGGCACGCCGTCCTTGGGCGGCCCTTTGGGCGTGGGGAAAGGACTGGAAGCTGAGGCAAGCGTGTGTGCCTGTCCCTGGAGTGACATCCTCGGTGACCTAGAACACGCCGCTCGTCGTTATCTGTAAATAGGCACGGAGTGGAGACAGAACTGTTCAGCAGGGACGGGCCCGAGGACAGCCTGCTTCCAGAGATAATTGATCACGTGCGGGGTTTGCTGCTTTTCTCTGTCTCTGTCCGGTGATGGAAATGTTTGCTGTGTTCTGTAGGTACGGCCAGAACACGCTCATCCAGTTTGAAGACTTTGGAAACCACAATGCTTTTCGGTTCCTGAGAAAATACAGGGAGAAGTACTGTACCTTCAACGATGATATTCAAGGTATACCCTTTGGTCGTGTTCCTTAATATCCACGCAGAAGCTTTGCCCAGAGCCCCCATCTGCCCTGCAGATGTGGTCAGCTGCCCTTAGGTTCGCTCTGCCTCCACAGGGACAGCCTCAGTGGCCTTGGCGGGACTGCTGGCAGCACAGAAGGCCACCGGTAAACCCCTGACAGACCAGAAAGTGCTGTTCCTTGGGGCGGGAGAGGTGAGTTCTCCCAAGGGCTCGAGAGCAGCAAGAGGTATTTGAAATGTGTGTTTTCTCATCCTGTAGGACTCGTGGAGATTTACATTCTCTGAGTTCCACTGCACAGCTTTTCATGTAAGGCCAGCAGAAGTGCGTTAGCAGAAGGGACTCTGCTTAAACAGGACTGTGTGAAAGGTGTTTCACATTTGCAGGGACTCACATCTTTCGTTTTCTTGCATGGCCTCAAAAAAAGCATCAGGGACTTAACTGTGTGTATTTCAAGGGAAACTCACCATAAAATTGCCGCGTAATGAGACCATCTTGTTAATTTTTATAGCTCCGGGGAGAGGAACAGGGAGTTTTTCTCAGCAAGGTGATTCAGTTTGCAGCAGGCACCAGCTACCGGTGCTGCAGTGCCAGGAGCAGCGCCGTGCTGCTTGGTACATCAGCACAATTGCTCCCGTGGTGCTGACAAAACAACTCAATTACCTGACAAGTTCTCCATCTGGGCAAGGGCCCTGATGGCAGTCATTGGCCGGAGCTGCGCCCAGCCCTGCTCGGCACCTCGCTCGACCTTCCCGCTCCTGCCGGGCTCGGCAGCGCCTGCAGGGAGCTGGGGAAAGGGACCAGCCAGCACCAGGGCCGGGGCAGCTCTGGGGAGCAGAGGGACACCAGCACTGTGCTGGTTTGCTGGCGGGATGGCCAAGCACGCCCCGTCACCGTCGGGTTGGGCGGCCGTGGCGTGGCTGCTGGGCTGGCGCGGCGCCCAGGGGAATCGCCCCTCTTGTTCTGCTTGGAGATTGTCCCTCTTGTCCCAGGGAAACATTCACCGCGTCTCAGAGCAGAGTTACGGAGGGGTTTTTGTGGGGGTCCAGAGCGGGGTGGGGTTTGCGGTGGCAGACCTCTTCCGTGAGCTGTCACAAATCCAAGCGCTTCCATCCACCAGGCCGCCCTAGGAATTGCCAACCTCATTGTTATGGCTATGATGGAAAACGGTGTTTCTGCTGAGGAGGCCTCCAGGAGGATCTGGATGTTTGACAAGCACGGTTTGCTGGTCCAGGTAGGGGTGTGCCACGCCCGGCAGTCCCACAGCGCAGGGGGCCACTGCTTTCCCTGCCCTCTCACAGGAGGAACCCGTGTTTTTCTGCAGGGCCGAGAGCAGAAGGTGGATTCCAACCAGGAGCCATTCACGCATCAGGCTCCAGAGCACATACCAAAGACTTTTGTGGAGGCAGTGAATGTACTTCGGCCCTCGGCTATCATCGGTAAGTCAGGTTATTGTTGTTCTGTGGTTTGGTTATTCGCTGCCTTTGATTTGCTGGCACGGCTCCGGGGAGCTTGGTGACAGTGATCTGTGCTGGTGTGAGTAAGAGGAAAATGTGAGGTCAGTTTTCTACTTGGAAGGACACTGAGCTGCGGTGCTGCTCCTGAACCTCGTGTCCTTGGCGACAGAGAGCAGCACAACCATCTTGTGTTCTGCTCTGCGGGAGTTCCCCAGCTTGAGTTCTTCTGGTGTTCTCTGACCTTCTGTGCCCCGCTCACCTGCTCTGGTCATACCCTGCCACTGCCCCAGCTGGAAGGAGCAGTTCCATGCTGCACCCACACCTCTGAGGTCCCTGATATCTACAGGTGTTCATTTACACCTGTGGCTATCTGCAGAGAACAGATAGGACTGCAGGTATTTCCTGGTGTGACTGCAACTTCCTCTGCACGTGATTTATCTGGAAGAGAAGAGGGGTGCTGTGGCTGAGCACCCTGGAGTCTGTAGCCGCTGTGCAAATACATGCCAGAGCTGTGTGCTTGTACCTCTGGGCTCGTGTGTGGTCGGGAGCAACGGTGTCAGGTGTGCAGAGCCTGGCATTCCCGCTCGGTGTCAGGTGTGCAGAGCCTGGCATTCCCGCTCGCTTAGCCAGGACAGTGCTCTTTGTACACATCAGTACCAAAAACCAGTGTGAAACAGGCTTCTGGAGCACTCTCAGCAGATGTCCCTGTGAAAGCTGTGAATTCCAGCCAGCCAGGAGCACTGCCTGGTTTCCATCTCCCGCTGCCAGAGGAGCTTTGCCTTGCGGGCTGACACGAGCTCCGTGTACGCTTGCTGTCACCCGGGCGTTGATTCTGGTTTTCGTGTGTTCCCATCTCCTCCAGGAGTTGCAGGAGCGGGGCGACTCTTCTCCCAGGATGTGCTCAAAGCCATGGCTTCCATCAACGAGCGACCCATCATCTTTGCCCTGAGCAACCCCACGGTGAAGGCTGAGTGCACGGCAGAGGAGGCCTACACGGTAACGGAGGTGCGTGAACCCACAGCTGATGGCTGGTACAAGAACTCGAGTTGCTCCCTTATTACTTGGATTTAGTGACATCACGATACAGTTCTTTCTCACCTCCTGGCAAAGGTAGATGGGGGCGATTCGAAAAGGGGTCTTGGTTTTCAGGCGACAACACTTTGCAAAGCTTAAAACAGCCCGAATCTTGTTTTTAAGAGAATGACCAGCAGTAGTGTTACACGGCCTTGATCAATTAACTGTTTCTCACCGCTCTTTTTAATTGCTGCGTGCTTTAATGAAGCCCGTGAGCTTGGCAGCAGAGACTGAGCGGCCGGGTGCAGTCCTGGGAGCGGGGGGTGTCCTCGNTCACCTGCACGGCAGGGGTGGCCTCTGTCACCTGCACGGCAGAGGTGGCCTCTGTCACCTGCACGGCAGGGGTGGCCTCTGTCACCTGCACGGCAGAGGTGGCCTCTGTCACCTGCACGGCAGGGGTGGCCTCTGTCACCTGCACGGCAGAGGTGGCCTCTGTCACCTGCACGGCAGGGGTGGCCTCTGTCACCTGCACGGCAGCTGTGGCTCACTGCCGGGAACGAGTCAGCCGGGAGCAGACTCGCCCTGCCCTCGGCGCCACGGCACTGCTGGGCCCGGCAGCGGGGCTCTGGGGCTGTTTGTGCCGCGCTGGCTCTGCCCTCACCGTGATGGCACCTCCAGGCCTCGGCTGGGCCGTCAGCGAGCCCGGCCTGTGACCCTTGTGCACGGCTCCTGTGGGGAGCTGGAGC